>BTPG01000002.1:125154711-125287594 GCA_036245525.1 Semisulcospira habei | reverse complement strand
TGCTCTCGTGCGACTATTGTTGACAGCTGCTTTCTTCTGCTTCCTCACTTCTATCTTCTTCAAGGTCTGTGCCGACAGCCAGTCCTTGTGATGGTGTTTCCTGAACCCTACAGTGTCTTTGCAGGTTGAGTTCAGCGCCTCTCTAACTGCCTTCCACTGCTGCTCTGTGGTGACCGCCTCCTCTTCATTTACTAGCTCCTGTAGCGCTTGAAACCGGTTGGACAGCACCAGGTTGAACTCTTCTCCAACTCCAGTTTCTCTCAGGAGGCCTACATTATAGCGCTGTCTTCTTGTTGTCTCTGTGCGGCTTTTCTTTAGCTTGAGCTTCATTCTTAAGGTAAGCAGATGGTGGTTGGAGGCGACATCTGCTCCCATCTTCACTCGAACATCTTGAAGGGATCTTCTAAATTTCTTGCTAATGCAGATATGGTCTATTTGGTTCTCTGTTGTATGGTCAGGTGAGACCCAAGTTGCTTTGTGTATTCTTCTGTGTGGGAAGATGCTGCCTCCAATGACAAGTCGATTTAGAGCACAAAAGTCTACAAACCTCTCCCCGTTCTCACTTATCTCCGAGCCTAGTCCCTGTCTCCCCATCACCTCTTCGTATCCGGTGTTGTCCTCCCCTATTTTGGCATTAAAATCGCCCATGACGATGGTGATGTCTCGCTCCGCACATTTGTCCAAGGCACTCTGGAGTCGGTCGTAGAACTCTTGTTTCTCTTCCTCGTCACTGTAATTAGTGGGCGCATAACACTGGATGACGTTCAGCTTGAGCTTTTTCTTGGTTCTAAAGGCTGCTGTGATAATTCTTGGCCCAAGAGGTTCCCAGCCCATCAGCGCTCTCTGTGCCACTGGTGACAGCATGAATGCTACACCTTCTGTATGGGGGGCATTCTCCTCTTCATGACCTGAATACAGAATCATCTCCCCACTTAACAGCCTTTTCTGGCCAGACTGCGTCCATCTGGCTTCACTGATACCTAGCAGGGAAAGGTTGTACTTTTGCATTTCCGCTGCTATCTGGGCGGCCTTGCCGCTCTGGTACATGGTCTTGACATTCCATGTGCCCATGGTTGTATCCCTGGATAGAGAGAGGCGGCTCGGTCCTGTGGCTTCCGAAGACTTTCGGCTTTCACCACAGGACGTCATAAGTCTTCTGGTAGAAGAACCTTCCTCCTCCAGGAAAGGAATTACTGTTAGTCTTTTCGTCGGCGTTTTTGTAGCTATTTCCTTTTTTGCAGGGTGGGGAAGCTACCCCCACGCCCAACCCCCTTACTAGGAGGACCAGGGGTTTTCTGTCGTGGTCACCTTCCCTTAGACCATGTTGGTTCACGGCACCTTATTTCATTCGGTGCACCCCTCTCACGAAGGACCCCCGTATCCACCACCCAGGGGACGCGCCTCAACGCCATATGGTCCCAGCGCGAGGTGAGTCTGTCTAAGTAAGTCATATTTCTACATTCTTTAACCAGCTTTGTTGCTCGTCTCTGTACCCTTTCGAGTGCAACTGATTGTCTCTTTAAACCTGGGTACCTTTCAGTGTTTGCATATTCTAAATGTGGTCTGACTAGTGATTTATACAGTTTACTAAAAATATCCTTATCCAAATAATTAAAGGCTCTCTTAATTACTCCAACCATTTTGTTGGACTTGATACAGTTCTGAATATGGGGGTCAAAAGATAGAGCTTTTTAAAAAACAACACCTAAGTCTCTTTGCTCCTCACAAGATACCACCTTTCTAATGTCGCATCTATACCTTCACGATTTTATTTTCCTCCTTTTTCATGGTGTACCGTTGTGAGCCCTGAGGGATGAAAACAAAGATTTGTGCACGCTAACACTGTTCTGACACCGTTTACAACCTGCGATACGGATATAGCGTGTTTGGGTCTCTTTTGTGCCATCTCGGAGCTGCGTAAATACGACTTTCCGAGAACCGATAAAATCAACTGTCAAAAGCCTTAATACACACCGGAATAAGTTGCGGCTATTTTGAGGTGCTTTCGCGTCCGACGTACACTCAAACTGTGTTTGATGGTACATGCACCTTGTGTTTCTCTGACTGGGGGGGGGGGGGGGGGGGGGGGGGGGGGTGGGGAGCCCTTTGTGCCACCGACGAAAGCGACCTCAAATATCTTCGGATAACATGTTCATTACTTCAAGTTAACTCATTCGTGATGTGCCGCATCCGGATACGCGGCATGAAGCCGCGTATCCGGATGCGGCACGTCTCGGATGTCTTAACCCTTTGGCTGTCGGTAGCTGGTTTTGTCACCGCGATGATTCCTGCAGGAATCTTCGCCACACAAAAAAAAAACACGCTACCGACAGCCAGAGGGTTAAGCTGTATGTTTTCGCCATCCATTCCAAAATGAGGTGATCGCATTGCACTTTCAACTGAAGGATTACAAACAGTCCACTGTGTTTGGAGTCGGTTGGTCTATTTTGAAGATGTAATAAATTAGCTGTACTTGTCTTTTGTAAGAGCAGGGATGCAACCAGATATTTCTGCAGATAGATCAAATACGCTGGGTTTGCCAGCACGAATAGGACATAAATTATTATCCGCCGTATAGAAATTGTATACTGACAACGAAAGAAATGCGACATCTTGCGAGTCGGGGTTTCCAATGACTTGAATGGTGTCGCATTTCTCTTTCTCTTCAGTACAGTAGGTCATCATGACAATCATTAGAATAAAACAAGACACAGGTGTTGTGCGCAACACGGGAAGGGCAAAGAATGGACGGCGACACAGGGCCAGCAGCAGTAACACACGCACACATAAGATAGTGTTTTGTGAGTGGTCGGCACTGCCTGCGCTGCCCACTAAGACTGCTAATTTGCTGCTTAACACATTCTATTGCAGGACCGAAATCCGCAAATTATGAAGTTGCCCCCTGAAGACTGTATTACACTTCTGGAAACAGATCGAGCGCGATAGTTCAAGGGTTGTGCCAGAATAGCTTGGCGCCTATGGGAGCCAAGCTATTCTGGCACAACCCTTGAACTACTATCACGCTCGATCCATGTCTTGCCGTGGCGTGTCAAAGTTGAATGAGTTAAAGTACAAAGTACAGGACGACAGAAAAGCGATAGGACATGGGCAGCTTCGAGGGGATTATAATAGGACATTTGACATACTGGCACCTACATTAATCGGACGTTTTAGCCCTGCAACCGGACTATGACCGATGTGCCACGCCTAGTTGCATCCCTGTAAAGGTGTTTCTGTTTTCGTTGGGTTTCTATGTTGTCGCCATCAAGTCAATGTGTGTGACTTTTTTCCGAAGAAAAACGCCGCCCCCCCCCCCCCCCGCCCCTCCCTCCCCTCGCCTCCCTGCCTCCCCCCCCCCCCCCCAAAAAAAAAAAAAAAAAAAAAAAAAAATCAAATCAAATCAACATTGGCCTGAGTGAGTCACCAAGCATACAGTACCAGGATGCACTAATTCTGGCCGAGGCTTGGATGTGAATACATTCTTAATCTGTGCTTTGGCCGGCCAAAGACTGGGGCTGCCGGCCAGACATGGCGTTGTTGTTGGATGAATAGGAAGAGACGCGGCCCCGGACTCGCGACGCCAGCGAATCTACGGCGGTCCGTTTTTCTTTCATTCTGCGTTTTCCTGTTTTTCCAGCCAAGCGCACTGGGGGCTGTGAGGTCTTCTTGTTTTTTGTTTTTTTTACTCCCGGTGTGCATGCAAGCACCGGAATGGCAAACAGTACTGATGGCTGCATGCACACAGGGAAGTTCATCACCTTCCACTTCAATGACATCATTCATTTGCCAAGCCCAGAATTTATAGGGTATGGACCGCAGATCTTTCGCTTCCAGTCCTTTTTGAGTAGGATACTGTGAGCTGGCGTGACAGTTGAAGGGTCGTGCCTGATCAGATTATCTGATCAGGCACGATCCTTCAGCTGTCATGACCGCTCACAGTATCCTAAAGAGGCTTCAATCTGTTCAGGCACGACTCTTCTGCTTTCGCGGTCTTCATACTAGTACTTTAAAAAATGGTTCTAATTTGACATATTTGATTTATTGCTATCCCTTATTATGTTTTTTTTTTGGTTATGCTTGTTAGTAAATTAAAAAAGGTTATACACCGTTTGACTTGCTTCGGGGACACAGTTTTACACAGACACGCATTGCGGGTCATATTTTGACAGTCTTCGAGACAAAGTTGAACACAGTCTGACCCGACTGGCCGGAAAGGACACAGTTTGACCCGTCTTCCCGGACAAAGTTGGACACAGTCTGACCCGTCCTCTGGGACACAGTTGGACACAGTTTAACCCTTCTGTCCGGACAAAGTTGGACACAGTCTGACCCGTCTTCTGGGACAAAGTTGGACATCGATTATCCCCGTCTTCCGGTACACAGTTTCACACAGTTTGACCTGTCCTCTCAGACAACGTTGGACACCGTTTATCCCGACTTCCGGTACACAGTTTCATACAGTTTGACCCGTCGCTGGGAGTAATGTTTGACAGTTTGACTCGTCTTGCGGGACAAAATTGGACGCGGTTAGAAAGTGCAGGATCGTGTAGATGCTATACAGTTACCAGCTGGTATAAGAGGAAAATCGTGTTTACTCGGGACACGGATTCGACTAATAACAGTTGTTGCCTTGCTTGCTGCAGGAGTACTTTCCATCGCCTTCATGTCCACTTCAAATGCCGCGCCGTCGCGACGTCTGTGTTGGCTAACATGTTCGTGGTGCAGTGCCGGCGCGACGTCTGTGTTGGCTAACATGTTCGTGGTGCAGTGCCGGGCGACGTCTGTGTTGGCTAACATGTTCGTGGTGCAGTGCCGGCGCGACGTCTGTGTTGGCTAACATGTTCGTGGTGCAGTGCCGGCGCGACGTCTGTGTTGGCTAACATGTTCGTGGTGCAGTGCCGGCGCGACGTCTGTGTTGGCTAACATGTTCGTGGTGCAGTGCCGGGCGAAAAATGAGAAGACAAGATAACGAAGGGAGGGAGGGATGGGCCCAGCCGGTAAACAAACGTCCTCGAGCCCACTGCGGCCGTCGTGGGCACGAGGACCTTTTGCTACTGCGGGGGTGGGGGGAGAGAGACTGAAACTGAGAGAGAGTTGGAGAGAGAGAGAGAGAGCATGTGTATGTGTGTGTGTGTGTGTGTGTGTGGGGGGGGGGGGGGGTTGTTTTAGGAAAAAAAATTTGTATTTGGCAGATTGTTATTGAAAGAAAAACAAGTTAATTGCATACGAGATTAGCCTTGAGAGACTCTTGCGTCATGACTGATTGCTGTGAAGAGGATCACAGCCTGGGGCACAGCATTTCTGGGGCCTGGGGCGGCAAGTTCATTCTTTTGCTGATTAAAAGCCTCTACTTTTTGTCGCGAGCATGCCTCTTGTTTTCCACCGGACGCGGTTCTCAGTCAACCGAGGCCGGTTTGTGGTCTCGCTATAAAAACTGCCACGAAGCATCGGTGCGATTAACCCCTTAGATGTCAGTATCGCTTTTTTGTCGCGAGGATTCCGACAGGAATCATCGCGACAAGAAGCGCTGCCGACACACAAAGGGTTAACACGTACGCCAAAATAAATCTTGCGTCAGGTTTACTCACGGCGGGAGAAAACAACAACAACAACAACAAACGGGGGGAAATTGTTTGTTTTTTTTCCGCCAGTTTGACCAGGTGTCTCTTTGGTCGCGGCTGACCGCCACGCCATAGTGAACCGGGGTCGATCTGGCGTGGGGATAATTCTGGCGGGTATCACCGCATGCACAGTGTTCGCGTTAACCTAGAATTTGTAACGTTTCACTGGTTTTTGAAGGCTGATACCGGTGAAAGGAAGTAGCAGCCGGTAGACGATACAGATTAGACGCAGGGATAGGGAAACTTGTTGTAGAATAGGGGCCTGGTGTAACACATTCCACCCCAGGACCGAAATCCCCAAATTGTGAAGTTGCTCTCTGAAGGACTGTATTACAATTCTAGAGACAGATCGAGCATAATATTTCAAGGGGGGCGCCAGTATGGGCGCCAAGCTATTCTGGCACCACCCTTGAACTATTATGCTCTATCCATGTCTTGCTGTGGTGTGTCGGGGCTGAATGAGTTAACTGATTGATTGCTCTGAGCTGATCTTCATTTTGACGGCACGCGCTATTTTGGCGTAGGTGCCCTTGAAAGAAATACTGGATGTAAATTTGAAAAAAAAAAAAATTCTAGCGTGTCCGCTGCACACAGCAACAGCAAACACTCTGGTAATAATACAACTCCTGTTTGGAGCGGGTCACGTGTACGCTGTTCCAGAATCTCCGCCCCGCGGGTTGTTGCACCTCGTTGAACATTTTCTAAATGAGATAAAGCCAATCTGAACGAGGGACGCCGCTCGGCCCACGTGGAGGCGTTTATTAGATCACTGATTTTATTATTGTGTTTTTAGTTTTGGCACTCGGCTATTGGACAATTGAATTTATTATCGCGTTGTTGCGGTTGGTGTCCCAGCATTATTAGGACGATCGCTTGTATAGGTCACTTTTACTAAGTGACGGTCACAACCACCCAGTCGTAGATTTTATTAAATCCCAATGACTTCCTACATCTATGGATGTAAATAAAATGGACGCTCCTAGCAAGAGGCGGGAGCTCATGAGAATATGTGCCTCTTGCACGTGAAAATTTTCAATATGAGGGATAAACACAGACACCAAATGAAGTTTTCCAGAAATAGCGACCAACGAGTGAGGCGGGTTTCCTTCACACCCCTAAATTTGTTTGGCCGTTTCTGTTTCAGCGCCCACGGCGAGAGGCAGATCGACCGTCATAGCCCAGTGGTAGTGCTCAGTTAGTTTCGGGCCTAGAGTCACCAGTCTTTACGTCTACCCTGGTCTTGCCACGGTGATTTCGTGCTGTTTGACTTCTCACAAGATATGACTGGGACCTGAACATGGACTGATACGGCTTGGTTCAGTTTGTTGCAGATAGGATTCCCTTGCGGAAAAGCCCACAAAGCTTCACCACACATCTTCTAGGTTATGAAATTAGAGCTTACTTACGTTTTCCCGTCCACTCCCTGCACTGTCAGGCTGCCACGGGTTTCATCGCGTGAGTTGTTGTAGTACACTCTCTAACACGAGAGCACGGGCTGCGGCGGACATATTATTCATGGCGGATTCATTAGCACGCCGTCATAACTTCATACGCCGCCCCCCCCCCCCACCCCCCGGGTCTGCCCTGGGGGACTTGGGTGGGGTTAACTACTTTTTAGTTCCCAAGGTCACCCTGGTCAGTCTCTCAGGGTGGGTTTTTTCCCTCTATTCTGGGGCATGTGTTTCTGTCTACCCGTGGTCCTTTCACCTGCATTTTCCTTTTTTAAACTCAACTGTAGCTCTTGATATTGGATGTGTGTTGCTAAATGGTCTTAGCTTTTATTTAGGCCCCATGGCATAGGTTTATTTAACGTATTGGACCGGCTGGCGACATAGTACATTCAATATATTTTTTTTCACAAGCAGTGCAGGCACGTCCTGTAAAGCCTTGTTGCTGTCGGGACGTTAAGCAATGTACAATCAATCATTCATACGCCTCAGTAATGTCTTTAGGCCTGCAAGGACCTTTGCTGCTTTCGATAATGCGCCGATGTTGGTTAGGACTCAACCCTCTGGCTGTCGGTAGCGGTTGTTTTGTCGCAGGAATCACCGCGACTGAAACCGCTGCCGACAGCTAACGGGTTTTGAAACCAGGCCTGACCGGCGTCCGCTGCGTTTCTTCATCGTGTTAGCCCGGCCGGAGCCGATCTCGGTCGGTAGCCTGGTGCCCTTGGCTCTTGGCGCGTTTTCTGGACTGACGTGCTCCAGTTTCAGAAGAAAACCGCGGGAGGGGCCAATAACGCAGAGTCAAGAGATGTAGATGTAGGGCATGTGTCCTTGGGGCCGGCTTCGGCCTCATGACCTTTTTCTCTCTGGGGATGTCTCTAGGACGCAAAAGGCCATCAGGACGAAGTCGGCCGCGATGCGTCCGCGCACTGTCGTGTTAGTGTAATCCACAGTCGTGCGCGGGCCCACTGCGGCCGACCTTGACCCGATAGCCTTTTTGATCGGGGTCGTGAGATATCAACAAAGACAATACATTAATAATGTACTGTGTGTGGGTGTGGGTATCGATTTCTTTACGCAATGACACATAAAGAGCTGTGGACATTGCATTGGGGGAAATCGTCCAGCGTTTGACCTTCTTATTACCATTATTACTGTCAGCAGGCATAAGCTTTTCAGGCGGTTCCTGTCTGTACTCTTTACTCGCTGTATGCCCGATTACTTCTTGCGTATAAGGAGCAGAGATAATCATGAACAGGTGTCAAGCGGTCCCAGCAGGAGGTATAGGTTCTCATTACCATACGGGCTCATGAAAATTTATGCCTCGTTGAGGTAGTGAGGTGTGTTTCAGGACCTGAGTCTGGAGTATAAATTCCGTCAGACGAACAGAGAGGGAGATAAATTTGACCTGAGCTTTACCTGTAAGGGGTATAGTTTCTCATGAGCCCCTGCAACAGCAGGGGCTCATGAGAATCTATACCCCTTGTAGAGTAGATGGTAAGTTTCGTGGCTGGTATCTTTGCGAAGTCGACTAATTATTTTTTCTATTTTTCTATTTATATCCCGTAGTCTTGCCGACCGTTGGGGCACCACTGATGACTTGGCAACCAGCTCCCTCCATTCCTCTCTGTTCTCTGCCATTTTCAGCGTATCGCCCAGCTTCAGTCCTGTCCACTCTGAGATATTGTCCTCCCATCTTTTCCTCTGTCTTCCTCTCCTTCGTCCTCCTTGCACAGTGCCTTGCAGGATTGTTTTGGCAAGCCCTGCTGAACGCGTGACATGCCCATACCACTTCAGTTTGCGTTTTCTCACAATGGCTAATAAGTCTTCATAGGGCCCGATGGCTTGCCTGATTCTGCTTCCCACTTCCTCGTTTGTGATGTGATCTCTGTATGAGATGCCAAGCAGCCTTCGAAAACATCTAATTTCAGTGGCTTGTATCCTCCTTTCAAGGTCTGCTGTGAGGGTCCATGACTCGCAGGCATACAAAAACACTGAGATGACTAAGGAGCGCATCAGTCTGATCTTGGAGCAGAGTGTGATGTTTCTGTCCTTCCATATGGTCTTCAATCTTGTCAGTGCTGTTGTCTGCGCAATCCTGGACAGTATTTCTGGTTTTGATCCCTCATCTGTCACAATGGCTCCTAAGTATTTGAATTTCTTAACTGTTTCCAGTTTTTGGCCTCCAACCATGATTTCAGTGCCAATGCCACTGGCGTTATTGGTCATCAGTTTGGTCTTCTCTGCACTGATTTCCATCCCATATGCAATGGCTGTACTATCCAGCTTTTCCACCAGCTGAGCTAGCTCCTTCTCTGTTCCTGCAAGGCCATCAATGTCGTCCGCAAAGCGCAAGTTCATGATTGTTCTGCCTCCAATACGGACAGTTCCTTCATGATCTTTCAGAGCGTCCGTCATGATTCTTTCCAGGAAGATGTTGAAAAGAGTAGGTGAGAGCAAGCAGCCTTGTCTGACTCCAACTGTAGTCCTAAACCAGTTTCCTATTTTGCCGTTGAAGCAGACTGCGCTAGTGGCCTTGTTGTAAAGGTTTGCTGTGACTTTGATCAGGTTGGCATTGATGTCGTATAGCTTCATGGTGGACCAAAGGGCTGCATGCCACACCCTGTCAAACGCTTTCTTAAAATCCACAAAGACATGATAGAGGTCCTGCTGGTGCTGGAGGTATCTCTCAAATAGAACTCTCAGGTTGAAGATCTGCTCAGTTGTGCTGCGCCCTGGTCTGAAGCCTGCCTGTTCCTCAGCTATGATTTCCTCTGCCTGTGGTTTCAGCCTGTTCAGTAGGATCTTTAACATGACTTTGCTTGGGTGGGATATAAGACTGATGTGCGATAGTTCTGGCATTGATGTAA
Organism: Semisulcospira habei; assembly: GCA_036245525.1. Lineage (NCBI taxonomy): Eukaryota > Metazoa > Mollusca > Gastropoda > Semisulcospiridae > Semisulcospira > Semisulcospira habei. Next base: position 125,277,658 of record BTPG01000002.1, on the reverse strand, counting down.
GTTGCCTTTTTTGGGGAGAGTTATTATAAGTGATTGGGTCCATTGTGTGGGCCAATCCCCTGACTGCCAGATCTTATTGCAGATTGTTAGTAAGGCGCTTATCGTGTCTTCCCCCCCCCCCCCCCCCTTCTTGGGCTAGCTCTGCGGGGATGTTGTCTGCTCCTGCTGCCTTCCCTTTTTTCAGCGACTTCACTGCAGCCTCTACTTCTTCTCGGAGGATGGGATAGTTGCCATTGTTGGTCACGGGTGGGTTGACAAGTATGCCTGGGTCCCCTGTAGCTCGGTGGTTGTACAAATCTGAGCAGTACTCTGTCCATCTCTTCAGTATGTCTTGGTCTTCCGTAAGACAGTTCCCTTCACTATCTTGAATGATCGAGGAGCGTCCTTGTTTTACACTGGTCAGGTCTTTCACCAGCTGGTATGCTTTTTTGCTATTATTTCTGTTCAGATTTTCTTCTACATGTTTCCCCCACCCGGGTCTGCCCTGGGGGACTTGGTGGGGTTAACTACTTTTTAGTTCCCAGGGTCACCCTGGTCAGCCCCACAGGGTGGGTTTTTCTCTCTATTCTGGGGCATGTGTTTCTGTCTACCCTTTGTCCATTCACCTGTATTTGCCTTTTTAAAACTCTTCCTACTGTCTGCACTGCCTGTAGCTCTTGATATTGGATGTGTGTTGCTAAATGGTCTTAGCTTTATTTAGGCCCCATGTGTTAGGTTTATTTAACGTATTTGACCGGCTGGCGACATACATTCAATGTTCTGTTTATTTTTTTTTTCACAAGCAGTGCCGGCACGTCCTGAGAAAGCCTTGTTGCTGTCGGGACGTTAAGCAGTGTACAATCAATCAATCTTCTACATGTTTACACTGATCTTCAATCCACTTATTTTTTGCCTTTTTCATGCTTTTCTTGATATCCTGGTTAATTTCCCTGTATTGTTTAGCTCCTTCTACCTCTGATTTCTTTTTCTTTAATTTTCGACGCTTGTCACATAGAACAAAGATGTCAGCTGTAAGCCAAGGTTTCTTTGCTTGTCGGTGTTTGCCAAGGATCTCACTGGCTGTTTGGGTTACAACAGTGTTAAATGTGTCAATCAGTGTGTCCACGTCCGCGAAGTCGACTACTTTTGTATTGCCCTTGTTATAGAGATGGTCGATTTAGCAGCAATCATCCCATGCCTGTGTTGAAACCCAGATAAATGAAGTCTGGCGGGCAGAAGATAAGTAGGTGGGGCCCGATCATTATCAGCAAGAGACCGAGATCCTGATATGACCCTGCATCATGCGAGCAGCTCGTGAGAATCTCAGTCTTTCAGACGGATAAGGTAGGTTTCGAGGTGTCTGTAAACACCGTAGTCTTTCGTGAGCGTACTCAGAAGAATAATAAAATAATAATAATCATAATTACGGTATTTATAATGCGCTTATCTTATAATAATTATAACTCAAGCGCGCACTCACAACTCGCGCACGCATGCGCACGCTTTTGACAATGACTCACGTACCACAAATACATTACGACAGTCAGCTTAGAAGGTGGGGAGTGTGGTGGCGTTATAGTGCTAGAACTGTTGAAAGAGGTGATGAGTTTTGAGGGCGGACTGAAAGGAGGAGAGAGAGAGAGTGTTTCTGACGGGGAGAGAGTGGGAGGGTGTTCCAGGTGGATGGACCGTAGACTCGGAAGGATCCGAAAGTGCTGAGTTTTGTGCGGGGGATGTGGAGGCGGAGAGGGTCGGAGGCAGAGCGGAGGGAGCGGGAAGGAGTGTAGGGGGTGAAGTACGTTGGAGAGATAGGCAGGAGCGTAATTGTTAAGGGATTTGTAGCAGAGAGACAGAATCTTGTATTTGATGCGTTGGGGGATGGCGAGCCAGTGAAGGACTTTGAGCAAGGGACTGATGTGGTCGGATTTCTTCTTTCTGAGATGTTCTTCCACGTATTGTAATAAAATTAACTCATTCAGCCCGACGGCCGTATTTCCCAAATTTTGGAGGCGTCATCTAATGACTGCACCAGTTGCAGGAGATGAATCGACCATGATAATTCAAGGGTAGTGCCAGATTATCTTGGCGCAGACAGGGTGTCAGGGCTGAATGGGTTAATAAATGATAATTATTATCTTTATATAGCGTGCAGACTTCCTGCAGTGCAGACTCTAAGCCCTGTACAGTGACAAAACGACAAAAGCTAAATGACACAACTAGTCCAAAATCATTAAACGGCAGCAACAAAATGTACAAATATGACAAAATACAATTTAAGACCTGTCGCACATAACACACTCAAACCACGAACAACCAGCACCACATGAACTGACACAGGGTCATCGTACTAGAGACGGGAACTATATCCGGAAGTCTGTTACATAAACACGGAAACTCGAGCGAGACCGTAGCATATGCATGCTTCCGATAGGCTGTGTTTGATGTTGTTGTTCTTGTTGTCATTCACAGGATCACATTAGGAGACAGGATGACTGAATGGATAATGCTGTCTTCGTGTCTCTGATGAAACAGTGTGTTTGTTTTGGATCACCTGGCCTTGAATAATCTGATGGATCCATTTTAGTCCGCCTACATTTGTTGCCACAGTACTGAAACAGCACTCCTCAGAATCATGAATGGCTTGCTACTTGCTCTGGATGATGGTAAGATGTCAGTGCTCGCTTTACTAGATCTTTCTAGCGCGTTTGACACAATCGACCACACTACCCTGATCAATCGTCTCTAGCTTGTTTTTGGCTTTGATGGCACTGCCCTGTCTTGGTTGCACTCTTACATTACTGAGCGATCACAGACTGTGTTTGTAGATGGCCATGTCTCTGCACATGCTAGCCTCCGTTTAGGGGTCCCACAAGGCTCAGTATTAGGCCCAGTGCTTTTTCTACTGTATGTACAGCCTTTGTCTAGTATTATTGCTGGGCACTTTGTTTCACATCATGCTTACAGTGGTGCTACACAGCTCAGGTAGTGCGAGTCAGGTCAACGAGATCATCCAGAGCGTGTCACATTGCATTCCTGATGTGAGGCTGTGGATGTCAGAAAACAAGCTCCAACTGAACGAAGGGAAAATGGAAACCATGCTCATTGCATCACCCAGCATGCCTTCTTCTACCGCTTTGCCTCAGCATATCATGATTGAGAACACCACCATCAGCTTCTCTCAGTCAGTGAAGAACCTGAGTGTTGTAATTGAGCATGACATGTCCACGGATAAACAGGTGATAAACATTTTTAGGGTAGCCTATTTGGAGATGCGTCGTATTAGCTCTATTAGACAGTTCCTTACCTCCGAGGCTACAAAAACTCTCAGTAGTGACAAACCAGATAGGTGAGGCTAGCACTGGCAGAATTGTACACAAACCAAGGGGAATCACTCAGCGCTGGACAGAAACAGTTAGATCCCCTGCCCCCGCCTATCAGGGATGCAGATGATCGTCTTGGTCTATACCTGCGTATTTCTCTTTGGGCTGGCGATTGGGTGCCTGATAGGCGGGAGCAGGGGAACTAACTGTTTGTCTGTCCAGCGCTGAGTGATTCCCCTTGGTTTGTGTACGAAAACTCTGATTTGTTCATTTGTTCTGTCTCGCACTGACTATGCCAAACACTTTTATCTGGATGCTTGCAGTATCTATTTGATCGGCTGGAGAGAGTCCAAAATTCAGCCGCACGTCTGGCCATGAAAGCGAAAAAGTCAGACCATGTCTCCCCCGCCTACCCGGCACCGGCTTCCACGTGGCGTGGGTGGGTAGTCCTCTCAGTCCCTGACTGAGTGGGCTAGCAGACGGGTGCCATCTTTGTCCAGGATTAGGACTTGATGTCAGCAGATATGTTGTTCAGTCTTTTTCACTGGTCCGGTTTTTAACGAGCTGTGCTAACCCAGGTCGTACCATGTTGGATTGGTCCTTAAAAATACTCGTGAGCTTTTGGTCCTTTGGATCCCAAGTGTTTGCCGTGCTTGGAGACCCGTGTCGGGGGAGAAGAGGATCCTGGTGGCTGAAACACTCCACTTTGGCCTTGACTTCTGCCTAAACGGGAGGCTAGTCGTACCGGCCTAGTCAATCGGCTCTTGTCACGTTGAGCCCTATCCCACTGTTGACATGCGGGTTGCTATACGGAGCACCATGCTATAGCCTCTGCTGCTGATTAGGTGCTTTACGCCAGTATTCCCCTGCATTTAACAGTGTGATAGAAGGCGGTGGCTCAAACGGTTCAATCGGGCTTACCCCTTTGAGTATATCTTTCGGGCAGTCTCCATTGTGCGTCGGCTGGAGACCCGCCGACAGTTGCACTTTCCCTTGTTGGGCTTGGTGGAGGGCGGGGACCCCCGGGGGATGAATATCTCTACTAATATAATATGGATAAAACAAAAAAAAAAACAAAACTAGCACAGAAACGGCACATAGCCACCGACATTGAACATGACAGTGATTCAGACTGTGAGGAAGCGACGCCTCAGGCGTCGGCCGTATGGCCTCGCTTCCTCATTGTCCATAGCAAGGTGAAGGAGAAACCAGTTACCAAGCTGCATCCTTTTCTGGTGGGGGAGACCCTCAGGAGCCGTGTTGGCAGGCCTGACGCCCAGCGCCTCAGGTCTGGTGACTTGCTGGTGGAGTGCCGTACTCGGGCACACTCCAGCGGGCTACTGGGGCTCTCTTCCATCGGAGACACTCCTGTGGAAGTCACACCCCACAAAACTATGAATTCGTCAAGAGGCGTAATCAAAGATCAAGCTTTGGCAGAACTGTCAGAAGATGAACATGTAAGGAACCTTAAGTCTCAGGGGGTGACTTACGTCAGGCGCTTCGCTTCCAAGCGAGGTGGTGGGGAGATCCGTCTCCCTACCATCATCCTGACGTTTGGCACCCCCCACCCCTCCTACTACCATCTGGGGAGGTTACTACTCCCTGAGAGTGAAAAAGTACGTCCCTCTTCCCCTCCGGTGCTTTAAGTGCCAGAAGTATGGCCATGGGCAGAAGACATGCCGTCAGGCAGAGGCTTCATGCGCCCGTTGCACTAGGCCCGGACACTGCTGAGTCCTGCACAGCCACCCCCCCCCCCCCCCTGTATGTGAATTGCCAGGGGGCGCATATGGCTTCGGATAAGAAATGCCCTCGTTGGATATCCGAGTGCAAGATTCAGCAGGTGCGTGTGGAGAAGGGGTTGTCCTTTCTGGATGCCAAAAAACTGGCTGAAGGCCCTGGTGCAGCTGCGGCTGCCCAAACCTCTAACACCTCTGTGTATACTTTTAGTGCAGCGGTGGCAGGCAAGCGCCCCACCAAAGACTTTTCATGTCAGACCCCAACTTCTTGGTTGGGGGCGGAGCCTCGGATCATCTCGCCCCTGGAGAGTAACCCTCCTCCGGTGTTGACAAGGAGCCAGGGAACGCAGAAGGCGGACACTGCCGGTCCGGTTGTGCCGCCTTCTGTTGCCCCTAAGCCTCAGCCCACACCCAAACCTGTTAGTCAGTCAACTCCAAAGGCTTCTGGCTCTGGTCAGCCTTCTAAGGCCGCTAACTCTAGCGGCAGGAACGCTGCCCAGGACCAGAAGTCTAAGAAATCTATGGGACCGCTGTGCGCACGGGCCCAGAAGGGGAACACTGATGTCCCCCTTCAAAACAAATATGCTGCACTGGAGGAGCGGATGGAGGGAGTGGAAGTTGTCGTTGCTGATGCTGCGGCAGCTCCACCCCCTTCCTCTCCGAAGAACCAGAGGAGGCCCGGGAGCCGGCCCCCCTCTGTTTCTTCAACTCCTTCCAAGGTAAAGGAAAAAGGGGCGAAAAACTCCTTACCTGCAGATAAGACTTAATCATGGACTCTTTGCTTCAGTGGAATTGTCCTGGTTTTCAAGCTAACTTTGAGGAATTGCGTCTTTTAGTCAAGTTCTATAACCCCTCAGTAATATCTCTTCAGGAGACTTACCTGAAGACTTCTGACCCTGTGTCCTTTAATGGTTTTAATGTTATACATAAAGGCTCTGATTCGGAGAGGCGCTCGGGTGGAGCGGCTCTTCTCATTAGTAGCCAAATTTAATGTAGCCCCGTTAGCATCGACACCTGTCTTCAGGCTGTCGCCGCTCGGGTTACCTTAAAGAAGACCATAACCATAATATGCAGTATTTACCTGCCACCATCACTGCGGGTCTGTAGCAATATTTTTAACTTAGTAGATCAACTGCCCCCTCCCTTTATTCTCATGGGGGATTTTAACGGTCACGCTCACCTTTGGGGTAGTGACCACTATGATGGCAGAGGTCAGATGTTAGAAGATGTTTTTTTTCTCAACTTAACCTATGTGTCTTTAACGATGGCTCACCTACATACTCTAACTCAGGTTCTGGATCTAGTTCTGTTCTAGACCTCACTGTGTGTGATCCTTCTCTCATGCTGGACTTTGACTGGAAGGTTCACGACGACCTGTGTGGTAGTGACCACTTCCCAGTAGTCCTGTCATCGGTCAGCTGTGAGGAGGATTCGCCGGTGGGGCGCTGGAATCTCAAGAAAGCTAACTGGCCTCTGTTCGTCTCCCTCTGTCAGTCTCGTCTTACAGAGGAGGTGGTCATGTCAGCTGAAGAACCTGTTTCTTGTTTTACTTTGATTTTGTTGGACGTAGCAGGTGAAACCATCCCTAGAACTTCTACATCACTCCCTCGGAAGCCGAGAGTACCATGGTTCAATGAAGAGTGCCGCAAGGCCCAAACAATGCGCAAATCTGCTCAGCGACGTGCTTTTCGTAATCCGCCGCAAGCAAATATTTCAACATTTAAAAGACAGCGGGCGAAAGCCCGTTACATTTTTAAACGCGAACGCCGTGCTTCCTGGAGACGCTTCGTCTCATCTTTATCTTCTAGGACTCCATCCCAAAAAGTCTGGAAGGCTGTTCGGAGAATTAGGGGCAGGGGTGGCTCGGCTTCTGTCGGCCATCTTAGAGATGGTGCCAGTTTGGTCACAGATAAAAAGGCTGTGGCCAATTTGCTTGCCTCCACCATTGCCCATTATTCTTCAACAGAACATTATTCACTTTCTTCCAGAGAGAGAAGGAGAAGCGAGAATCTTGTACTTGTGATTTTATATCGGATAACTCGGAAGACTATAATGCCCTTTTACGTTTTCAGAATTGCAGCAAGCCATGCAGAAATGTACTGACTCTGCTACTGGATTAGATACCATCCACTATCAGCTCCTAACACATCTGCCTGAGGATTCACTCTTTGTACTTCTCCCCCACGTGGGTCTGCCCTGGGGGACTTGGGTGGTGTTAGGTACTTTTTAGTTTACAGGGTCACCCTGGTCAGCCCCACAGGGTGAGTTTTCCTCTCTATTCTGGGGCAGTTGTTTCTGTCTACCCGAGATCCATTCACCTGTATTTGCCTTTTTAAAACTCTCCCTACTGTCTGCACTGCCTGTAGCTCTTGATATTGGATGTGTGTTACTAAATGGTCTTAGCTTTATTTAGGTTTATTTAACGTATTTGACCGGCTGGCGACATACATTCAATGTTCTGTTTAGTTGGTTTTTTTTTCACAAGTAGTGCAGGCACGTCCTGAGAAAGCCTTGTTGCTGTCGGGACGTTAAGCAATGTACAATCCATCCTTGTACTTCTCAAGGCCTTTAACCATATCTGGATAACCGTTTTTTTTTCCGCCATCTTGGCGCCAGGCTGTAGTTGTGCCAATTGCCAAGCCGGGTAAGGATCCTTCCGACCCGGGCAACTACCGGCCAATAGCTTTGACATCATGTTTATGTAAAACTATGGAACGCTTGGTCAACGCCCGACTGGTGTGGCATCTTGAGTCACAGGGTCTCATCACAGACCTCCAGTGCGGTTTCCGGCGCTTCCGTAGTACAACTGACCATCTAGTTCGCTTTGAGTCTTTTATCCGAGATGCTTTTGTCAACAAGCAGCATGTCTATGCCATTTTCTTTGATCTTGAAAAGGCATATGACACTACCTGGAAGCATGGTATAATGTCTGATTTGTCGGATATGGGTTTTAAAGGGTATCTGCCCGTTTTTATTCACAATTCTTTGTCCAACAGGTCGTTCCATGTCCGTGTGGGCTCCACCCTCTCCGACTCCTTTGAACAGGAGATGGGTGTCCCGCAGGGCAGTATTCTATCTCCTGTTTTATTTAGCATTAAAATAAATAACATTATGAAGGCCGTCAAGGATGATTCTGAATGCTCTTTGTTTGTGGACGACTTTGCTTTGTGTGCACGAGGTCGAGGACTTGCGTCGCTTGAGAGGCGCTTGCAGCTGTGCGTTGATCGCATCCAGGGGTGGGTGTCTCTCAATGGATTCAGGTTCTCGCCCTCCAAGACAGTCTGTGTGCATTTTACTAACCAGACGAAATTTTTTCCAGAACCTAGCCTGAGCATTGCTGGAGTGCCAATTAAGGTGGCCGAAGAGGCAAAGTTTTTGGGGGTCGTCTTTGACAAAAGATTGACCTTCTGCAACCATGTTAACTACCTCTTGTCGGAAGGCCCTCGACATTCTTTGTGTCGTTGGTCGTACTGACTGGGGTGCAGACCGCATTGTCTTACTTCGACTGTACCGGGCCCTTGTTCGGTCCAAACTGGATTACGGCTCTGTGGTATATGGCTCGGCTTCAAAGTCTGTTCTATGGCGTCTGAACACAATTCACCATCAGGGTCTGCGCATATGTCTGGGAGCCTTCAGGACATCTCCAGTTCCTAGTCTGTATGCAGAGGCCCGGGAGCCTTCTCTCAGGCTCCGCCGCATCCGCCTCATGCTCAGCTACGTTCTGAAGCTGAAGGCCCATCCAGACAATCCTGCCTATGATTGTGTTTTTAACCCGTCGTTTGCAGAGATTTACGATGCCCATCCGGGAGCTGTCCGTCCAATTTCCTTCCGTGTCCGGCCTCATCTGCAGGCGGCCGGAGTGGACCTGGACAAAGTTTCGGAATCTCTGCAACACGTCACTCCACCCTGGCTACTACCAGTTCCTGACATCTTGCTGGGCTTGACCGCCCACAAGAAGGATTGTACTCCACCAGCCATATACCAACAGTGCCTCAGTGAACTCGTTTCAAATTTTCCTGGCTATTGTCGTCTTTATACGGATGGGTCCAAGTCTGAGGATGGGAGGGTGGCTGCGGCTGCAGTGTCCTCTCGCCATCCTAAACGCCCATTTAAGCTCCGTCTCCCTGGCCATTCCTCTGTATTTAGTGCAGAACTGCAAGCAATTCTGCTGGCGCTCAAGCATGCCTATCAGTCTCGGGAAAGGAACTTCCTCATTCTGTCTGACTCTCTTTCTGCCCTGCAGGCCCTTCAGGGCGCGGGAACAGACCATCCACTGCTGGTGCAGATTAGAGAGCTCTACGCAGACTTGATGAAGGAATATTATGACATCATTTTTATTTGGGTCCCAGGCCATGTGGGCATCGAAGGCAACAGAATCGCAGATTCTGCTGCCAACAGTGCCCGCATTGACCCTGTCCCAGACACACAGACTGTCTATAATGATTTTAAACCTGTGATTAGTGCGTACATAGCCCGCGAGTGGCAGTCCGAGTGGGACAAAGAGGAAGGGAACAAGCTTCTTGAAGCTCTACCTACGTTGTCCGACAGTCTACCTTTCCGCTGCGGCAGCCGCCGTGAGAAGACTGTCCTTGCTCGGCTCCACGTCGGGCACACGTATGTTACGCACTCTTACTTACTTAAACAGGATGAGCGTCCATGGTGTTTTGCCTGTGATGAGCAGTTTTCTGTTCGACACTTTTTGCTGTATTGTGCTGACCTAATTGACACCAGATACACAGCGGACGTCACAGCGGACTCCTTGAAGGTTTTGTTCCGGGATGTTCCCCCGGACAAAATCTTCAATTTTTTGAGAGAATGCAATATTTTTAACAAGATCTGAGCATTCATAGACTATGTGAATTTTTTTATTTGCCCTTTTTGAGAGTCTGTAGACGTTTCTTTTCAAGACGTGCGACATTTTAGCCTGAGATTTTTAATCTATATTTACATCTTGCCTTGAGACCTTGCTTTTAGTCTGGCTGACCAGATTTTTTACCCATCCCGCCGTGAGATGGCCTTAGTCGCCTGCTCGGCGTTAAACCCAAATAACTAACTAACTAACTAACCATGTCTCCCCCATCCTGCACGCTATCCACTGGTTGCCAGTGAAGGAGATAGTTTACTTGAACACAGAATCGTGTCCATTTGTCATGTTTACGTTTCTGGCGCACACAACTCGGCACTTATCTCTCAGAGCTCCTTCACTGTTATATCCCTTCCAGGCAGTTGCGCAGTTCGTCTGACAATAAAATTCTTCGGATTCGTACAGTTAGGACTAAAAGGTTTGGGCAGAGATCTTTTTCTTACCAGGGTCCATCAGTCTGGAATGATCTTCCTAAGTCCTTGACACAGTGAGTCCAGTTCCAGTTTTAAACACAGTCTTAAAACCCATCTTTTCCCATCTTGATTATCAGTGTTCTTGTATTTAGTCATTTTTTTTGTGTTCTTTTGTGTAATTGTACATGTGGTTTTGGTTTTGTCACCTTTTTGTGTAATATTTTTTTTGTTCATATGTACGGCATCTAGAGCCTTATAAATCATCTTTATTATCATTATTATTTATTTATTTGCGCAACTACATGCAGACGCAAGCAAGCATGTGAGGCATGCGCGACCTTACAAAGAGAAGAGGAACGGTATGAATGTGTGTACAAAGAGAACGGCATGAATGTGTAAATACCTGATGGAATGATAGTGTTGAGGAAAGCTTGAAGTCAGAAATACTAGTGCAACATGTGTGCTGGTCTGTGATTTTGGACCTTACTGCTCAAAGCCGTAAGGTCCAAAATCACAGACCAGCACTTACACACGTGTTGACGAATAGTTCCATCACATTCGTGTTTTTATTGAGCTGCTTTGCCATCCATCTCGCTTCCTCATTCCCCCCCCCCTCCTCCCCCCGCCCCCCCCCGGCCTCCCCTGTTACTCGTTTTCCGTCCTATGACTGGGTCTAACTGCTGGTATGCGCAAACGAGCTCCGCGGTGAGACGCTCGTCGGTGTTTTATGCGACGTAACCATCGCCAAAGTGTACCAACGAACGAATCAAGACAGTGCGCGTCCCTAAATACTTACCTGCTTTTGCCAAGAGCTTGGGTTCACACCGTCTCTTTAACCCCTCGACTGCTACTGACGTACCGCCCGGCGGAAAAGATGCGTGGCCATGCGTCTGTTTTCCGCCGGTCGGTTTCGTCAGTAGCAGTCGAGGGGTTGATATTTGTGTAATAAACTAGGATAGGTTTGCTCACTGCAAAGTTACATTGTCCTTTGAAAACGCGTAATTGTCAGCAAGCTAAGTAACAACAGTTGCCATCACAAAGAGAATACAAGTCTTCATTAACAACTGCCTGCGCAAGATCCTAAATATCCATTGGCCAGAGACCATCAGCAACAACGAACTCTGGAACAGAACCAACCAGCTGCCTGCAGAAGACGAAATTAAACAACGACGTTGGAGATGGATAGGGCACACCTTACGTAAGCCAGCAGACAACATCACCAGGCAAGCCCTAACATGGAATCCACAGGGCACGCGTAAAAGAGGCAGACCAAGAAACACATGGCGCCGGGAACTGGATGCAGACCTTAAGACCATGAAGATGACCTGGAACCAAGTGGAAAGGAGAGCCCGGGACAGAGACTCTTGGAGATCCTTTGTAGGCGGCCTATGCCCCAGTAGGGGTGCAAGGCATAAGTAAGTAAGTAAGTAAGTAAACTCAGTACGTCAAGGTGGGTAAACCAAAATAAATAAATTTAAAAAAAAAAAAAAATGGCGTACGCCCAATGAAAGGTGGATGCGTTTCCATCGTCGTAAATGTCTTTTAACGCCACTCATCCTGAACATCGTGATCGTTTTGTTTGCGTGCTTGCAGAGCCGGGTTTCGAAATGGCTGACAGCGCAAAGAGCTATGTTTAGAGGACGCAAAACACTGAGGTTTTGTTTGCATGCTGTGGAAATGTAAGTGGAAATCTTCCGTCGCGCATGCTTGCTTGCGTCTGCATATAGTTGCGCAAACAAACACATTCTTTCATCAGACATCAGGACAGCGTTGTTACTATTGTGGTTGTGTTGTCCTGTGAGAGCATACATGTGTTAATCGTAGGGAACAATCCGATATTTATTTGAGCTATCATGGTTACGATTCACGTACCTTTTTAGTAAGATTTTCTTTCGTTCGCGCGTAGAGCGGAATTCGCTTTGTTATTATGCTAAGTTTAACCGGAGGCTTCTAGCAAGGTCGCGCGGAGACTGAATAGCGGTCGATCTTTGTTTTGCGTAGATTCGCGGAGTATAGATTAGAACCTACGAGCAGGTCGCGCTGTCTAGTGACCGCGTACGTGTGTCGTCAGAGGAATAGGTAACATTTTGCTACATTGTTTTATAGACGCTCTAATAGTTATAATTGTTTTCTGTGCGCGTGAAGTTGGCAGCCAGTCGGTATGTTTTTTATTTTTATTTTAAAGATTGTGAAACTTCTGGAAAGATTCCGGCTAGATCGTGAACTGCCTTCCATACTCTTGTGTGACATCGTTACACACTAGGATTTGGGGCTGAAATTAGTAGCCGAATTTTTGTAGCCTATTGTAGTTATTCTAGAAATTTTTTCTTTATTAATATTTATGAGTTTCAGTTACGTGTTTCGTTCCGATTGGTTGCGTTGTATGATTTTCTTGGATTATTCCGGAAATTGGTTGTACTATAAAAGATTGGTGCTAAGAAGCTCGTTTATACATTGTCTTGCATTGTCAGTTTTGTAGAGACACACAGTTTATCGTAGGTACGTGGCCCGTATATGGTTACATTGTGAGGGACACAGCGTAACGGTGGTGTACGTTGTATGAGAAACTTTGTGTCGGCAGTGTGGACATTTGCAGAAGAGACTTTGTATCAGTGTTGGTGCATTTGGAAATGCATTGTGTGGAGATCGCATGGCTGAATTAATATATTGTTGGAACTGTTACTCCAGTATTGTCTACATCCTTAAGCCACGTGTGACGGGTTGCAGCTGAATGAAGTTTATTTAACTCATTCTACCCCAACACCAAAATCCTTAAAGTTTGCCCCTGTCCTCTCAAGACTGCATTGCAGTGCAGGACACAAATCGACCATGATAGTTCAAGGGTGATGCCAGAATAGCTTGGCGCCCATAGGCGCCAAGCTATTCTGGCATCACCCTTGAACTATCATGGTGGATCCTTATCCTGCTGTGGTGTGTCTGGGGTTGAATGAGTTAAAAGAACCTTACGTGCGTGCGTCTGGTGTGTTTATCATACTACGACAACGATTCTACCACGTAACAAGCGTTATTCTCCTGCACGTAACAAGCGTTATTCTCCTGCACGTAACAAGCGTTATTCTCCTGCACGTAACAAGCGTTATTCTCCTGTGATTCTGCGAACGACAAGAACAACAACTTCAAACGCATCCTATCCTGTCTTGGTCGATCCATACGTTTGTTGTGCGATTTTGCATGTTTGCGGGCAGCCAAGTGTGTAGCATGCAAACAAAACCCAAACGAAGATAAATAAGGACCCCCCCCCCCCCCCACAACGAACCCACGCCCCCCCCCCCCCCCCGAAAAAAAAAAAAAGCACGAACGAACTCGCGCTTAGAAAATCAGTTATACCGCAGTCGAGGTGTAATTATCTTGTTTACATGCGTTTCTTTCATCGTTGGGTTCATGCGCTTGCAAAAACACTGTACATGATGTATGAAGTAGTTCTGGAGACACTAATAGTAAAACCTTGGCTACGCTTCCAAACGCATATCTTGGAGTGTAGATCGCCTACACGGTTACACACGAACCCCGTAAAAAAAAAGGTCCTCGGACCGACGCCGGCTGCAGTGGGCCCGCGCACGACTGTGCGCGGGCCCACTGCGGCCGACGTCGACCCGATTGTCTATTGCTTACTTGGGTAAGGATCGGCACCGGTGCTATATTTGAAGATATAAATATTGCACTTCCCAAATTTTAGGAGTTGTGCTCGGGCTGAAGACCTTTTTGCAGCTCCACAGACAGATAGACACGCAGGCCGGTCCTAGAACAGCTCGGCGCCTCTTCCTTCTTCTTCTTCCTCGATCACCCCACCCGGGTCTGCCCTGGGGGACTTGGGTGGGGTTGACTACTTTTTAGTTCCCAGGGTCACCCTGGTCAGCCCCACAGGGTGGGTTTTCTCCTCAATTCTGGGGCATGTGTTTCTGTCTACCCTTGGTCCATTCACCTGTATTTTCCTTTTTTAAACTCTCCCTATTGTCTGCGCTGCCTGTAGCTCTTGATATTGGATGTGTGTTGCTAGATGGTCTTGGCTTTATTTCGGCCCCGTGTCGTAGGTTTATTTAATGTCTTGGACCGGCTGGCGACATACATTCAATATTCTGTTGGGTTGTTTTTCACAAGCAGTGCAGGCACGTCCTGCGAGGGCCTTGTTGCTGTCGGGACGTTAAGCAATGTACACTCAATCAATCAATCTTCCTCGATCGCTTCGATGAAGCGCAATATGCATGATGCAGCCGTTAGGCACCTGAGAGGTCCTGCATCTCCGTCTTCGGCCAGGGACGTGTATCGGGGGTCCCTCCCCTAGACCGACTGTCGTTCAGGACTGATGAGCTCGGTCTGCCCACCAATGAGTAACAACACATTGGCGCCTCACATCGTTTAGCCCGCCAGCAGAAGCGGTTTACCAGGGTGTGGCCACTGTTATTCCCAACGGCTTTCTTGGAGCCAAAAGTGAGAGTTGAGTGCTGGGTGAGGAACAGTGCTCCCGTCCTTTCGGATGGGTGCTCGGCTGCCAGGTTTACAAAGGTACTACCTCTCTCCAGACACCCCATACACCCCTCTCGGCGCCTCTCAAAGTAACTGTTCTGACACCGTTCGTGAACCATCATGGGCGTTCTATGCTTAAAGCGTTTATGACGCCCCCTTTTGAGCTGACAGCACACAAAAACATCGGCATGCTGCTTTTTAGAGGTTAACCCCTTCGCTGCCGAGAAAAAATGAACACGATCTAACTGCAAGAGACATAGATCCTCATGAGCCCCCGCGACTGCGGGGGCTCATGAGGATCTATGCCTTTTGCTGAGACCAATTTGTAGCCATGTTTCTCGGACGGTGATGGCTTTTGGTCGTTGAATGAACCACGATTTTTTTTCATAAACAAAAATGTACGTACAGTGGCAAAGAAGGGGTTAAGGTGGAGCCGGCAGCTGAGACCATCTCACCGTGACAAAACAAAAACAAAGCAAACATACAGTGCGGTGATTGACGAGATGGAGCTGCTGACGCCACTGAGACCAACTGGAACCCGTGTCCTAATGCATGTCTTGGTATGGAATGGCGATTGATGAGGGCACACCGCGAGCGGCGCGTTCTCTTTGTTGTGCAACACGATCTTTTGTTGTCAGCTTCAGCAGTGGGAGCTGGGCCGACCGTGAGAGCTCAAGGGCAGCGCCTGATTAGCGGGACTGTAGACCTTGAGATTTCAGGGACGGTGCTTGATTATATTGGCCTAAAAACCATGACAAATCACGGGTATTGCCTGATTAGCTTGGCGCATGGACTATGGCGGATCAGAGTCAGTGCTTGATTATCTTGGCGCACAGACTATGACATGTCAAGGGTAGTGCCTGAATTGCTTTCTCCTCAGGCGCCACGTTAATCAAGTTATACCTTTGAGCTGTCATGGTCTGTGTCCCAAGCGAAGACGCCAAGTTAATTAATCACGCACCATCCTTTGGGCTGTCATAGGCCCAAGTTCCTCTGAGCGTACAGTCATGCACTTAATAACACAAAAATTCGTAAATTCAAAGCGTAAGATGCAAACGAACGAACGAACACGGGCACAAAGTAAATTGAGCAAAAGGCATAGAACCTCACGAGCTCCCGCGACTGCGCGGGGTTCAT
Source organism: Semisulcospira habei (assembly GCA_036245525.1). Classification (NCBI taxonomy): domain Eukaryota; kingdom Metazoa; phylum Mollusca; class Gastropoda; family Semisulcospiridae; genus Semisulcospira; species Semisulcospira habei. The sequence continues at coordinate 125,261,724 of BTPG01000002.1, read as the reverse complement.
GAGGTTTTATGTCTCTTTCAGCTGGGTGGTTCTGGCTGTGCCCTGGCAGTCAAGAAAGCAACGTTGTTACAGTACAATTGTGGCATTGAACTGTGTCTGTGGTGACTTGCTTTGAGTGCTGTATCGCGGGGTTTTAGTCCGATGAAGACGATTATCAGACCTTCGCGCCAAAGGCGCGGAGGTTTGATAATCAGCTTCATCAGACTGCAGTTAAGCTATCTCAGCTATCTCATCCGCTTCATGGATTTGTTGACAGAAGCCCTTTAGCAGTCACGAGTCGTGCATGTCCCAGATCGTAAGAGCGTATTCTCGGCCGATCAAAGTGGACATGTTTTCTGATTTGCTTACGGTAACAGCTCCACTCTTCAGACCATTCTAACCAGAGAGTTCATTTGGCTCTGGAAATAAAAGGGTTGTATGGTTATCGCATGTTCTGCGCTGTCTGTCATGCTTGTTTTGGCTTCAAACACTATTGCAGCGTCGATTATCCTGCAACGCCCGTACCCCACCGGGTCTGCCCTGGGGGACTTGGGTGGGGTTAGGTATTTTTTAGTTCCCAGGGTCACCCTGGTCAGCCCCACAGGGTGGGGTTTTCTCTCTATTCTGGGGCATGTGTTTCTGTCTACCCGAGGGCCATTCACCTGTATTTGCCTTTTTTAAACTCTCCCTACTGTCTGCACTGCCTGTAGCTCTTGATATTGGATGTGTGTTGCTAAATGGTCTTAGCTTTATTTAGGCCCCATGTGTTAGGTTTATTTAATGTGTTTGACCGGCTGGCGACATACATTCAATGTTCTGTTTAGTTGGTTGTTTTTTTTCACAAGCAGTGCAGGCACGTCCTGAGAAAGCCTTGTTGCTGTCGGGACGTTAAGCAATGTACAATCAATGCAACGCCCGTTCCAGCACAGAGAGATATCTATCATATGACAGGTTGTTGTTTTATGCCGTTCCGTCTTAGTGGTGCATTTTCGTGCAACAGCCTAGATGCAGTGATCGGCTGTGTTTTTTTAATGCGGTTCATCGCAGACAGAATAGAGGTGGGAAGCGTAGAGTGCTAACACCCAGTGCGCAAATGTCTTCGGGCCCACGATGGCCGCAGTGGGCCCGCGCACGGACTGCGGCCGTCGTGGGCCCGAAGACGTGGGGTACGCGTCAGCCTCGCTACATCGCGATACCTGGGAACGATGAAGTCAGACTGCGGCATGGGCGCCCGGGCTTTCACGATTAGCAGTCCGTCATCGCCGTACCGCCAGTGATGTCGAATAGATTCCCGGTGATCGAATCTGTCTGTCACCTCATTCATTACGCGTGCCATTAACAGATCGCTGCTTATTGGCGATGGGACTTGGCCCACTGCGCTACCGATAACCGGTTTGTAGTGCACATCGTTGGACGCGAACATTAATTTTTTTTAAGCATCAGCGCAAGGAGTGTGACAGTATGGTCCTTGTTTGTTTATTTATTTATTTATTTATTTTTTTGGGGGGGAAGAGGGGGGGGGGGGGGTTGGGGTTGGGGTGTTCAACACTTTTGACAATGCTTCTTTTGTGGCCCTTGGTATCGCGCGAGTTGGATGACGACTGTGTATATGTCTGACAGGTCGTATACGCAGCTCTGGGTGTCTCAGTGGTCCGATACATCTTCCAGCAATCCGAACAGGGCTGGAGTGCCTTTCATTGTGGTGCTAATCGTATACAGGCCTGTGAAGAGAGAAACACAGTAAGCAAACGTTGTCTGGCTGACCAGCCTTAGTTGGCCCGCACACGGTAGTGCGCCGGCCAACTAAAGCTGAAGTCAGCTAGAGGCCTTTTTTTTATATTGGGTGTCTACATTGGAGCCACAGACTTGACCGCGTTATATCCGGTTTCGCGATGTTGTGATGCTGACCTGTACCACTTCACACTTCACACTCCACCCATCGTCAGTCTGACCCCTCTCCACTGACACCCACCCCTCATCAGTCTGTGGTGAGGGTATATATTGGCATGATGTTGTCCCGCCTCTTTCGAAGGTGTTACGTCTGCGGCCTCGTGAATAACCTGATCCACTTGTGAGCTGATGATAAGAGTCTCTCTCAAGACACACTGCCGTGAATACTTAAGCCAGCTTGATGCATTAAAACCTTGCTGTACTTTATGCAGGCAATACCTCTCGATCAGTCCCGTGTGCAAGACGGCGGTAAACCCAAATAACTCGCTAATCCGCATGTAAAGGGGACATTAGGGAGGTTTGGTTTGCGGCGGACAACTCGCAACAACGAACGAGAGGAAAAATAGCGGTGGGTACCGTATGCATAGGCAACACTCCAAACATCTTCAAGAGGCATAGATCCTCATCAGCCCTCGGAGGGCTCATGAGGATCTATGCATCTTGGAGATGTTTGGAGTGTTGTCTGTGCTTATGGTACAATCGAGTTGGTTGATTTCGCTCTCGTTCGTTGTGGAGAGTCGTTTGTTTCAAACGAAACCTCACTATATATAGATAGAGGCAGACAGAACCGAATTGTGGTGCAGCATTGGCTGCGTGCCGTCTGCGTTGTTGGAAGGTGTCTGTTGAGACCAATTAAAGATTGGCCGCCGTTTAGGAACAACGATGGCATGGTTCTGCTGGCGCGCCGCCATCTGCTGTGTTACGATCACGCGGGATCATGCTCCCACGTGCTTGCCGACGGCGAACTATTAAGCTGTATGCATTACCAAACACTTACAATCCTTGTACTTAAATTGTCTTTGGCACGTGTCAAGGTAAGCAGTTTGCTGTGGGACCGACGGCGGCCGATGTAGAACCGATGACTTTTGGCTCACTGGCTTCATTCCCGCCTCTACCCTGCTCGTGTTTGTCTGTTGTTGTTTTTTTCTTTTTTCCCGGATCTGGATTGGAGTACGGTAATTGAACTGGGGTCGTGTTGTTTTTCAATGGTCGTTTCTGTCACGTGCGTGTTTGGCTTCCTGTTGATCTGTCGTCGCGCCAGCTCTTAAAATCTACTTAGTGCTGCCTTGATCAGTTGCCTTTCTCTCCAAAGTGTGGGCGTTTACCGCACATGGAGATGAGCTGATATAAGTGATTGCACTCAGGTGGCTCCTATATCCAGGGAAAAAGCACGGGCTTGTTCCATAGCATGTCCGTTGAAGGGTCCTGGTAAATCAAAGTGCCACATTTGCAGTGCGCCTGAATTGATCAGTGTTCAGGTCGTACTCCATAGGAAATAGATTTCCCTGTCCCCCATTAACCCGCCCGTCAGGGCCGTCCATTATCACTTCAGTACCGTGGACGTTAAGACCCCGAACTAACCAACCAACCGTGGCACCTGTACATTCGAGCACATAACCCCGACACACCCAGCTGCAAGAGGTATAGATCCTCATGAGGATCTATACCTCTTGCTGAAACCACTTTGCATCTATGACCACCGGACTATTGGTTTCGGTCGTTGAATGAACAACGATTTTTGAAACATACCATGCGTTCAGTGGCCTGGAAGAGGTTCAGCCCGCATGGCTGCCTCAGTCTAATGATGTCCATGGTGTCGCTCTTTGCCAGGAAGGAGACCGAAATTCTCATGAGGCCCTGCGGGTTGAGGTGGGGGCGCCCGTGAGCACGTTATGTCGTTTACAGACCTACGGCAGGCGGTGGCTGAGGGACCGAGCACTGAGCAGACTTTTTGTTTGTCTGATAGGGAGACATCGTGGTCCCGTTTCTATTTGTCTTGTTGAGCACGGCAGTTAGAGACACACGCAGTCAGCTTCGCTTGTAACACGGTCGGACATAACCAAAGTCGGCTATAACAACGCATTTTCATAGGGCCCCGCTGCTCGTGCAAAATACTTCGCTTACAACAAACTTCGCTTATAACAATAAAAAGTTGGGTCCCGTGTTATTTTTGTTGTATCCGCAGTTTACTTCTATAAGCCAACACCACTGGATCTCCATTAAGCCACCTTACTGATACAGTTTTGCATGCAGTTTACTTCTATAAGCCAACACCACGGTAAAAAGAGTTATGGATCTCCATTAAGCCACCTTACTGATACAGTTTTGCATGCAGTTTACTTCTATAAGCCAACACCACGGTAAAAAGAGTTATGGATCTCCATTAAGCCACCTTACTGATACAGTTTTGCATGCAGTTTACTTCTATAAGCCAACACCACGGTAAAAAGAGTTATGGATCTCCATTAAGCCACCTTACTGATACAGTTTTGCATGCAGTTTACTTCTATAAGCCAACACCACGGTAAAAAGAGTTATGGATCTCCATTAAGCCACCTTACTGATACAGTTTTGCATGCAGTTTACTTCTATAAGCCAACACCATGGTAAAAAGAGTTATGGATCTCCATTAAGCCACCTTACTGATACAGTTTTGCATGCAGTTTACTTCTATAAGCCAACACCACGGTAAAAAGAGTTATGGATCTCCATTAAGCCACCTTACTGATACAGTTTTGCATGCAGTTTACTTCTATAAGCCAACACCACGGTAAAAAGAGTTATGGATCTCCATTAAGCCACCTTACTGATACAGTTTTGCATGCAGTTTACTTCTATAAGCCAACACCACGGTAAAAAGAGTTATGGATCTCCATTAAGCCACCTTACTGATACAGTTTTGCATGCAGTTTACTTCTATAAGCCAACACCACGGTAAAAAGAGTTATGGATCTCCATTAAGCCACCTTACTGATACAGTTTTGCATGCAGTTTACTTCTATAAGCCAACACCACGGTAAAAAGAGTTATGGATCTCCATTAAGCCACCTTACTGTACGGGGCAGAGAGGGTGAGGCATGGGGGTGGGGTGGTGGTGCTGATGCTGGGGGGGAGGGGGGGGGGGGAGAAACTTATACAGTTTTGCATGCAGTTTTGTGATTTTGACCGTACGGCTTTGGGTCGGTTGCATGAGTGAGCTACGTCCTGCGCCTGCCGCTAAGCAAGGTGCTCCGCGACAGCGACACAACACCAACTCCGCGACAGCGGAGCACCTTGCTTAGTGGCTTGCGCAGGACTATGCACACTTGTGCAACTGCCCCAAAGCCGCAAATCAGTGACCATCACACATCGGATGCATGTAGATTCTCCTTCAGTGTCGTCAATACGGATCAGTTGCATGGGTGAGCGTAAATCTTGCGCAAGCCAGTAAGCTAGGTGTTTCGCGACAGCAGAACACCTTGCTTAGTGGCTTGCGCATGATTTAAGCTCACTAGTGCAACTGTCCCCAGACAGATCATCACTAGTCCCCGCAGTGTAGGTCTATGGCAGATGCAGGCTTAGGGCTTCAATGGGACGGTGATGGTCAGGGATGATGGCGCGGCCTGCATGCTGTCAAGGCGTCACGATAACCTGCTTGGTTTCCTCTGAAACTTTAATCACTTAACGGAAATTGAGGTTGAAGGATCACGATTTTGGACAATTTTTTTCTTCACGGATCACTATCATGTTCTGTCGCGATTTGGAAAAACCGAAAATTCGGCAGTTTCGTGACACAATTCAGCCATGCCTCCCCCCCCCCCCCACCCGCCCCCTCCAGACACACACACACGCACACGCGCGCGCGAGCACAGACACACACACACACACACACACACACACACACACACACACACACACACACATACACACACACACACACACACACACACACATCTCTCGTTCTCTCTCTCTCTCTCTCTCTCTCTCTCTCTCTCTCTCTCTCTCTCTCTCTCTCTCTCTCTCTCTCTCTGCGCCGTCTACGTCATCCCCACCGTATCCACCTGACTCCACCACCCACCACCTCCTCACCCTTCTCCCCTCACTTTCCCTCCAATGAGCGGTTATGTTCAATTATTATCTCCCTTGAATTTTTGATAGGTGGCGTTCCACCAAGAGGATATCCGCTACTTTCTGTTTCTCGTTATCCCTACCAAGTTTCCAGTCTGCATATCTAAGAAAATGCTTTGCACAATCGTGGCAATGGTGAACAAATGCTGCGTTTTTGAGTGCAGCAATGTAGGTGGTTTTGCGGCTTTTCCTAAAGATCAAGCGCTGTGAAAAAGATGGATAATTGCTGTTCGGCGAGACAAGTGGCAGCCGACACTGCACAGCAGAGTGTGTGCCACGCATTTCATCGTCTATTTTAGGGCCTGTTATTTTCTATCTACATAAATTATCTCCTCTTCATATTTCAACATCTTGTAAACTCTTCGCTGAAGACAATACATTAATTGTTATTGTTCAATGAGGTTTAATGTTATAATGTGAATGTGTTATATTTAATAGTTACTATTACAAGCCCCAAGGGCAAGATGTTAAAAAGCGCACCCAGCCCTTTCTATTTCTTGCAAAATAAAATTATCTAAAAAATTGTGATCTTTCCTATGTTGCTTTATGTACTGATAATAATACTCTTTCTCATAGTTCATGACACCAAAAGGGAACAGCTGCTATATCCATTTTAAAAATGCGTTCATTCATATATATATATATATATATATATATATATATATATATATATATATATATATATATATATATATATATATATATATATATATATATATATATATATATATATAGTCATTTTCTATGTATGCATTTTGTTACTAGTCACTATTACTATTTGGTAATGATGTTTATATTCTATTTTGTTTTTGTAACCGGGGGTTCGATAAATTAGAGTGCGCCTCAGCGTCCTCTGCGTGGGTTAAATTGGGTTAAATTATTATAATATTAATAATATTAAATTATTATTATAATATCAAATTATAATCCAAACCCAGTGCTATTAAAATATTAGTACTAATTGCAGGCTGACTAATTGTAATTTGATTAAGGGCTTTCATCATTTACTTCAAATGCAGTCTCTGCTCACAAGTTATATAGTACTGCAGCTTGTGTCCGCTACAGTATATTATATGTGATGGAAAATACATAATTAAGCAAAATGCATGCGGTCAATCGCCCACGGTACTTCTTTTCCTCGAAAACACCCCGGAAAGCAACAAAAACTAACGAAACACCCCACAAGATAAAGACGATTTCGGTTGTTTTTGTCTCTTCGGGGATTTTAGTTGGATTTCGTTAGTGTTTGTGTTTTTTTCGTTGATTTTTCGAGGAAAATTTCGGTTGTTTGTTGTTGTTTTTTTCTTTTACTTTTTGGGGGTTTTCGTTGGTTTTTGAGGAAAAGAACTACCCGCCGCCCAAAGCATTAAAACTAAGTGAAGAAAAAACGATAGATCTGCCGATACATGTAAATCACTGACGAACCGGAATATTCTTGTTGATCTCTAGTTTAGTACTTTAGGCCTCTTGGTGGAACGCCACCTATCGGAGAGTTATCGGTCCTGCGACAGCTGGGGAACGCCAAAAGCGCTCATTGCTTGTCCTCTTTTCTGATAGCAGTCGTGCAGCTGTGCATGGCAGAGGGCAGCGTTGTCTCCGGTAAGCTACATGATGTCTAGACGCATTGTACCTATGGGAAACATACCCTACCGCGCCGGAGGGATGACCGCTAACACCTTTCACGTTAACACACAAGCTGCTGGCAGTTCCACACAACGTTACTGCGAACTAGCTGCAAGAAGCATAGTTCCTCATGAACCCCCGCAGATGCGGGGGCTTAGGATCTATGCCTCTTGCTGAGTCCATGTTTCTCGGACGGTTCCTTAGTCGTTGAATGAACAAAATATTTCAGGGGCCAAATGTGCGCCTGGTGGCAGGGAAGGGGTTAACACCATTTTCTAAATCACTGCGTGCAAATTACGAAAGATAGATCGACCGGTTTGCGTGCCTTGGCTGGACGCTTCCAGGATCACCACGGGATTGCGTTGTGTGGATGGTTTTGAATAGGTGCCCGTTGCCTTTGCGTGTGTATCTCTTTGAAAACTTCTAACAGACCGAGGCTCGGGGTGTACACCACAAGTACACTTCTATTCAAATGAGGTCGGCCCTACTGGGTAATGAGGTAGGCCCTACTGGGTAATGAGGTAGGCCCTACTGGGTACTTGTGGTGCACTCCCCGAGTGAGTCTTTCTTGGGAGTACATCCGCAAACCGTACCCGTGGCCACATGCTCAATTCAGAAGATACGTCGAGAACGAAAGTTTGAACATTTAAAAATTAAAGAAAGACGACCGGCCATGAGAACCGGGTTAGTTATCGGACATGAGTCCACGGAGCGGACGGTTGTCTCCGGCAAAAGCAGCTGGGTTATGTCCAGGTCGGCAATAAAAAATAATCAACACTTTCGTGCGTATGGCAGCCGTTACTGTTTCCAGTATCGGTGGCTGCATGCACAAATTGGTTAAATGTAGTGCCTGATTAGTCTGACGCCCAGCTGTCCAGTCACTACCTTTTCGTTGTGGGAGATTATATTTTGGCCGTGAGTGTACAGGTTAAAGGCGCCCAGCCAGCCCGGCACTAACCCTAAAACTTTCACGGTCGATCGATCTGCAGCTGCTTGCGCCGGAGATGAAAGGTGGAGAGATACTGAGCCGGCCCGAAACTGGGATACCGTGAGGTCCTGCTTTGGATATCTTGGTTAATCCCTTCCCTGAAAGAACACAGCGACCAATACACAACTGCAAGAGGCATGGATGCGGGGGCTCATGAGGATCTATGCATCTTGTTGAAACCACTTTGTTTCCATGTTCCACGGCTGGTGTTGTTTGGCGTTGAATCAACACCCATTTTTTCCTACTGTCACTTTCGTGTAACGAAAGAACTCTTCTGCGTACAAAGGAGGAGAAAGAGCAGAAAAGTCTGTCATTTTACGACATTCACACTTCATAAGTTAACCCATTCAGCCCTGACGCACTACAGCAGGAGATGGGTTTACCATGATAACGTGTTGCCGCCAAGCTAATCTGGCACTACCCTTGAATTGTCATGGTCGATCCATCTCCTGCAACAGGTGCATAGTCGTTAGATGACGCCTCCAAAATTTGGGAAATACGTGCGTCGGGCTGAATGAGTTAAATACGCCCTTTTTGTCCGGCATTATTGTAAGATATACTAAGATTTTAAAATAATAATAATAATCAATATATATTGCGAACCTTTAACCCTTTATTGCCTGAGATCTGCGTCAACTGGCGGTGAAAGGGTTATGGGGATGACAAGCTGAACTACTGACGGATCAAAGGATCACTTGGCGGCGTGAGCGGAACGGTTAAGGCGTCATGTGACGACAGCAGGGGGGTAAACAAATCCGATATTTATGGGTTTGGATGCAAGCGTTGTTTGTTCCAAGACAAATTGCTAACTTGAACACAGTCAACTTCCAAAATGCATTCAAAAGCACCTTTCTTTGTTACAGTCCAGGTTTCGTGCAAGCGGAATAATTCACATAGAACACGCGTGGCCGGTTCCTCTGAAAAGACTTGTCACTGTTCGATTGCTGTTTTTTTTTTTTGTTTGTTTGTTTGTTTGTTTTTTTTTTGGTTTTTTTTTTTTTTCTCCCGAACTCGTTACTGTTACGCGCAGTCGACTCTGCCGGTATCCGTTCCTTGGCTGTAACAAACACTTCCAGAGACTGTACAGGTTTTGGTTTTGGCTCTGCCGTGTGAAGACAAAAAGAGACAGTAACTGCATGTTTTTAAAAGCGAAAATGTCATCGTATTATAAGGAAAATCTCGGTGTTCACAAAAAAATGAACTTGCTGCCTTGCTTTCACTGGGCAGAAGTTGTGTCTGTCGTAGTAATCCCCAGAACCCTGAGGTCCAATCTAAACCATTCCCAGTGTTGCTGCCTAACTTTGATTGTACAAGACAGACACATCCGTTGCTGTCTTGAATATCAGTATCCACCAGGAAAAATCGAACACCATCAATCTGCAAGAGACATTGATCCTCATGAGCCCCCGCATTTGCGGGGGCTCATGAGGATCTATGCCTCTTGCTGAAACCACTTAATATCCACGTTGCTCTGACGGCTGGCGATCCATGGCGTTGAATTTAGAATGATTTCCAATGCACAGTCTGCATGCGCTGATAGTTAAAGGGTTAACCCCAGATGATCAACCAACCAATGGCTGCTATTGCCAGTTTTTGTTCAAGGTAAGTACGTCATGCGGATCAGCCATCCCTGACCCCCACCCGGGTCTGCGCTGGGGGACTTGGGTGGGGTTAACTACTTTTTAGTTCTCAGGGTCACCCTGGTCAGCCCCACAGGGTGGGTTTCCTTTCCGATTCTGGGGCATGTGTTTCTGTCTACCCTTGGTCCATTCACCTGTATTTTCCTTTTTTTTAAACTCTCCCTACTGTCTGCGCTGCCTGTAGCTCTTGATATTGGATGCGTATTGCTAAATGGTCTTAGCTTTAGTTAGGCCCCATTACTTACTTACTTACGCCTGTCACCCCTACCCGGGTATAGGACGTCGACGAGAGACCTCCAGCAACTCCTGTCCTGTGCTTCTCCTTCGATTCTACTCCAGGTGGTTCCCAGTCTCTTGATGTCTGCTTGGAGGTCTCGACGCCAGGAGTTTCTCGGCCTACCTCTTTTCCTCTTTCCCTGGGGGTTCCATGACAATGTCTGCCTAGTGATACTGGAAGCTGGCTTTCTCAGACTGTGACCGATCCATCCCCATCTTCTTCGCCCAATTTCATTCTCTGCTGTTATCTGCTCTGTTCTCTCCCAGAGCCTGACGTTGCTGATCTTCTCTGGCCAGTGGATTTTTAAAATTCTTCTAAGGCAACTGTTCATGAAGGTCTGTACTCTGTTGACTGTAGTTTTTGTCAATCTCCAAGTCTCTGCGCCATATAAGAGAACTGCTTTTACATTGGAGTTGAAAATCCGGACTTTGGTGTGTTGTGACAGCTCTCTGGAACTCCACACTTTTTTCAACTGGAGAAAGGCTGACCTAATTGACACCAGATATAAACACTTTACAGCAGACTCCTTGAAGGTTTTGTTCCGGGATGTTCCCCCGGACAAAATCTTCAATTTCTTGCGAGCATGCAATATTTTTAACAAGATTTGAGCATTCATAGACTATGTGAATCTTTTTTATTTGCCCTTTTTGAGAGTCTGTAGACATTTTTTTTTAAAGACACGTGCGACATTTTAGCCTGAGATTTTTAATCTATATTTACATCTTGTCTTAAGACCTTGCTTTTAGTCTGGCTGACCAGATTTTTACCCATCCCGCCGTGAGATGGCCTTAGTCGCCTGCTCGGCGTTAAACCCAAATAACTAACTAACTCAACTGGAGAAAGGCTGCTCTGGCTTTACCGATTCGTGCTCTGACATCTGCATCAGTGCCGCCTTTTTTGTCTATGATGCTCCCGAGATAGGTGAAGGACTCCACCTCCTCCAACGGGGTGCCAGCAAGCAAGACTGGTTCTTCCCTGGTTGCGTTCAGCCTGATTGTCTTTGTTTTCTGTTTGTGAATGGTGAGGCCCACTTGGGACGAGATGTCAGCAAGCCTCGTGGTCTTGTCCTGCATTTGTTGATGAGTGTGGGACAGTAATGCCAAGTCGTCTGCAAAATCGAGGTCGTCAAGCTGTGTCCACAGTGTCCACTGTATTCCACTTCGTCTGTGCTCTGTTCTGACCTGGAGCTCCCTGGTGAACTGCCCTTCGTGGATCACGCGACATGTCATGCCATCGTAGCTGCTCTTGATCAGGCGGACAAGCTTTGTGGGTACACCGTAGTGTCGTAGGAGTTTCCACAGAGTCTCTCGGTCCACACTGTCAAATGCTTTCTCATAATCAGTATCAGTTTCAGCCCACTTTATCAAATTTCAAATACAAACGATTTCGAATTTCCAAAAACTACAGTAGCTCGCTTGAGCTTGCCCTTAGCACCACGTGAATGTTCTGTGTTTATGTACAGTGTGTGAGTGAATGCGTGTGATTCACGTGAGCGTGCTTGTTGGGTTCAGTTCGCGGCGGCGCTTTGAGCCGATTTTCAATTGGGATAAAGCGCCTATTTAATGCGCTTATTATTATTATTATAATCCACAAAGTTGACGTACAGCGGGGAGCTCCACTCCAGAGACTGTTCCACGATGATGCGGAGAGTGGCGATCTGGTCTGTACATGATCGGTTCTTCCTGAATCCTGCTTGCTGGTCTCTCAGCTGGGGGTCAACGGAGCTCTTCATTCTCTCCAGGATGATCCTGTTGAAGACCTTTCCTGGTACTGACAGCAAGGTGATTCCTCTGTAGTTGGAACACTTGCTGAGGTCGCCTTTCTTGGGAAGCTTGATTAGGTGCCCCTCCTTCCAGTCAGCCGGCATCACCTCCTCTTCCCAGATCTTTCCAAACAGTGGGTACAGCATCTCCACTGTTGTTTCTAGGTCTGCTTTCAGAGACTCCGCTGGGATGCCATCTGGGCCTGCTGCTTTGCCGTTCTTCAAAAATGTCACTGCTCTTCTGATCTCTTCCCGGCTGGGTCTGTCACAGCTGATGGGTAGGTCGGTCTCTGCCGGCTGGATGTCTGGGGGGTCGGGTGGGCTAGGTCTGTTCAGTAACTCTTCAAAATACTCGGCCCATCTGTCGAGTTGGTCTGCTCTGTCTGCAATAGGCTTGCCTTCTTTGTCTTTTACTGGTCTTTCTGTATGGCCATACTTGCCTGACAATCTTATGGTAATGTCGTAGAGTTGTTTCATGTTGCCGCTGCCTGCTGCCTTTTCTGCCTCTGCTGCCAGGCTGTCTGTGTAGGCCCTCTTGTCTGCCCTGATACTCCTCTTCACCTCGCGGTTGGCTTCCGAGTATTCCCCATGTGCCCTTACTTTGGCTGCTCTCGTGCAACTGTTGTTGACAACTGCTTTCTTCTGCTTCCTCACTTCTATCTTCTTCAAGGTCTGTGCCGACAGCCAGTCCTTGTGATGGTGTTTCCTGAACCCTACAGTGTCTTTGCAGGTTGAGTTCAGCGCCTCTCTAACTGCCTTCCACTGCTGCTCTGTGGTGACCGCCTCCTCTTCATTTACTAGCTCCTGTAGCGCTTGAAACCGGTTGGACAGCACCAGTTTGAACTCTTCTCTAACTCCAGTTTCTCTCAGGAGGCCTACATTATAGCGCTGTCTTCTCGTCGGCGTTTTTGTAGCTATTTCCTTTTTTGCAGGGTGGGGAAGCTACCCCCACGCCCAACCCCCTTAGGAGGACCAGGGGTTTTCTGTCGGGGTCACCTTCCCTTAGACCATGTTGGTTCACGGCACCTTATTTCATTCGGTGCACCCCTCTCACGAGGGACCCCCTATCCACCACCCATGGGACGCGCCTCAACGCCATATGGTCCCAGCGCGAGGGTTAGGCCTCATGGCGTAGATTTATTTAACGTATTGGACCGGCTGGCGACATACATTCAATATTCTGTTTAGGTTTTTTTTCACAAGCAGTGCAGGCACGTCCTGAGAAAGCCTTGTTGCTGTCGGGACGTTAAGCAATGTACAACCAATCAATCAGCCATTCCTGAGCCGCATTAAATATTTATTTGTTCGTTTGTTTGGAAACAATATCCTTATTGAATCGGCTTATGAATACACTTTGAGGGGGGTGGGGGTGGGGGGGGGGTGGGGGGGGGTGTAAGCAGTTTTGTTAATTTATCTATAGCAGTTCATGCATTAACTTTATTGGGTAAGACGTGTTAATTTATCACAGCTCATGAATATACTACAGGAGAAGAATCCACGAACGAACAAAGAAACACGCTTACAAAAAATAAGCCCTACATCTTCCTCATCAGAAAAAGATCAGTTACAAATTGTGGTAGGCCTATTTGTTTGTCTATTTTGAAAAAAATAGGGTTATAACCCGAAAGGTCAATAAATTGTGTCATAATTGTCTTTTTTTTAAGCGTGTTTCTTTCTTCGTTGGGTTCTTGTCTGCATTTTATACGCTGGGCAGTCACCTGTTTGGTCTTTATTTGCGACTGCTCATGAATAAACGCAATTGATACATTTAACCCTTTTAGCCCCGAGTCCCTACAGCAGGAGATGGATCGACCATGATAATTCAAGCGTAGCGCCAGATTAGCTTGGCGCCTTCAGGCGCCAAGCTAATCTGGCACTACCCTTGAATTATCATGGTCAAGCCATGTCCTGCAACTGGTACGTAGTCGTTAGGCGACACCTCCAAGCTTTTGAGAAACGGGACCTTGGGGCTAAAAGGGTTAATAATTATGGTACTGTTGCCCACAGTGTAGTAGACGATGCTTTGTTTGGTTCTAAATGTAGGGTTCCCTGTGTTCCCGCGCGCTGCTCAAAACGTATTTTCTCCTGTCGCTGTCTCTCTGCGCGTTGATTTCGGCTGCATATTTTCTCCTGTCGCTGTCTCTCTGCCCGTTGATTTCGGCTGCGTATTTTCTCCTGTCGCTGTCTCTCTGCCCGTTGATTTCGGCTGCGTATTGAACAAAAGGTCATTGGGCCGGCACACAGAGTATCCGGCCTCACTTGGCGGGCGGGCCTTTTGCTTTGTGTGCGTTCGGTCCCGAGGGTGCTCGAACAATCTGGACCGGCGGAAGGGAGAGCCATCTGGTCTTGTCCTTGTGTTCTGTTTTTTTGGTTTCTCGGACAGTCAGTCATTTGGGTCAGATCACAAACCTCCCGCGCGGAGAGCGATCAGTCGCCTGAGAGCGACCGTTCGTGTTCGTGCGCGGGTCTGTGATTTTGCACCTTACGGCTCTGAGAGCCCCCGTAAGGTCCAAAATCACAGGCCAGCACAGAGAATGACCGCCGTCAGGCGATTTCACAGCCGTAATGTCGGAAATAACTGAACAGCACCTCCTCGCGTCCACAATTCCTCCTCCTGCGTCAGTCCTCGGTTCGATGAACGTTTTGTTTGCAGGTTAGATGAACGTTTTGTTTGAAGGGTGCGAGGAGTGACCACTCTTAAGCCATTCACCGCCGGGCGGCTGTTTTTGCCTATATATAGCGAAGGCCGGTATGTCCGTTTTTGAGAAAAGCGCTATTTTCGTTGTGATACAATGAAAATTTCGCTTTTCTCTAAAATGAACACACTGGCTTTTGCCAAAGAGCCGCAGTGTTAAACCGGGTTATGAAATTAGGATCGGTGGCCCGATTCTTTGTCCTGACGATTTGTTCGTTGACACAGTAGATGTCGGAAGCGGATTTATTAATTATCTTTGGCTTTGTCTTTCCCAGGGATGGAGGACAACGCTGGCATTGTTTCCCCAACTCCTTTCACACGCAGAAAAGACTCCCGGTTTAGAATTGATTGCGAAAACATACAACTTGTGGGGTATCATTCAATCGTGATTATGGGCGGCAGTCTGGTGTCTAAGAGATAAATTGATCAGGCGGTGCCTCCACACTGGTTGCATCCCTCGATCCGCGACGCGCATGCGCGTCGCGAATCGAGGGAGGCAACCAGTGTGGCAGCACCCATTTGCTATCATTTTATTTTCGGAAGCTTGCACGTGAGTTGAATGTACAAGGTGTGTTAGCGATGAGAGGGGACGGGGAAGAGTGAAATACAAATGGCTCTTTGTCTCCTAGAAAATCGAAATGCATGTTCCCTTCTAATGCAGTCGGCCCTGCCACGATTCAGGATGAAGGTTTGGATGGAAATACGCCATCAGGGTTGCACATCACGTACGTATGGGGGCATATCACGTGTTAGAACCCTCCATCACGTTACAAAAATCTGCAAAAGGGGTGTGATTACGTATTGGAACTGGCGCAGGCGCCGGTATGAATTCGTACAAAAATCACCGCGAAGGGTCTGACGTAAATGGTCTCCGTCAAAGGAGTTCGTGATAACTATTTGATCTGTATTGTTGTGACGCAACTCACTTCAACCAGTTTTGCTGTTTTTAATCTTACATGCTACTTTATGAAAGTATTACTGAACTCAGTACTTGCAGTTCATTTCAGATTGCTCAAGATGGAATATCTGCGCTCGGAAAGATCCATACGCGCACCATCCCATCCATTAGAAGTCCCCCCAGAGTTCATTTCGATATCGCTCTTGGTCTGGTTTACTGCGGATCTCTCATAACCGATCAAGTGTGCGAACCGTTTGGCTGTCGGTAGTTCTTTTGGTCGAGGTGATTACGTCAGTATTACGTCAGTAATCACTGACCTCGACCAAAAGACCTACTGACATCCGAAGGGTTAAACCGCGCCGAATATATTATGTATTTTACCTAGGAAATCTGAACTTTCAATGAAGCCAGATCTCCCTTTCCAGCGCATATAGACAAGACCTGATGCGGCTACTAGATAGATCATTCGGTTGTTTTGCAACATCATTGAAACATAAAACTGAGCACAAAATATCTACATAATAAAAGAAGTCACATGCCGAACAACTTTTTTTCCGAAAAATACTGCCTTTTTTTAATATTGAATAAAATCTACTTCGAATAAACTTTTGCACCTTCGAAAAGCCCGCTCACGTGACCACATGGCTCGTGACGTCAACTGCTGTAGACAATATGGAGTCTGATAGTGCCCCTTCTCTACCAAAATGCAGGAAAACGAAGAGCAGTGGCCTATATTGTGCCGTTGGAGGTTGTACAAACAAACAAGCGGATGGGTTAACATTGCATAGGTTTCCAAAAACCGAAGACGTGCGAAATAAGTGGGTGAGATTCGTGCAGGAAAAGCGTGTAAACTTCGGTCCGAAGTACGGGACACCAACTGCGTCGTCAACAATTTGCGCAAAACACTTCGCTGAAGACTGCTACCCTCCAAGTGCCACTTTAATGCGGAGCTTTGGGATGAAAACAATACGGACATTAAAGCCTGGCTCTGTTCCAACGATCCAAAGTCCGCGTGCCTTTGCAGCAAGCACCTCAACAACAGCAACAGTGACTCAAGTTACTAGTAGTAGGCCTACTAGTACTGCTTCAACTTCAACTAGACCTGACAAAACCTGTGCAGTGCCCTCCATCCCTAGCTGCCTCTTTCCCAAGACCAGCAAAAGAGGATGCAGTTTTGAATCGCCAGTCACGATCACGCCATGCCAAACTCAATTCAGACCAAAAAGGTGACTGCCAAGCGTGAAACTCAATTGAAATGGACTTTGCATCTAGGGTTCACGAGCATTTACTCAGATTGTATCGCTTGTTACCAATCTTATTCTCCGCTCTATTTCGTTTGTCATATTAATTTTTTAAAAATTACTTTACTATTTTTTCATTTTGCCGTCAATTTTTGTGTACAGGTGTGCATTAGTTGGTCAAGTATGTATGTGCTCAAATGTCAAATGTGTGACATACTTTGATACTTGGAACCCCACCCGGGTCTGCCCTGGGGGACTTGGGTGGGGTTAGGTATTTTTTAGTTCCCAGGGTCACCCTGGTCAGCCCCACAGGGTGGGTTTTTCTCTCTATTCTGGGGCATGTGTTTCTGTCTACCCTTTGTCCATTCACCTGTATTTGCCTTTTTAAAACTCTCCCTACTGTCTGCACTGCCTGTAGCTCTTGATATTGGATGTGTGTTGCTAAATGGTCTTAGCTTTATTTAGGCCCATGTGTTAGGTTTATTTAACGTATTTGACCGGCTGGCGACATACATTCAATGTTCTGTTTCTTTTTTATTTTTTCACAAGCAGTGCAGGCACGTCCTGAGAAAGCCTTGTTGCTGTCGGGACGTTAAGCAATGTACAATCAATCAATCAATTTGATACTTGAATGCTTAAATGTGTGTGTACGGGGTGGTCCGTGGCGCAGTGGTTAAGGCGCCTGCCACCAATGCTAAAGGTGCGAGGTTCGATACCTGGTTCCGGCGTCGGATTTTTCTCTTCTAGTAAGTGTCACCGTTAATTCGGGCGGACCGCCGGGGGTTCTTTCTCCGGTTCTTCCTCCCCCTCCACTTTGGTACCGGTTTCAGGCCACTTTATAAATTTCAAATACAAGCGATCAAAATTTCTGAAAACTCAGTAGCTGAGCTGACCCTTTGCACAACGTGAATGTCCTGTGTTTGTCTTGTACTATTTTTGTCGTCAGAGTGAATGCGTGTGTCACGTGAGCGTGCGTGTTGGGTGCAGTTCGCGGCGCTTTGAGCCGATTCGCCGAAACATTATTATTATTATAATATTACTTCTTTGAGACAACTTTTTACAGGTATTGACTTTCAGTGGTAAATTTAACTGTTAGCTAATCAGCTAATGGTCTGTGTGGGGGACTAATGATTGTGCTTTTCATTATCTGATAGACTGGATGATGGACAGCAATGGACAGCAGTGTAATTCCCAGTGCTGTCCATTGCTGGGAAAATCCTTGCAAGGCTGCTCCTGAATCGGCTGGTACCTGCCATCGCTGAAGACCAACTCCCAGAGGGCCAGTGTGGCTTCAGAGCAAACAGGAGCACCACCGATATGGTCTTTGTGCTGAGACAGCTACAGGAGAAGTGCCGCGAGCAGAACAAAGGGCTGTACGTAACGTTTGTCGACCTAACAAAAGCGTTCGACACTGTGAGCAGGCAAGGCATGTGGCAGATCCTGGAGCGACTTGGCTGTCCCCCAAAGTTCCTCAACATGATTGTCCAGCTACACGAGGACCAGCAAGGCCAGGTCAGACTCAACAATGACCTCTCAGAACCATTCCCCATTCTCAACGGCGTAAAGCAGGGCTGCGTGCTGGCACCGACCCTCTTCACCATCTTTTTTAGCATGATGTTGAAGCAGGCCACAGTGGACCTCGATGATGACGATGCAGTGTACATCAGGTATCGTCTCGATGGCAGCCTGTTCAACCTCAGACGACTGCAGGCCCACACAAAAACCCTAGACCAACTGATCCGTGAGCTGCTTTTTGCTGATGATGCTGCCCTCATTGCACACACAGAGAGAGCCCTGCAGCGCATCACGTCCTGCTTCGCAGACGCTGCCCAGCTCTTTGGACTCGAGGTCAGTCTGAAAAAGACAGAGGTCCTCCATCAGCCGGCACCCAAGACAGTGTATCGCCCTCCTCACATCACCATCGGCGAGTCTGAACTAAAGTCAGTGCACCAGTTTACTTACCTTGGCTGCATTATCACGTCGGACGCCAAGCTGGACAAGGAGCTTGACAGCAGGCTGGCAAAAGCGAACGGTGCTTTCGGGCGACTTTTTAAGCGGGTGTGGCACAATCAACAGCTGAAAACAGGCACCAAGATCAGCGTGTACAGAGCTGTGGGTTTAAAGCGGGTTGCTTGCCTGTAGCATTGTCAGTTATTGTCAGTTACTCGCGATACTGCATAAGTAGGGCTAGTGTCGGCAGCGACATTATGCATTTTTATCACAACGGTACTGGCAACTTCAAACTCAAACATCAGTGCAGCCTGTCAATACCAAACTGGTTACCTCCCTGGACGATGAAAGTACCTAGTGTGGGGGGGCCATGCGTAACATACCATGAAAGCAGCCTCCACCTCAATACGTATTTTTGGCGCGCGACGAAAGAGGATTACCCGTGGACGCCCCAGCCTATGGCTTCACAGCGCCGCCCGTTACAAGCTCGTTATAACAGAAGGCGGTATCATTGCGCAAGTCCTCGGGCCGACTTCGGCCGCAGATGGCACGCGCACATCCGTGCGCGGGCTAGCTGCGGCCTGACGTCGGACCGAGGATCATGTGCTCACTGGGGTATTGGCTAACAAATGTCAGTTTGGATTGGAACCCGTCTCCGGGAGGTACGGCAAAGAAAACAGGCATCAGGGGAGGAGAAGTCCGTCAGCGAATTCCGTTGCAGTCGTAGACTCCCCTGAGTCCTATGAGAGAGGAGGTGGAGAGCGTACGTCATCCCAGGAAGCATGTCGTGCTGGGGCCGAAATCGGTCGGCGCGGCGCTTCCGGCATGTGCTAAGGCTACCTTATCTCATTCTACCCCAAACACACCACAGCAAGATATGGATCGACCATGACAGTTCAAGGGTGATGCCAGAATAGCTTGGCGCCTATGGGCGCCAAGCTATTCTGGCATCACCCTTGAACTATCATGGTCGATCTGTCTCCTGCACTGCAATGCAGTCTTCAGAGGACAGCGGCAAACTATTTGTGGATTCATCGGTCTTGGGGTACAAGGAGTTATGTGTAGCTACCTGCTAAACTGCATGTGATTACGAGATTCTTCACGGCTTGCTGGAGTTAGGCCAGCAGGAGGGCAGCTGCATGAGAGAGCTTAGTCATGCGCCAGCCACTAAGCAAGGTGCTTCGCTATAGCGGTCCGCCTTGCTTTGTGGCTGGCACAGGATAAGCTCACTCATGCAACTGACCCCTGACAGTTGCGCCTTCATCTTACATCTGTTCATTCAATTGGCCTATATGCAGGATGCAAAACTTTATATAAATGAGCGTCTTGAGCTTGAAGGGGTACCCCAATGCGCAAAAGGCCATCGGGCCGACGTCGGCCGCCTTTGGCCTTTTGCGCATTGGTACGCCTGTACGAGTATAGCCAATTGATATATGCCCCACTGGTACCTGAGGGAACTGGGCAGCTGACGTGTTATCTACAGCGTTCGAATCTCGTTTGAAAGTCGTGGGTTCGAACCCATCTAGGGTCAGAATTTGTTCAGACAATTTTCGGCGCCCCGTCTTTGAAATCACCTTCGTCAGTGGTGGACGGAAGTCGTTAGCCCCGAAACGTTTATTCTATTTTGATGTTTACAAGAAGTCAGTCTGTTGGTTTGTTTTCTTGAGGGAGGAAGTCACTGGGGGGGGGGGGGGGGGGGGGGGGGGCTTTGGCCCCAGCGCCGAGTTCAATGCGAAACCCACTGCGTGCACAAAAGATCATCGTGCCGACTTCGGTCGCTAGGCTGGGTGCGGCCGGACGTCGGCCCCGGGACCTCTTGCTCGCACCGGGAACAGTTTTATGGCACGCCAAAACATCTGCTTTTGCCGCAACGGTGAAAGGCTATCGGGAGGACGTGGTACGGAAACGGCCCAGATCAGACTCGGCTCGTCTCCTAAGCTTGAAGATGAACATGGAGCCAGGCTGTACATCGGCAAGAGAGCGTAGATTCTCATGAGCCCCTGCGGCCGCAGGGGCTCATGAGAATCTGCGCCTCTTGCAGATGGGCCTGGTGGATGGTGGGGATGGCGTCGGTAAAGAAATTGGCGGTTGGATCAGATACATTTTCCGGCCGACATCAGACTGTTGGCGAGGGGCTGTTATTGCTCGCCGTGTGATGAGACCTAGCTGTCACTACTGTGAAGTATGGCCTCTTTATCTCTTTCCCTTCCAGAGCGAGTAGATATTATTAGCCCTCAATAAGAAGTGGGTCGGAGTTTGAACATGTAGCAGGATGCAGCCAGCCCGGAATGCCGCTTGCTGGCAAGAAGTTGCCCCCATTTTCGTTACCAGTGTGTTACCCATGTTATGCATTCAGCAGTCGTCGGACAATTTTATTTCTTATGTACTGATTTTTTAACACCTTCAATGCCAGTTGACGCAGATAGTGTTTTTTGCGATCTCCGTGAATTCTAGGCCAGAGAGCCACAGACGTCCGCGAACATGGATTCAGTCAAAACGGTTTCAGCAAGAGGCATAGATCCTCATGAGCCCCCGCGACTGCGGAGGCTTATGAGGATCTATGTATCTTGCAAGCTGGATCGCGTTTACTTTATGACGGCAATTAAAAGTTTAAAGGCACAGTCGGCGCATATAAACCGCGCGCTAGCATTTGATGCCTAGCTGCGTGAAAGCATCTAGCTGCCTGCGCTGCGTGTGTACCCGATTGACGACTGTCGGTTGCTGCGCCTTTAAATCTGCGTTGTAAAGACCAACATTACTGTGGCTCCTTTTGCGGACTTGTTCCAAACTTGCGGACCTTTGGCGTCGGAAGTGAGACAGAGACAGCGAAGGTCTTGATAAATAGACGATCTCTTGTCCGGCACCACCAATATGCAAGAGACATAGATTTACATGCGCCCCTGCATTCGCAGGGCCGCTTTGGGCCTCTTGCTGAGGACTACTGATCGGCTTCAGCTGTTTGTCAAACGAAGGGTTTCGGATTTGGCGTGCGACAGATAGTTGGGACACACGTGCTTGGACTGACAGCGGTTTCAACAGACCATTTAGCAAACTTGTTTGTTTGTTTGTTTGTTTGTTTTTTGTTACCGTCGTACACTTGTTTAATGGCCCATAACCCCCAGAGCTTGAGGAACACAGAGGTAAATCAGTCCGCCAAGACGCGTAGATCCTCATGAGCCCCCCGCAGTTGGGGGGGGGGGGGGGGAAACCTATGCCTCTTGCAGTTCAGAGCGTCTTTGCATTAGGGGTGTTGTAGAAAGACGAGGATCGGATTGAGATCAGCGAATTGAGGCCGAGCCTGTCTGTTGGAACAATAAGCCATCATTTAGAGCGGGGTGCGGAGAAAATAGGTACGAAAATACACCTTTCTACATCGCTGTCATTCCAGTACGGGTGAACATCAGATATTTATATTTTTACGCGTAGGCGGGCCTCATACCATCTTTTGTCGTTCAGTTTTGTCGCAGGGTCACAGGTTGTCCACGTTTTTCCCAGCTGATTAATTCACGGCACCTCCAGTTTAGCCCCTTCCCTGCCACTAGACGCGTATTTTGCTTCTGAAATATTTGTTCGGCCCACGACCAAACGCCGCAACCATCCAAGGTAGATGACTACAAATAGGTCACAGCAAGAGCCCCCGCAGTCGCAGGGCCACGAGGATCATTGTCTTTTGCAGTTGGATCGCGTTAGCTTTTTCTCGGCAGCGAAGGGGTTAACTCATTCAAGACGTGCCGCAGTCTCGAATGAGTTAATAAGTCCTCTGTACGACAGTTAGGACGACGACCCATGCTGAAGTTGTCTGTACGACAGTTAGGACGACGACCCATGCTGAAGTTGTCTGTACGACAGTTAGGACGACGACCCATTCTGAAGCTGTCTGTACGACAGTTAGGACGACGACCCATGCTGAAGTTGTCTGTACGACAGTTAGGACGACGACCCATGCTGAAGTTGTCTGTACGACAGTTAGGACGACGACCCATGCTGAAGTTGTCTGTACGACAGTTAGGACGACGACCCATGCTGAAGTTGTCTGTACGACAGTTAGGACGACGACCCATGCTGAAGTTGTCTGTACGACAGTTAGGACGACGACCCATGCTGAAGTTGTCTGTGCGATCCGCAAGCAAGAGACTCTCTATATACTGCTTGTGCTGGTCTCGGGTTCAAGGGACACTACCAACCTCATTTCACTGATTCTAACATCTGCTGAAGCCACCTGCAAGGAGGTCCAGATTGTGTACTGAGGAGCAAAAGAAATGATCCGATAAATGTCACATTTCTTTTGCTTCTCAGTATGTATACGATTTTTGGTCCGTGAACGTTTCACTTTTGGCTGTCCGTAGCGCTTTTTGTAGCGGTGATTCGTGCAGAAATTACCTGCGACCAAAAAAACAAAACAACCCCCCCAAAAAAACCCGACAACAACGACAACCACGATACAAACATACCCAAACGCGCAACAAACAGACGCGGGGTTATAAAGGGTTGCCGTGCGCAGATTTACAAGTATGCCCTGTCTACAAGATGCCGGCATAGCTTTAGATTTGATTGGCGATTACGCTGGTCAAAAACAGACTTCTTCCTTTCAAACCCAAATTATCGCATAATTTTTATGCGATGGAACACTAAATGCTCCTCCCATCTCTCCCATAACGAGTACATATAAATGTGGCGAGCAGAAGATGCAGATCCCTATAAGGGTCTTGAGTCCATGAACATCTGTGGCTCTTGAGGAAGAGTGCTGATTGTAACGGGAGTGTAGAAGATTTTATTTTTTGGTTCACGGGCGAAGCAAAAGTGAGTCTATGTTCAGGGCCAGTGGTCGTCCGTCCGCCGCCGTCCGTCGTCCGTGGAAAAAACTTTATCGTTGGCATTTTCTCGGAGACTATTCAAGCCACAGTCTTCAAACTTGACCCAAGGATACTTTGTGGCAAGACCTTTCTAAGCACACCAATTTGAGTGACCTCTCACAAAGGTCAAAGTCACAGGGGATCAGGCAATATACCAAAAATAGCTGTATTTTGACATAATTTATATTTTTCTCAAATACTATTCACTTCAAACCCGAACCTGGCGCAAAGATACCTGATGGTAAGACCTTTCTATGCATAATAATTTGGTTATCCCTCGGAAAGGTCAAGGGTCACAGAGGTCAGGAAATAGGTAAAATGTTGCCATATTTGGACAAAAGATTTTTTTTTTCTCACTTACTATTCACAACTTCAGACCCAAACGTGGGACAAAGATACCTGATGGTAAGACCTATCTATGCATACTAACTTAGACGCCGTCTCGGAAAAGGTCAAGGTCACAAGACTTCGACAAATATGTATAAAATGCCAATTTTTTTATAGACTTTGATTGTTATTATCAACATTTTTGCAAACTTTTCAATCAAATTTAGCACAAAGGTAGCTAATCATAAGATCTTATGTATACTAATTTAGTCGACATCGCAAAGGTCAGGGGTCACAGGGGTTTTACAGATGTGTGAAACTGATGAAATTTTGAGAAAACGTGGATTTTGTTTTTGCTGAAGCAACCCCTTTACTTATTGTCAGACATGTGTGGATCAGTCATACACGTGAGCCATAACGGCGTTACTTTTCTTGTTGTGTTCTTTCTGATAACGCTCTGCGTGGGGTGTGTACTGCCTTGCGGCGGGAGGGAGGGGGGGGGGACCTCATTAGGACCCATTCTTTTATAAATGTCTTCCACTCAAAGAATGCACCCACGTCGTACAAGTCCCTGGGTGCCCTGCGGTCTGCAAAAGGCACAGAGTCTCATGCGCCCCTGCAACGCAGGGGCTGATGAGAATCTGTGCCTCTTGCCTAGAGAGATAAGCCCAATGTACATCTTCACCTTGTGGAATTATTGCGCGTAGGTGTATAACTGTCACCGATAAAAGATTGAACAACGTGGTGAATCGAGGTGGAGATTGCTTGTACAGCGGTCCGCCTCAGCGGGGTTCTGTGGTGGGGGATGTTTATGGTGTTCTCTGTGTTGGTTTTCCTTTCGTGTTTTCTTATGTTCATGGAACAGCTTGTAACAGACATCGTATTGCCTGAGCGCTTTATCCCGAAATAACAGATTCATGGTGATGATGATGGCAGCTTACATATCTAATCTTCATTCAAGACTTGCAGTACACACTGCAACACACGTAAAAATCTCTCTCTCTCTCTCTCTCTCTCTCTCTCTCTCTCTCTCTCTCTCTCTCTCTCTCTCTCTCTCTCTCTCTCTCTCTCTCTGTCTGTCTCTCCCCCTCCTCCCTCCCTCCCTCCCTCCCTCTCCCCTCCCTCTCTCTCCCTCTCCCCCTCTCTCTCTCTCTCTCTCTCTCTCTCTCTCTCTCTCTCTCTCTCTCTCTCTGTGTTGACGTGATATGAGATTCGCTTTCGCTTCAAGACTTGGGAAAATGGTGACAAAACTAGAATTTCACTGTACAATTTCAGTCTTGCTATAATTTGTATGAAATCAGGTTGACTTCACCTAACTACATGCTATACTAAGTACACATGCATTTTCTTCTGAAAGCGCGTCGATGTGTGTGTATGCGTGTGCGTGCGTGCATGCGCGAGCTGCAAACATCTTCAAGAGGCATAGATGTTCATGAACCCTCCGGGCACTTGAGGATCTATGCATCTTGGAGATGCGCGCATATCTGTCATTGGTTTGCCAAACATCATTTGTCATGACGTATTTTTTGTTTTTTAACGTAATTTTATATTTAACGTGATATTTAAATCACAACGCACCT
Organism: Semisulcospira habei; assembly: GCA_036245525.1. Taxonomy (NCBI): domain Eukaryota; kingdom Metazoa; phylum Mollusca; class Gastropoda; family Semisulcospiridae; genus Semisulcospira; species Semisulcospira habei. Next base: position 125,236,073 of record BTPG01000002.1, on the reverse strand, counting down.
CTACAACGCTGCCTTTCACTAGTTCATTCCCCCAGCCATGCACAACTCATCACCACGGTCACGTGTGTGTGTGTGTGTGTGTGTGTGTGTGTGTGTGTGTGTGTGTGTGTGTGTGTGTGTGTGTGTGTGTTAGCTGTTAGCCTTTTCGTTGTATCAGCGCTTAGAGGTACTTTTAGAATAAGTGCTTCAGTAACAAATCTCCTTTATTATTATTATTATTATTATTATTATTATTATTATTATTATTATTATTATTATTATTATTATTATTATATTATTATTATTATTATTATTATATGAGTTTCGCTTTCGATTCGAGACTTGCGAAAATGGTGACAAAACTAGAATTTAGTCTCGGTACAATTTCAGTCTTGCCATAATTTGTGTGAAATCAGGTTGACTTTACCTAGCTACATGCTATACTAAGTACACCTGCATGCTCTTCTGAAAGCGCGTCGATGTGTGTGTGTGTGCGTGAGTGCATGCGCGCTCTTCAAACATCCGAGACAGAGAGAGAGAGAGAGAGAGAGAGAGAGAGAGAGAGAGAGAGAGAGAGAGAGAGAGAGAGAGCGAGCATATTACGTCATAATTATGGGGGCGGTCCGTGGCGCAGTGGTTAAGGCGCCTGCCACCAATGCTAAAGGTGCGAGGTTCAGTACCGAGTTTCGGCGTTGGATTTTTCTCCTGTAGTAAGTCAGTGTCACCGTTAATTCGGGCGGACCGTCGGGGGTTCTTTCTCCGGGTACTCCGGTTCTTCCACCCCCTCTCCACTTTGTTACTGGTTTCAGGCCACTTTATAAATTTCAAATACAAGCGATCAAAATTTCCGAAACCTCAGTAGCTGAGCTAACCCTTGGCACCACGTGAATGTCCTGTGTTTGTCTTGTACTGTGTTTGTCTTCTGAGTGAATGCGTGTGTGTCACGTGAGCGTGCGTGTTGGGTTCAGTTTGCGGTGCTTTGAGCCCATTCGCCGATTTGGGAAAAATCGCCTGTATAATAACCGGTATTATTATTATATGTCTGCGTGGTGACGGAGTTGTTTCTTTTATGTCACCGTCACTGTCGGACTTGAAGTCAAGGGTTTTTGTTTGTTTGTTTGTTTGTTTTTTATTTTATTTTTTTTACTGTTTTAATTATTTTCTGAAAAGAATTAATTTTTACTAAAGAAGTTGAAAGAACACAAAGCTGGCTAACGAACTCATCCAATGTCTTTCTCCAAACTAGCTATATGCAAAAGTTCAAGTAAATATGACAGAAATTACGGACTCTAATCTGGGTCAACCGACTTCCTTTAAACGGTTGTTTATGTCTTCAATTAGACATTCAATGACAATATGCTCAGAGGCTCTCTTAGCCACCCACTTAAGAAAGTATTTCGCCAAGTTTCAAACTTGTGCCGTGTACAGAAATATCGGAGATTCTCTTATTTACATATATACGCACACACATACATGCATACATACATACATACGCACATAAGGCGCTTCGCGCCAAATGTACGTTCAGCAGCGAGTTTAGCGTAACTAGACATGACGTAATTTTTATCTTGTTACTTCAGTTATTAGAGGTTTAGGCCTGCCCGCCTTTGACATCATGGACATGCTATTGAATTCGCCCCACCGCGACCCGTCCTAAAAAGTCCCTTCTATAAATAAAAGGGACTTAAAAATGACTAGGTTTTTGAGGATGTTTAAAATACCTCTCCCGTTCTCACATAAAGATTCATTAATTCTCTCTCTTTCTTTCCGATTGCTATAAATAAGGCTCAGACTCGCATTATATTGCCAAATGAGAAGCAAATACTTAGTTTTTCTCAACAGGGGTATTCTCTCTCAGCAGGAAATTTTGTCAGCGTCCAATTAGTTTGAAAGTGGGTGATGGACTATACAATTTGTTTTATGAGTTTTTGTTTTTAATCTGTCAAATGCGTGTAGTCCTATCACGAACTTGCCTGTGTTAAACACTCCCACTGTCTTTTAACCCTTTGGGTGTCGGTAGCGGTTTTCATCACAAAAAACAAAACAAAACGAAAAAACAAACCAAACAAACACAAAAACCCACCCTGCCGTCAGCCAGTTTGCAGGAATCATCGCGACATAAACCGCTGCCGACAGCCAGTTTGTAGGAACCATCGCGACATAAACCGCTGCTGTAAGCCAGTTTGCAGGAACCATAGCGACATAAACCGCTGCCGACAGCCAGTTTGCAGGAATCATCGCGACATAAACCGCTGCTGTAAGCCAGTTTGCAGGAACCATAGCGACATAAACCGCTGCCGACAGCCAGTTTGCAGGAATCATCGCGACATAAACCGCTGCTGTCAGCCAGTTTGCAGGAACCATAGCGACATAAACCGCTGCCGACAGCCAGTTTGCAGGAATCATCGCGACATAAACCGCTGCCGTCAGCCAGTTTGCAGGAATCATCGCGACATAAACCGCTGCCGTCAGCCAGTTTGCAGGAATCATCGCGACATAAACCGCTGCCGACAGCCAGTTTGCAGGAATCATCGCGACATAAACCGCTGCCGTCAGCCAGTTTGCAGGAATCATCGCGACATAAACTATATTAAAGGAGAGAGTTGCAATAGTCGATGCGAGATAAGATGAGAGAGACAGCAAGTTTGGTGGCAGCTTCGGTGGTGAGGTATTTCCTGATCTGACTGATGCGACGGAGGTGGAAATAGCATGCCTGGGCCGTGGCGGAGACGAAGATGGTCATGGAAAGAGAGGAATCTAGGATAACGCCGAGGTTTTTGGCCGAGTCAGAGAGGGAGATGGGGGTGCTGTCGAGTTGAAGGTGTAGCGAGGGAGGGAGCTATGTGAACACGCCCGTCTTGCTTGCCCAGAAGGTGTGATTAGATGATGGGTTACTCAGCGACCATCCCGGGCCTGCGCATTGTGTTGGCGGATGAATTAATGTTCCGGATACACAGTGAGCATAAAAAGGTTTTAGCCCCACCTCGACTGCAGTTGCGGGCCATTCTCAGCGGCCGACCTCGACGTTAAACCTAACCAACCAACCTCGGGCCGACGTGGCCGTCTGCGGCTCACGTCGGCCCGATGGTCTCTAGCGTGCTAGGTGTACAACCTCCTGTCCACGTGGGCCCGATGGTCTCTAGCGTGCTAGGTGTACAGCCTCCTGCCCACGTGGGCCCGATGGTCTCTAGCGTGCTAGGTGTACAGCCTCCTGCCCACGTGGGCCCGATGGTCTCTAGCGTGCTAGGTGTACAGCCTCCTGCCCACGTGGGCCCGATGGTCTCTAGCGTGCTAGGTGTACAGCCTCCTGTCCACGTGGGCCCGATGGTCTCTAGCGTGCTAGGTGTACAGCCTCCTGCCCACGTGGGCCCGATGGTCTCTAGCGTGCTAGGTGTACAGCCTCCTGCCCACGTGGGCCCGATGGTCTCTAGCGTGCTAGGTGTACAGCCTCCTGTCCACGTGGGCCCGATGGTCTCTAGCGTGCTAGGTGTACAGCCTCCTGTCCACGTGGGTCCGATGTGTCTTTCACTCAGAAGATGTGAAGTGGGGATTTGGTAGGCCGTTCCACTTTTTAACTGATTCATTCATCCTGGGACGCAATCTGTGACGATAGGACTAAATAATTTATCCTAGGGCACCTCAATGTACTTTTTGAAAAAAAAAATGTGAATTCCAACCAATCAACCGTGATGTCTCGGGCGAAATCGGCGAACCAATGAATGCATTTTCCACCAGTCGCGCCGCGTCATGTACTGAGTCACGTGAGACGATTCCTGCTGTCTGATTGGTTGCTAGGAATAATTATTTATACTTAGAATTAAATCGAATTGGTCCTTGGATAAATTATTTAGTCCTACTGTTACAGTTTTGTCCCAGGATGAATTAATTAGTTAAATGCGGAACGGGCCACCATATGGGGCAGATAAGTGCTGCTGAAGGGGTCAGCCTCGTTACATGTAGGCTTAAAATTTACCCAGCGTGAATCTCTGCTCACCGTAACTCTGCCACCCAGTGTCAAGACGAGTCTATCCCGGCATGTGTGACACGGTTGGGCCATTGAGTGGGTGCTTGCTGGATAATACACGCTGGGTAGATTTTTATTTAACCCTGTGGGTGTCGGTAGCGGTTTTTATCGCGATGATTCCGACAGTAATCATCGCGACAAAAACCGCTACCGACACCCACATAATTAAATAAGTGAATCTAGCAGATGTTTATTTAAAGAGTGAGTGCGTTCTAATTTTTCTCCTTTTTAATATTTTTTTTTTTTTTGCTGTAAAGCGCTCCGAGCTTGCTGTTCGTGGGGAAGGGCGCTATATAAAAACTATGTATTATTATTATTATTATTAGTGAAGCCGACTCCTGTCACTGCTGTGTAAAACCTAAAGGTGTATATTTTCACGATATGCTGCTGTATCTCTTGCAGATGGATGGATCCCGGCCGCCGAAATATCTGCCGAGCGAGTGTTTCTTTTGAGGCTGTAAAAAAAAACCTGTGGCCACACAGGGCAATTGCTTCCGGTGCATGTAGTAACTTTTCCGCCAGAAATAGTTAAAAAAATTTCCTCCCTTTTTGCCATTTTTTTAGGGTGTAAAACTTCAATTGTGTGCCTTTTTTGGCGTTTTGAGCAACAAAAGGCATGACAGGTGGTGTGAAAAAGAGCAAAATCTGGGTAATTTTAGTCGACCTAGTGTGTTCATGGGAGCCTAATTGGGGCATGTGCACGGTTGTATGCAGGCTTGCAGACGACAATTTTGTCATGGGGTACTTAGTGCATTTGAGTGTTGTGAAAAACGCTAACTCTTAATTTTTTTAAGAATTGCTGAAAATGTTTCTCCTGTGATGTGCTCCGCGTGGATGTTTTGTTTTGGCAGAAAAGTTCTTCATTCATAGTTTTATGCTGCAAGAGGCTAACAGATAACAGTGTGTGAAAAGGGGGCGTAACCTAATTGCCCTGTGTGGCCTGTGGCTCTCCGGAAGCGCTGTTTTGTCGAAGTGACTCCTCCTGCACGAGGGAAAATCGTCTAGACAAAAAGCAGCGCTGCCGACAGCTGATAGGTTAACACCTTCATCTCCAATGGCCATGATATGCATTTTGTTTTCGTAGAATCGACGCAGGCAGTAAACCAAGCCCGTCAGCATGAGAATCTCGGGCCAGGAAGAGGCATTGATCCTCGTGATCCCCGCAGACGCGAGTGTAGTCTTTAGGATCAGTGCCCTCTTCCTGGTATCTATCTGAGAATCAATGAATGAATCAATGAAACTTTATTTTACAACGGTTAAGGCATTGACATCGTCATTGACACAGCCATTTTACAAACCTGCCGTTGCTACAAACCAGCAACAACACGATGAAGAGAGATATTATGTAAAAAAAAAATTAACAAGTGCAAAACGGAGGACCACAGGAAATCATTGACATGGCTCTTTTGGGCATATTATCTACGTTTCATTCAAGTTTGCTCAGAGATGTATTTAGAGGAACGAGTGCAGAGTACATGTCCCAAAGAACCTATCACAAATGTGTAAATACAAAATAAAGCTGCCAATGTGATGCCTGTTTTACAATTTAAATCAAAGCCCCAAGTTAACCTTTAAACTACAATACAGTATACTATTGCTATATTCGTATTGCTCCATTTATTGTGTTGTTGTTGGCATCCTTCTGTCTCGGAAGACAATGGAGTATATGCGCTTGCTGGGTCAGTCCGTGTGCTCCAGGGCGCAAGCCTAGGCGAAGTGTATGGAGATCCTGGGATGCCCAGTCGTCAAGATCCCCCTCTCGGCCTCGCCGATGTAGTCCAAAGGAATGCAAAGCAGTACGTTTGTCACCAGTTTGGCTGCAGGAGCTGCCAGAACTGTGCGTGAATACAGGCAGCTGTCTGCCTTCGGGGCTCCACTCCTGATTTGAAGGGTTTACTCCCCCACATTTGGCCGTTGGATCCAACCTGATCTCTTTCGTCCTTTAGCCGCTGGCCGTCAAAAACAGCTCATCCGCCTAGTGGTGCAATGTGAACACCACCCCCCTCACGTGGTTTTAGCCCACCAGCTGAGGTGGTTTGCCAGGGTGTGGCGCTTGGAGCCAGCACGTGAGAGATTAAGGAGATGGATGAGGACCAGTGATGCCCGTCCGTCCTATGAGAGAGAGAGAGAGAGAGAGAGAGAGAGAGGAGAGAGAGAGAGAGAGAGGGGAGGGGTTGGGGTGGGGGTAATGAGGGTTTATATCTGTAGCATGCAGGTGGTGTTCGTTGTGTTCCGGCCGTTAAATGCTGGGCGTCCCGTGCGCGACGAAGAGTGAAGACGGCGCGATAAACTTGTCATGTGGTTGTCGCTACGTTCACGACACACACGCATCACTCGGCGCAGAGCAGACGTAGCGAACGGTCCCTCGCGCTACGAGTCTCTAGCGATCACAATCTACCACAGCACAGAGCCCCACCTTACGCATGGCTTGACAGAAGCACAGCCCCGCCCTTCTCAGGGCGAACAGGCGAAAGATCAACCAGCAGGCAGAGGACTACATGGCCAGCCACCCTCACCTGCAACAGCCCAAGATAAAAAGAGAGACGAGGCAGATCAGACCTCCGATGTCTCCTCCGCTACAGAGGCGAAAATCACCACCTCCTCCCCCACCGCAGAGCCAAGAGCCACCACTGTGCGTCCCCGCCCCCAACGCCAGGACTCTTTCCGTTATTCCCCGGCATGGAATACTACGACAGTTCCTCACCCGCCAACAAGTGGGCGAGCACGAGCCCGCCGCCGCCCGACCCCCGTCTCCCCCAACCACCAGAAACAGAGCACGAGGCCTTGTCGGAACCGGCCCCCGAGCCGGACCTGCCTCCGAGCCGGACCACTCTCTCCCCCCCCCCTTCACCCCCCCCCCCCCCGCCCCCTTTCGCCTGTTCACATCCCCGAACACCTCATGAAGGAAAGGGCGTGGACTAAGAAGGAAAAGAAGGTCCGGCTCGGAGGTATGGATCTCGACGACCTCGTGCTTCTGCTAGAAGCTGCCATACCGGCCATCCTGTCGGTAGGCGGAGACCAATACCACCGCACCCTGGTCACCACCCGGTAGCTACTGGAGACCGGCGCACTGGCCGACCTTAGTCACCTAACACCGCCAGCAGCGGATGCCAGGCGGTTCCCCTGGCCCAAGACAACGAGTGCAGGCGACCGTCGAATCAGCCAGCAAAGGGACGACAGCCGCCCCAGCCACAAAGAGCAGGCAGACCACCCCCCCCCCCCCCCCGCCCCTCCTCCCCCTCCCAGTCCTCATGTTTCGCCGGAACCCATACAGGCCTATGCTTTTTGCTGACTGACTATCGGTCATTTCTCTCATTTACATGAGAGAAATGACCGTAGTCAGTCAGAAAAGCGTAGGCCTGTATAGAGATACACGGTGCTTGTGTGGCAGGCGATCATCAAACTATAAACTAATGGCGAGGCAGGCGGGGAGTAGATGCAGCGTACTTTAATCACTCACACAAGGCTGGACAAACAGGTCCGTCGACGGCTTTTGCACCAAATCAACAGCCCATGCTAAATTGCAGAACACGAAGTAATAAACACAAATGGGACATTTGTGGAATCATCAGGAACACTTTAGTGTTTCCGATGATTGCACAAATGTCGTATTTCTTTTGCTCTTCAGTATACGATAATAGTAATAATAATAACATATTGATAATGATAAAGTGTTTTTATATGGCGCTAAATGCCCATTGCCAGGCTCAACGCGCTTTACAAAGCATGAGATAGGATGCAGTGCGCTCTCTCCTCCCACCCACCGCACCACACGCCCGTGCAGTGTCTGCAAGCAGCCGTTAGGCACTACACAATCAACATGGCGAGCAAGAAGAGGGAGCTCACCACACCACAGTCATGACGATAAATAAGTCAACGTTCTTGAAAAGGCAGAATGTGAACAATGGAAAGTATGCAACACATCTAACTAATAAGAAAGCCAATTAAATGTTCTTAAAACAAAACCAACCCAACGCGCTAATCTTGTGCAGATGCAGGTCAGTCGTATGTTTACCATTCAAAAGTAGCCTCCTACCTGACGTTTATTCGGGGTTCAATGTCCTCGACTTGTTTGTCCATTGTTGGGTGATTTCCCATGGTATATGTCGAGGCGGCCATGGGGATTTCAGTTTATGACTTGCACACTAATGGAAAAGTCAAAATCTGCTCAGATTAAGTAAATAATACGTCAGTGAGGACGTATACACGTGGGCCTGCATCAGATAGAAACGGAAACGACGTCGTTCCATCGCAGCAGCAAAATGTCTTTGGGCCCACGACGCCCGCGGTAGGCCCGCGCACAGCCGTACACTGGCCCACTGCGGCCCTCAAGGGCCCGAGGACCTTTGCTTGCTGGGCATGCCAGTTCTCTCCGCGCGCGGGCCGATGGGACCGATTTGGTTGGAATTTGAGATGTTGTGATAGATGTAGTAGGAAAAATATCGTTAACTCATTCAGCCCGACGGCCGTATTTTCCACATTTTGGAGGCGTCACCTAACGACTATGCACCAGTTGCAGGAGATGTGTCGACCATGATAATTCAAGGGTAGTGCCAGATTAGCTTGGCGCCGACAGGCGCCAAGCTAATTTGGCACTACCCTTGAAATATCATGGTCGACCCATCTCCTGCTGTAATGCGTCAGGGCTGAATGGGTTAAGTGAGTAGGAGTTGTTCCTACTGTAGGAATGTATACTGCAGAGCAAAAGAAATACATTTTTGGAATCATCGGAAACACTGAATTGTTTTTCAGATGATTCCAAAATTGTCGCATTTTTGTTTTTGTTTTTTTGCTCGTCAGTATGAATCCTAATGTAGAATCAGGTCAAAGACTGTAGGTGGTGCCCCTTGACAATGACGACAGCCAGGCGATATCGAGGGGACGTTTTAGATGATCACTGGGTACGCGTCTTGGTAAACGTCGTACAGTTAACAGGGAGGTTTGGTTTGGTACGAACGACTCCCAACAACGAACGAGAGGCGTGTAAATGCATGAGGTCACTTACGACTAGAATGCTGCATGCTGCATATTCTATATTAGCGTAACTCCTTCACTGCCAGTGATTGCAGACTTTGTTTCAGCAAGAGGTATAGATTCTCATGAGACCCCCCCCCCCCCCTTCCCGGTCGGCCCTGGGGGACTTGGGTGCGATTAACTACTTTTTAGTTCCCAGTCAGCATGGTCAGCCCCACAGGGTGGGGTTTTCCCCTCTATTCTGGGGCATGCGTTTCTGTCTACCCTTGGTCCATTCACCTGTATTTTCATTTTTTAAACTCTCCCTACTGTCTGCGCTGCCTGTAGCTCTTGATATTGGATGTGTGTTGCTAAATGGTCTTAGCTTTATTTAGGTCCCATGTGTTAGGTTTATTTAACGTAGTGGACCGGCTGGCGACATACATTCAATGTTCTGTTTAGTTTTTTTTTTTCACAAGCAGTGCAGGCACGTCCTGAGAAAGTCTTGTTGCTGTCGGGACTTTAAGCAATGTACAATCAATCAATCAATTCATTTTTGTCAGCAGTGAAGGGGTTTAATTGGCTCGTGAAAATACACGCCTCTTGAATGTGGAGCGTGTTATGTTTCTCCACGAAATGTGTGATTTCCGTGCATTTTTTTTACCTTCAGATTTAGGGATACCAACTAGTATGTTGTAGTGGATCCTCCTAAGGTCACGTAAAGCGAGTTGTAACGAGTCAGTTTTCAAGATCACGGTCACACAGAGGGTCGTCTTGGTCCTGGAAATTTGTATACGCTAGGACATTAAAAACGATGTACACTGAATTGTCAGTCCGATTTATTCATTTGGCATCGAAGCAGTAACCCAGTGCGCAAAGGCCATCGGGCGGTTGTCGGCCGCCGTTGGCCCGCGCACGCCCTGCGCGGGCCAACGGCGGCCGACATCCGCCCGATGGCCTTTGTGCACTGGGAAACGATAAAAAGACGCGATAAACAAACGATTCGTGCACAAACCAAGGGGAATCACTCAGCGCTGGACAGACAAACAGTTAGATCCCCTGCCCTAAATTAGATCTAACTGTTTGTCTGTCCAGCGCTGAGTGATTCCCCTTGGTTTGTGTACAATTCTGCCAGCGCTAGCCTCACCTATCTGGTTTGTGAGTAAACGATTCGTGGAACACACAGTACCCGACGGTTCGAACCTCAAATTTCATAGTGCCATAGTCACCGCTCCTCATTCCACTGACAAGTTACGCCCCTTTGATTATAAAGACAGTCCTCAAATAGTCGTTGTTAGCCGCGGATGTGTGCAATCATCACCGGACTAGGCTACCATTTCGCGCATTCAGATAATTTGACATGAGATCACGTCCTGTTTTCTTACATGTGGACACTGAAAAGATTCACAACGGCGCCCGCTGAACTTAATAGCTCTGCGGCAGCAAGATTAGCCGCGCGCAAATGGCAATGTTCATGTGAAAAAAGAGGCCGCAACCCCACTCCCATTCAAAACTTTGATAAGAAAAGCACATGAAACGAGAGGCCGGAAGCTGTCGACAAAACGGCAGAAAGAAGGAAAAGCTAAATAACTGGCAATTTACAGAAGTAGGAGGGGACAGCGCGCTGGTGGGAATAAGAGGAAATGCGTGTAGCCGTTTTAACCCCATGGCTGCCGAGATGAAGTCAACACGATCCAACTGCAAGAGGCATAGATCCTCGTGAGCCCCCGCATTCGCGGGGGCTCATGAGGATCTATGCCTCTTGCTGAGGTTCTATGTCACTTGGTGACCATTATTCGTACCCGCGCTCCTTGGATTAATGGATTTATTCCACGCGGATTTCTCCCTTATTTTCCTGCCCCCTCCCCCCCCCCACCCCCCCACTGACGTCATTTCCGTTCACTGGCAGTGAGGGTGTTGATGTTTAAGCGTGTAGATCTGAAAAGCAGAGGGTCACCCTCCGATCAAGGTCGCAGAGGGGGCTTTTTGTCCGAGCAATACCGCTGAAATGTTATGAGATTTATCAAAGACCATGCCTCACGGGGTGGTGGTTTTGCGGCGCGTATTACCCCTGTGGACGACCCGCCACAAGCAGAGCTGTCGATCGCCGTTCGCTTTTGATGGAAGGAGTAGTAAAAACGCCTAGTTCATAAGCAAGTACCAAGGCCTCTTCTGTTTGAAAATCATAGATGCAAAAGGCACAGATCCTCATGAGCCACTGCAGTTGCAGGGGCTCATGAGGGTCTTTGTCTTTTTTTCAGATGGACTTGGTCGGTAAAAACGGATGTTTGTTTTTTCTTCGCTCGAAAGTGTCTTCAGTTTAAGAGTCGTAGATATATGTGGTATACATAACATAAGCGAGAGTCAAAGATCCTTATGATGAGCCCCCGCAACTGCAGGGGTTCACGAGGGTCTGTGACACTTGCAGATAACCACCAGTGGCTAAGATACAAAGTTACACGCGCAGATATCGGGGAAAAACAAAAAGAAAAATCTGTCTGAGAATCATGTATGTATGTACGGTGAGATGTAGGTTTATGGCAGGAAGCGTAGATACCTGTAAAATCCCCTGCCCAACGCAGGGGATCATGCGGTTCTGTGCCACCGACATATCAACAGTTCTGCGAAGGTCGTTGAAGTTGATTTTTCCCCAAAATACCTCAAGCGTCAAGCGAGGGACCCAAGGGGGGACATTATTCGTGCGAAACCCATCGAGGGGGAACTCGGTTTCGAGAACAATGAGATGCAATCACATAACTCCCATTTATTTCACTTTGTATATTTTTACACAAAAAAAGAGACGGTTTAACCCCCTTTTGCCTGCAGCCACCGCAGCTGTCAACGGCACCGATGGCTGAATTCACCAGGGGGTTAACCTTATGCCTGACGCCCTTTTCCGTTTTTGGCTTGTTTGTAAAGATATCGTTTCTGTGCTCGTGTGCGCCCTGTCAACACTCCGTAATGCTGCGGGGTCAGGAGACCCAAGCAGTGTATCCTCGGGCCCACGTCGGCCGCAGAGGGCCCGCGCACGACAGCATGCGTGCCCACCGCGGCCGATGTCGGCCCGAAGGTCTGCTGTGGGTTAATTTGAAAAGAATATGTTATTCTTATGTTTCTAACGGAACCATACTCCAATGCACAGATGCAATTCGCCGATTAAGACTTTCAGCTCCAACACCCTACAGCAGGGGATGGACTGACCATGATAATTCAACGGTAGTGCCAGATTATCATGGTCAATTCCACCCCCTGCAAGTGATACACAGTCTTTAAGTAACACTTCTAAAATTGCGCCAAGCTAATCTGGCACTACCCTTGAATTATCATGGTCAGTCCACCTCCTGCAAGTGATACACAGTCGTTAACTCATTGTACCCCAACACCGAAATCCCCAAATGTCGCCGTTGTCCTCTGAAGACTGCATTGCAGTGCAGGACACAGATCGACCATGACAGTTCAAGGGTGATGCCAGAATAGCTTGGCGCCCGTAGGCGCCAAGCTATTCTGGCATCACCCTTGAACTATCATGGTCGATCCTTATCTTCCTGTGGTGCGTCTGGGGTAGAATGAGTTTAAGTAACACTTCCAAAATGCGGGAAATGCGCCCATGGCGCGAAAAGGATTAAAAAATGCCGTAATATTTTATGCACTTTGTCTTTGAGTTTGGAAATAAAAAGCTTGACTCTTAAAAGATGGTGTAATTTTTTCGAGAATCTTTCTTTTTGTTTTATTTAATTTGTTTGTAAAAAAAAAAAAAAACGCGTACGCCATTGCCGGGGTACAGGAAAGGGAAAACGCAATATGCAGACGCGCTTTAAGACTACAGGACTTTCTAGAATGAAGTGCACTTTGGCGAAAAAGCACCCGCTAAGGATTGGAAATAATTATAGGTCAGTTGTGTTTTTCGCTGTTATGCCACTCCCCGGCACGCGGTCCTCACCACCTCAAAGATTTGCAAGTAAAGGCAAATTATTATTATTATTATTATTATTATTATTATCCATTATACATATATATATATATATATATATTCATTACTTATAACAAAGGCGTCGCCCAAGCCAAAAAATGCACTCAATCAGAGTAGCTCCAAGGGACATAATTTTTCAATAAATTCTGAGAATGCTGTGCTAATGCCATGGAAATCCAGGCTGGTAAGCTTGCATTGTGTCATCAGGACATCAGCTGTCCTTTTGTGACTGCATCGCTTATTAGATCTTTTGAGCCTTCCACTGAACACCTACTACATAAAGTAATAGGGACTACCCCCAGGCGCCCCGCAACCCGCTGGAGAATATCCAGTCCTCCCCCCGAGAGGGGAGGCTAGTGCATGAATATTCCCAAACAGATCTTGGACCTGCTGGATAGATTTAAGATTTTGCCGCCTACGACCGGTTTCGACCCAAGGTGGGTCTCATCAGGTAGGCATACGGCGTAACCTGAAATTGCAAACACAACGCATATACTATTTATATATATATGCACAACGCATATATATATATAAATACTGTTGCGACTATTTCTTTCCCAGCAAACCGGTCGTAGGCGGCAAAATCTTAAATCTATCCAGCAGGTCCAAGATCTGTTTGGGAATATTCATGCACTAGCCTCCCCTCTCGGGGGGAGGACTGGATATTCTCCAGCGGGTTGCGGGGCGCCTGGGGGTAGTCCCTATTACTTTATGTAGTAGGTGTTCAGTGGAAGGCTCAAAAGATCTAATAAGCGATGCAGTCACAAAAGGACAGCTGATGTCCTAATGACACAATGCAAGCTTACCAGCTTGGATTTCCATGGCATTAGCACAGCATTCTCAGAATTTATTGAAAAATTATATATATATATATATATATATATATAATATATATATATATATATATGTCACAGACTGATGTCTATGACAATGCAGTTACACTATTCCATGATAGCACATATCTAGATTTATAATTATATATATATATATATATATATATATATATATATATATATATATATATATATATATATATATATATATATTCTCTCTCACATCGGTAACTAAATCAGGGTATGATCGGTTTCTGCCCAATAAGTGAACACTTCCAAACACACTAGTTACAGCGGTGCATTCTTAGCGGATCCAAGAAGGTAACCAGAGCACTGGCTCAGGGGTAGCGGAATGTGGGCGGCAACCTGTGTGTGGTTTTCACGTCAGAACTAAGAACAAGAAAACCTGCAAGCAGACGATACGGTAATGTGACAAAGCACGCAAATAATGTGACGAAGCACACGAATTCCCAATCATTTCTTCACCCTGCTGAGTTGGATAACAAATCTGTAGGAGCGGATGTGCGTTTCGTGTCGTGGCTGCAAGGGGGATAGATCCTCATGAGCCCCCGCACTTGCGGGGGCTCATGAGGATCTATCCTTCTTGTGGGCGCATTTTAGTCCGTCTTATTCTTCAGAGTGAAATTCGGATGCAACGCACGTTTAGAGTTTTATTTGTGTTGGAATGACGGCGGTAAAGTGCAGCGTTTTGTAAATCCCTTGAGTAGATTCCTGTTGCGACTATTTCTTTCCCAGCAAGTGGCGACATACAGAAAAGGGTGAGGGAAGAGTTGCAACTTGGCTGTGTAACTAGGCAGGTCGGCCCCGTGTCAAGCTTGCGTGTCAAATTTTGAGTGAGGACAGAAACATCACTCTCACGCCAGATCGAACCTGGATCAATGTTACTAACTCTCTTGCCCGATTGACTCGGGATCAATTTTTTCTGACTCTCACGCCAGCTCGACACGGGATCACTTTTACTGACTCTCACGCCAGGTCGACACGGGATCAATTTTACTGACACTCACGCCAGGTCGACACGGGATCAATTTTACTGACACTCACGCCAGGTCGACACGGGATCAATTTTACTGACACTCACGCCAGGTCGACACGGGGTCAATTTTACTGACTCTTGCCAGATTGACACGGGATCAGTTTTAATGACTCACGCCAGGTCGACACGGGATCAAATTTAAAGACTCACGCCAGGTCGACCCAGTGATCAATGTTAATAACTCTTACGCTCTGTCGACCCGGGGTCGGTCTGAACGACCATCACGCCAGATCGACAAGGAATCAAGTTTGATGACATGGTCGGAATCAATTTTGAATGACATACCAGATCGACACGTAATCAATTTTAATGTCTCGGCTCGCACGCACGCCAAAGTGATTCCGGGTCGATCTGGCGTTAGAATCATTTTAGGGCACACGTATTACACCAGGGACGAAAAGCGTGATGTTTAGCATCCGCGCAGATGTGACATTTGTGACAGCGTTATCAGAGATCGAATATCAATGATTTGTGGAACTTTCTGATCTTTTGACCGCCTGTCTAGGTGCCAGACTAATCAGGCATTGTCAAGGCACTACCATGGCGGACACATCTCTCGAGACCTTTGCTGAGTGCTGGCAAGATTGGATGCTGGATAAATACAAACCGTCAACTCTTTGTCTCGCAAGGTTACGTAGAATGTTAAATGTACAAGTTTGTAGTCTAGGTTTGCTGGCGCTTTGAAAACAAGCTTTCAGTTAACCCATTTAGCCCCGAGTCCCTACAGCAGGAGATGGATTGACCGTGATAATTACTCATTAGGCAACGCCTCGAAAATTTGAGAAATGGGACCTTGGCCCTAAAAGGGTTCATTTACTGCTAGGTCTGGACTGAGATAAGGAAATTAGAATGAAATACAGAAGAAATACAGAGAAGTACAGTACGACCTGTTTGGAGCAACTACTTTATTTTTGCAAGAAACAGTGGTCTTTACAGAGAGGTTGCTCTGTCAAGAGAAGTCTTCAAGGTCAGGAGTGTCACTTGCCATCAACGCTTTGGGTGTCGTAGCGGCTTTAGTCGCAGGAATCATCGCAACTAAACCCGCTACCGACACCCAGAGGGGGTTAAAGTCCCATCAGTTTAGGTGGCTAAAGCCACTCACTCAAGCGATGGTGTTTTCTGGCAGACGATCGCTCATATGGATGACCGCTCGAAAAAAAGGTGCCTCTGTACCATGATGGAAACGCCTCTCGGAGGTGATTACAAACTTTATGGCGCAAGAACTTTGCACGAATGTGTACATTTACAAGTGTACACTGACGCGTGCAGTTTGAATACAAGCCCAGTGTCGGCTGTTTCCCTGACTCGTCCAGACTTAGGTAAATGAAACGGACAGGAGGGAAGAAAGACTGAAACACAACATTACGGTAAAACTTATTTTGCAAGATAAAAGGAAGGTTTTAAAGGAGAAAGTGTCACCTGTCATAAAAGACCAAAATTCAGATGGCTACAGCCACAGTCACAGCCACAGCTACAGCCACAGTCTTTAATGATAGTCTTTAATGACAGGTGATCTGTCTGGAGGGTAGTCGCTAAAACAGGTTGTACTATGCACTACGTTATATATGCACACATCAGGATGGTTGAACTCGAGTTCGGATGAGTTGGCTGACTTTGCATGTGCATTTGACATTGTTGCCCTTTCCTCGATCGCGTCCCTCCACTCACCCCGTACCCCCTCCTCCCCTCCCCCTCCCAGCCCCTCTGGAGTTGGTGGTGGTGTATTTGTTTTGTCCCTTTGAACAAAGGCCGTGTCGTACGTATCACGTGAATGAGCGCAAAGTCGGTCAAAAAAAATCGCCACCGAAACTATTCCATTGTAGTCCCGCGGGGTCTTTCTAATGGCTTCATCAGCGTTCGCGCCGGCGCTTGCACCGCAGGACAACCCAGACTCCCATCTAACACCATCAGATCGAGGCACAGCTGGAACCAATCTCGGTGAACAAGAGGCATAGAGTCTCATAGGGCCATGCGCCGCAGGGCTTATGAGGATCTGTGTCTCTTGCCCTGGGACTAGTTTACGGACTTCCGCTGCTGTGCCACCTACACAGCCTCATTTCCTATTGTAAGGCTTCATCTTTAGTTGGGTTGCATGGACGCTGGGTGTGTGTGAGTACCTTATACCCAATAAGTATGTCTGATTCGCTTAGATACAAGGACGCTGATGCCAGTACCTAGTTCCCTGCGAGTACGTGTGTTTTCTCTGTACAGGTCAGACTCGGCATTACGCGCATCAGAATATCGGGTATAACGCGGTCTTTACCTCAGGAGTTGACACCCGATGTGAAAAAAGTCATCCACAGGACTTCTTGCTTTTGCTCGTTACAGTTTATTTTCTTCACAAGCCTGTGCACGTTTGCCAACACATTAACGTGAATAGCGTGGTCCCCAGCGCGCAAAAGGCAGTAGGGCCGAAGTCGGTCGCAGTGGGCCCGCGCACAGTCGTGTTAGTGTAATCCACAGTCGTGCGCGGGCCCACTGCGGCCGACTTCGGCCCGATGGTCTTGCGTACTGGGTCTGCCTCTGCGGCTTCAAGGTATCGCCGTATACTGAGACTGGCCTGTGGTTACAGCGGGTTTGCTTGGAGTACACTAACAAACACCACACTGCCGTCTTTTTCTGGAGAATCCTACTTACCGGTAGACAAGTTTTCCGTAGTCCAGTGCTAGCGTGAATTGACCGCTTAGCTGAAGGGACCTTGCGTTATTGGAGAAGAAGTATATGTGTGTATATATATATATATATATATATATATATATATATATATATATATATATATATATATATATATATATATATATATATATATATATATATATATATAGATAGATAGATAGATAGATAGATAGATGATAGATAGATAATTTTTCATTAAATTCTTAGACTGCTCTTGCTGTGCTAATTGAATGAAAAATTATGAAAAATTACGTCCCTTGGAGCTAACAATAAAATAATAATAATACATGGTATTTATATGGCGCATTTCTCATATTTATAATATAACTCAATGCGCAGGCGAAAACGACGCGCGCACACACACACACACACACACACACACACACACACACACACACACACACACACACACACACACACACACACACACACACACACATACACACACACACACACACACACACACACAGCGTCTGCAGGGGTGGGGGGTGTACAGAAAATCGTAGAGATTACACGAAAGTCTGCGAGAAAAGGTGAGTTTTTAACTTTGCTTTGAACTGCGTAAGGGGGGAGGCATTTCTCAGCTCCAGTCGGTAAGGAATTCCAAATTAAAGGAGCAGTACATCTGAAAGAGCGTTCACCGGCAGATTTGAGATGGTACTTTGGAACTTTGAGAAGTTTCTCTCCCGATGAACGCAGTGAG
The DNA here is from genome assembly GCA_036245525.1 of Semisulcospira habei. NCBI lineage: Eukaryota > Metazoa > Mollusca > Gastropoda > Semisulcospiridae > Semisulcospira > Semisulcospira habei. The sequence continues at coordinate 125,217,878 of BTPG01000002.1, read as the reverse complement.
CGAGAGGGCTGGTAAGTGATCAGACTGGAGGAAAGGTATGACGGAAGACTGCCATCAAAGTGGCGGTATGCAAGGGTCGCAATCTTAAACTGTATGTGGGATTGGATTGGAAGCCATTGAAGGTCTTTCAGTATAGGGGTTACGTGGTCTCGTTTTCGCCTGCGCTTCACAAGCCTTGCGGCATTATTTTGAACTCGCTGAAGGCGGCTAATCTGCTCAGATGGAAGACCAAAAAGCAGAGAATTGCAGTAGTCAAGACGGCTCGTGACTAAAGCATTCACTAACTTTGCAGTGGCAGATTCAGAAAGACTGTGTCGGACAGATGCGATGTGTCTCAGAGAGTATGAAGCACTACGACAGATTTCACCGACGTGATCCTGCATACTCAAAGCCTTATCGAACTTGACACCAAGATATTTGACCGAAGACTGAAATGGAATATCACCGACGTGATCCTGCATACTCGAAGACTTATCGAGCTTGACACCAAGATATTTGACCGAAGACTGAAATGGAATGTCAGTGTCATCTATGCGTAGAGACTCAGTGTGAATTTGTTGAAGCCGGGATGCTGAGCCAACGGGTAGTAACTCTGTTTTTTCTGGGTTTAACATAAGTTTGTTACTGTCCATCCATGTCGTGACGTCGTCAACACAAGATTTGATGCCAGTTTCAACAGACTGAAATTCCCCAGGTGGACTACTCTGAGAGATTTCGGTGTCATCTGCATACTTATGATAAGAACACTGATGGCTGGAAATGACATCTGACAGCGGTTGTGAATACAACGTAAACAATACAGGGCCTAAAACAGAGCCCTGAGGCACTCCAAACTCCAGAATGGAAGGTCTAGAGACACTGTCTTTTACACCTACAAACTGGTACCGATTGGAAACGTAAGAATCAAACCAAGAGAGAACCGTTTCACGCAGGCCAAAAGTGATTTCAAGCCTCTTTATGAGAATGGAATGGTCCAGCGTATCGAAAGCAGCGCTGAGACTGATCCAACAGGGCCACAAGAGAGACAAGTCTCTAATCTGATTGAGTGCATTTTTGGCTTTGGGCGACGCCTTTGTCAAAAGTAAAGAATATATATATATAAAGATCATCATCAGCCCTCGCCTCATGAGGATCTTTGCCTCTTTCAGATTGTTGGGGTTCACGCCGGAACCCAGATTCAGACAGAGGTCCGCGTGGGCAATCATTCCTTTGTGTTATGTTTTCGCAATCTTGCTTGCATAGCTCTTTGGTTGTCGACTTGTGGGGATTTGTGGATGTCGGGGCACATACGTTTCAGGATCCGCGTGGGCAGTCATTTTATTTCTGTTACGGTTGTCACAATCTTACTTGCATAGCTCTTTGGTTGTCGGCTCGTGGCGATCTGTGGATGTCGGGACACGTGAGTATCTGTCGATGTCGCATGAATTTCGAGGGGCTTCTGATGATCTTGCTATGTTGTCGGGGCTCCTGGGCTATGTGCATCTAGCAGACGACTTGCAGTTCGCTGGAGAGTTAACCCTTCACTCATTCTACCCCAGACACACCACAGCAAGATAAGGATCGACCATGATAGTTCAAGGGTGATGCTTAGAATAGCTTGGCGCCTATCGGCGCCAAGCTATTCTGGCATCACCCTTGCACTATCATGGTCGATCTGTGTCCTGCACTGCAATGCAGTCTTCAGAGAACAAGGGCAACATTTGGGGATTTCAGTCTTGGGGCACAATGAGTTAAATCATTTGTTATTTCAACGCCAAGATTCCCTGCCGTCCAAGCAGTATGGACACACAGTGGTGTCCGCAAGAGGCGCTGATCCTCTTGAGCCCCCGCGACTGCGGGGGCTCATGAGGGTCAGCGCCTCTTGCAGCTGGATGGCGCTAACTATTTCTGGACGGTGAAGAGGGTAGGAGCGGTTCTGAGCACACAAGAAACATTGCTGATATCCGGGCACAGTGTGGACCCCACACGCTTCTCACCCGGATGGATTTGTCTGGGGGTCACTGGAGAGTTGTCGCCCTTTTGTTTCCAGCCGCCAGTTGCCGGAGATGGGTCGACGAGGATGACTGCACGAGAGGAATTATGTCCGATTAACCCCTTGGCTACTACTGACGATAGCGTTTGTCAGAAAAAAGACGCGTAGTTTACCCGCCCGTTTCTGTCCATAGGTTTCGTCAGTAGCAGGCAAGGGAAATTCTATAATAATAAGGGTATTATATAGGCGCTTTTTCTCAATTTTTTATTTTTTTTTTATTTTTTTATTTTTTTTGCGAATCGACTCAAAGCGCCGTGAAGTGAAACCCAACACGCACGCTCACATGACACACACGGATTTTACTCTGGAGACAAACACAGTTCAAGACAGACACAGGACATTTGCGTGGTGCGAAGGGTCAGCTCAGCTACTGAAGTTTGAGAAATTTTGATCGCTTGTATTTGAACTTTTGTGGCCTGAGACCCGTACCAAAGTGTGTGTGTGTGTGTGTGTGTGTGTGTGTGTTTGTGTTTGTGTGTTTGTGTGTGTGTGTGTGTGTGTGTGAGAGAGAGAGAGAGAGAGAGAGAGAGAGAGAGAGAGAGAGAGAGAGAGAGAGAGAGAGAGAGAGAGAGAGAGAGAGAGAGAGAGAGAGAGAGAGAGAGAGAGAGAGCCGGAGTACCCGGAGAAAGAACCCCCGACGGTCCGCCCGAATTAACGGTGACACTTACTAGAGGAGAAAAGTCTGACGTCGGAACCCGTTTTCGAACCTCGCACCTTTAGCATTGGTGGCAGGCGCCTTAACCACTGCGCCACGGCAATAAAGGGTTCGTAGTTCATAATACCTCCTTTATAAAAATGTTTTGGTATGTCTGGCAACAATGCTGCGCACAAAGGACAAACTTAACCTTCCTTTTCATTTCGAAATTCATGGAAAATTAGACTTTTCTGCACTGTTCCCATTTGCTTCTTAGGATGGTTTAACATTTTGCGCACAAGGGTGATAGAAGACTTCTGTTTCCGAGACGTTTGCAACGTCTAAGTGGAGGCGAGACAACAGTAACCCATTCAGCCCCCCAGTCCCTACAGCAGGAGATGGATTGACCATGATAATTCAAGGGTAGCGCCAAGCTAATCTGGCACTACCCTTGAATTATCATGGTCAGTCCATCTCCTGCCACTGGCACATGGTCGTTAGGCAACACCTCCAAAATTTGAAAAATGGGACCCTGGGGCTAAAAGGGTTAAGAAACCCGTTGTATTAGTGGCGAGTTTGGACCAAGTATACCCGGCCCTGGAGCAGGTCGCTTTAAGTGTCAGTTTAGGCCAGACTCTGCAGCCCGAATAGAGTCGACATGTTTGTTTTTAATTAATGTTAAAAAAAAAAATGTTTGATTGACCTTTTGCCATGACAGGGACCTTAAGTCGCGCTCCGCCGAATGAAGCTGCGGGCCAAAAAGAGTGCTGGGGGTCATCTTGGGTCAGTTTGAGTGATTAACTTTAAATGCATGTTTCTCGCTTAATAACAGGTCTACAACAATAGTTTTGGCATCAAATTAAACTGTAAGGCTAATAGATTTTAATGGTGTAAATATCTCAAAACTCAAAATTTCTAACGTATGCTCCCTTTCGTGGGAACGGGTCACATTAATTTAGTTACATGTAGCCTATCCACAAGGCCGTATCCCCGAGCATTGTATAGCATTTTCCACAACTGGTTGTTTTTCTCGATTCGCTACCGCTGATAAGCGGTAGCGAATCGAGGGAGACAACCAGTGTGCGTGGTGCTTACAGGAGCGCTGCAGTATGGTATAAATTTTGAGAGGGGAAAAAAGTATTTTGGCTATGGTTTATTCCTGAGAGAGAGAAAACAAAACAACAACAACAAAAAAAACTTTCGCTAGACTGATCAAGCCTGATGGGCGACGGTTAATCGAGCTGACGCCGTCTGGGTCTCTTCCTAAAAGATGAGCTTTCGGGGAAATATCTTCTTCCTCCGGACGTCGGACTTCTTTGGGTCGCCTCGTAAGTGGTGTGGGGCTGTACAACTCGGTCGTCAGTCGCTGTCTCTGCCAGCTCTTTACGTCTCTGCAAAAGGCATAGATTCTCATGTGCCCCCGCGGCAGCCGGGGCACATGAAAATCTATGGCCTTTTGCTGCCAGAAACGGGTCTCATTGACATCCTCAGACTGAGGGAATCACCCTGTTTAACCTCTTGACTGCTGCTTACGACGCATCTCGGCGGAAAGGACTGCACGTCTTTTCCAGCGAGCTGGTATCGTCCGTAGCAGTCGAGGGGTGGATGTGACTAGTCGCGTAATGCAATATAGATTCAAATCCGTAGATGTGCACACGACGTCGTGCTCTTGCAGGGACTCGAGACGAGGTCGCGGACCTTTTCCTGCAGTGATTCGCAAGAGTCCAGACGCGTCCCGATACCGACACTCATGCCAAGACCGTCCAGGCCTCGTGTTTGGAAAGGCTAGCACATCAACATCTGTTTTCCTCTGACGGTGTAAGGTACTGAGGATTTGGTAGAGATTTGTTTTGCTCCCCCAAGTATGGCTGTATGGACAAGCTCTATTTCGGAATTTGGATCGACTCTGATATTTCAGTGTTGGTGCTTCATTAGCTTGCGTAATAAACAAAATATTTTTTTAAAGTTAGACCCTTCTCGGTGCCCCGTCTTTGAAATCTTCTTCGTGGTGGACAAAACGATTTAAGGACGTACTACCCTGGACGTTTGACTTAAAAAAAATAAAAACGGTCAGTGTGGAATCACTCTCTTCTCTCTGGTTACCATGGCCGAGTCACTGGTTGTCTCTCTTGATTCGCTATCGTTGAACATCTGTATAGCGAATCGAAGGAGACAACCGGTGTGGGCTCATCCATCTAATGCGGTTTTTAACCCCTTCACTGCCGAGAAAATCGGAGCATGATCCGGTTGCAAGAGGCACAGATCCTCATGAACCCCCGCAGTTGCGGGGGCTCATGAGGATCTATGCCTCTTGCTGAGGCTACCTAGTACTCATTTTTTTAATATTTTTTTTTCGGTTTTTGTTTGTTTGTTTTTGTTTTTTTTTTTGGGGGGGGGAGCAGGGGGAGGGGGGGGGGGGGCTGGGGCCGTTTGGCGTTGAATGAACTCGTATTTCAGAAACACAAGCTGCGGTCACTGGCCGTGAAGTAAGGCCTGATTGACAATTTTCTAAAATATGAACTTTCGTCCCCGCATGCAGCCTCTTCCACCCCGGCTCAAGAGAAGCAGACTCACATCGAGCCATTGCAGCCGTGTTTGGCTGAAAAGAACCTACTGCTGATTGTTATCGGCTCAGTCCAGCCGTGCCCCCCTCCAGTAGCTGGGCTTGTTTCTGGTCAAGCGTGCCACCGCCTGCACGTCACCAAGATTGACCTCGGCCGCAGTTGGCGGTTTGTGCGCGGACCCCGCAACTACGGCAGGCCGATCACGGCTCCCGGGGACCGCTTGCTGATGGGGAAATGGGTTTATTTGGTGTGTGGGAGGACGTGGCATCGCCTTCGTAAAGGAGGTCAGAGGTCAATCACGTGGGCGTGCTGCCGGCGCGAATTGCACCAAATTGCCACGTCATGCGAATTTCTGACAGCCGCACTCTCGTACTCTTCATATCCCAATGACATGGTGAGTCTAAGCGTGTAAACGAGGCCCATCTCTGGCAGCAAGAGGCATAGATTATCATGAGCCCCTGCAGCCTTTCAGCTGCAGGAGCTCATGAAAATCTATGCCTCTAGTAGATGGAATGGGCCGACTGCGGAACTGCGCGGAAACTGTGAAGGCGGATAATACTATATATCTGGGGATGTCCATCTCTGCCAGAATAGAAGCAAAGATTTTATTGAACAGCCCGTAGGCGCCCGAAGAAAGTGTGTGCCTCTTGTACTTGGTGCGCACTGACCGAGGAACTGCCCGCAGGAAACTGCTTTATCGCGATGACTTCTGGGATTGCTGTGGAAGAGTCAGGTAAGCCGCAAGAACGCCTCAAGCCGCCCTGTGAGAACCAAGTTTCATCTTCCAAGAAATACTGCGTTCTCGGGAACGATGCGCTCGGGCTTCTAACGTCGACGACGTGCATCTGTGGAGGGACTCACGTGGTGCTTTGTCTCTTGCTGAGTTACTGTGCTTCTGTGGAGGGACTCTCGTGGTGCTTTGTCTCTTGCTGAGTTACTGTGCTTCTGTGGAGGGACACACGTGGTGCTTTGTCTCTTGCTGAGTTACTGTGCTTCTGTGGAGGGACTCTCGTGGTGCTTTGTCTCTTGCTGAGTTACTGTGCTTCTGTGGAGGGACTCACGTGGTGCTTTGTCTCTTGCTGAGTTACTGTGCTTCTGTGGAGGGACTCACGTGGTGCTTTGTCTCTTGCTGAGTTACTGTGCTTCTGTGGAGGGACTCTCGTGGTGCTTTGTCTCTTGCTGAGTTACTGTGCTTCTGTGGAGGGACACACGTGGTGCTTTGTCTCTTGCTGAGTTACTGTGCTTCTGTGGAGGGACTCTCGTGGTGCTTTGTCTCTTGCTGAGTTACTGTGCTTCTGTGGAGGGACTCACGTGGTGCTTTGTCTCTTGCTGAGTTACTGTGCTTCTGTGGAGGGACTCACGTGGTGCTTTGTCTCTTGCTGAGTTACTGTGCTTCTGTGGAGGGACTCTCGTGGTGCTTTGTCTCTTGCTGAGTTACTGTGCATCTGTGGAGGGACTCTCGAGGTGCTTTGTCTCTTGCTGAGTTACTGTGCTTCTGTGGAGGGACTCTCGTGGTGCTTTGTCTCTTGCTGAGTTACTGTGCATCTGTGGAGGGACTCTCGTGGTGCTTTGTCTCTTGCTGAGTTACTGTGCTTCTGTGGAGGGACTCTCGTGGTGCTTTGTCTCTTGCTGAGTTACTGTGCATCTGTGGAGGGACTCACGTGGTGCTTTGTCTCTTGCTGAGTTACTGTGCTTCTGTGGAGGGACACACGTGGTGCTTTGTCTCTTGCTGAGTTACTGTGCTTCTGTGGAGGGACTCTCGTGGTGCTTTGTCTCTTGCTGAGTTACTGTGCTTCTGTGGAGGGACTCTCGTGGTGCTTTGTCTCTTGCTGAGTTACTGTGCTTCTGTGGAGGGACTCTCGTGGTGCTTTGTCTCTTGCTGAGTTACTGTGCATCTGTGGAGGGACACACGTGGTGCTTTGTCTCTTGCTGAGTTACTGTGCTTCTGTGGAGGGACTCTCGTGGTGCTTTGTCTCTTGCTGAGTTACTGTGCTTCTGTGGAGGGACTCTCGTGGTGCTTTGTCTCTTGCTGAGTTACTGTGCTTCTGTGGAGGGACTCTCGTGGTGCTTTGTCTCTTGCTGAGTTACTGTGCTTCTGTGGAGGGACTCTCGTGGTGCTTTGTCTCTTGCTGAGTTACTGTGCTTCTGTGGAGGGACTCTCGTGGTGCTTTGTCTCTTGCTGAGTTACTGTGCATCTGTGGAGGGACACACGTGGTGCTTTGTCTCTTGCTGAGTGACTGTGCTTCTGTGGAGGGACTCTCGTGGTGCTTTGTCTCTTGCTGAGTTACTGTGCTTCTGTGGAGGGACTCTCGTGGTGCTTTGTCTCTTGCTGAGTTACTGTGCATCTGTGGAGGGACACACGTGGTGCTTTGTCTCTTGCTGAGTTACTGTGCTTCTGTGGAGGGACTCTCGTGGTGCTTTGTCTCTTGCTGAGTTACTGTGCATATGTGGAGGGACTCTCGTGGTGCTTTGTCTCTTGCTGAGTTACTGTGCTTCTGTGGAGGGACTCTCGTGGTGCTTCTTGCTGAGTTACTGTGCTTCTGTGCTTCCATCCTAGCAGGAGTCAGGCGCCGGGCCGTTCAGTTCGGTTTCCGGTACTCGCTGAACAGTCCATGTGAAAGGAGGCACGGACGCGTAGGCCGTACTGAGTCTCGTGCAGATTTTGTTCACAGCTTTGACTGCCGAGAAGAAGTCGGCACCACCAAACTGCAAGAGACACAGATCCTCATGAAACCCCGCTGTCGCGGGGGCTCATGAGGATCTGTGCCTCTTGCTGACGCTACTTTGTATCCATGTTCCCGGGACGGGCGTGTGGGGTCTTTGGCGTTGAGTTAACAAAGATGTCGGCGACGCGACGTGCGTCAGCCGGGAGTGAAGGGGTGAACACGCAGTCTCTCTACGATGCGATTGACTGGGATGGGCCGGCTGCACATTTGTGGGGGAGGAAGGCAGTGGAGTGGAAAGGCCCCTGTGTCCGCCACCAGCCTGTGGCTGAAGCGCTTGGGTACCCGAGCGGTAGCATTCGGGGGGGGGGGGGGGGGGGGGGGGTCAGCACACGGGAGCCTTGTAAGCCTTTCACTAAGAACTGTGAACACTAACCAGCTGCAAGACATAGATCTTCATGAGTCCCCGCAGTTGCGGGGGCTCACGAGGATCTGTGTCTCTCGCTAGGGCCAGTTTGTAAGGCGTGGGCTCTCTTTGGCGTTGCACTGACGAAGATTTCAGAAACGAGAGTCTGTGGAAACTGGCATTGAAGGGATTAATTGTGGTAGAAATTGTTCATGTGGGAGTTGCCCTCTTAAAGACTACTGACCAGATAAATCGACCATGACAGTTCAAGGGGGTGACATTAGCTTAGCGCCTCCTGGCCACCTCCTGAACTATCATGGTCGCTCGGTCTCATGTGGCGGGGGCGGGGGGGTTGGGGTGGGTGGGGGGGGGGCATAGTTGAATTGGTGATTCCCCCCCCCCTCCCTTAGCCCCCTCCTTCTCCTTAATATTTTGGGGGCGAAAATGAAAGTAAAATTGTATCTTTAAATAATTCCTCTCTTGGCTTGACTTCGCGAACGAAGATTTTATAGGAGTTGCCCACGACGTCTGCAGGCTTGTTCGTGGCTGCGGAGGCCAATCCGGGACAGGCAGGTTCGACCGCAGTGGCTGCAGGGGGAGGTATGGCCAGGGTTCTGAGTTGCGGCATCTCTGTTTTTTTCTCCTGAGCCGCTTGTCCTTAAGGCTAGCTCTGCGAGAGTCCTCAAAGGAGACAACTGCCTTGTAAATGGTGGAGCGCCAGGTGTCACGGTCAACAGCAAGCGAGGACCACTGGTGGTGGTCGATTTGGCAGGCACTAAGTGACTTCTTGAGACAGTCTTTGTATCTCTTCTTTGGTGCCCCTCTGTCACGGTGTCCAGTAGCAAGCTCGCCGAACAGGGTGATCTTTGGTAGGTGATGATCCTCCATCCTGGAGATTTGCCCCGCCCAGCGGAGCTGTGTCCGCAGCAGCAAGGCCTCGATGCTCACAGTTTCAGCCTGTTCGAGGACCTCGACGTTGGTGACATAGTCACTCCAGTGAATGCCCAGGATGGTACGCAGGCAGCGCTGGTGGAAACGTTCGAGGAGTCGTAGTTGGCTGCGGTAGAGGGCCCAGGACTCGGAACCATACAGCAGGGTGGTGAGGACCACAGCTTTGTACACGCTGATCTTGGTGCCTGTTTTCAGCTGTTGATTGTGCCACACCCGCTTGAAAAGTCGCCCGAAAGCGCTGTTCGCTTTTGCCAGCCTGCTGTCAAGCTCCCTGTCCAGTTTGGCGTCCGACGTGATAATGCAGCCAAGGTAAGTAAACTGGTGCACTGACTTTAGTTCAGACTCGCCAATGGTGATGTGAGGAGGGCGATACACTGTCTTGGGTGCCGGCTGATGGAGGACTTCTGTCTTTTTCAGACTGACCTCGAGTCCAAAGAGCTGGGCAGCGTCTGCGAAGCAGGACGTGATGCGCTGCAGGGCTCTCTCTGTGTGTGCAACGAGGGCAGCGTCATCAGCAAAAAGCAGCTCACGAATCAGTTGGTCTAGGGTTTTCGTGTGGGCTTGCAGTCGTCTGAGGTTGAACAGGCTGCCATCGAGACGATACCTGATGTACACTGCATCGTCATCACCGAGGTCTACTGTGGCCTGCTTCAACATCATGCTAAAAAAGATGGTGAAGAGGGTCGGTGCCAGCACGCAGCCCTGCTTTACGCCGTTGAGAATAGGGAATGGTTCTGAGAGAACATTGTTGAGTCTGACCTGGCCTTGCTGGTCCTCGTGTAGCTGGACAATCATGCTGAGGAACTTTGGGGGACAGCCAAGTCGCTCCAGGATCTGCCACATGCCTTGCCTGCTCACAGTGTCGAACGCTTTTGTTAGGTCGACAAACGTTACGTACAGCCCTTTGTTCTGCTCGCGGCACTTCTCCTGAAGCTGTCTCAGCACAAAGACCATATCTGTGGTGCTCCTGTTTGCTCTGAAGCCACACTGGCCCTCTGGGAGTTGGTCTTCAGCGATGGCAGGTACCAGCCGATTCAGGAGCAGCCTGCAAGAATTTTCCATTTCTTAGGGGGCCCCCCTTTAAATAATTATTTGGAGAATAAAACATTTTTGAAGAGCAAAATCTCATAAAAATTGTTTGTGTTTTTGTCTACCGTATTGAAAATTCTTCTTCAGAATAGCTGTGCTACGCCAGACCACAGAGCTTACGAATGGCGGGTATCGCCGTGTGTCCGTCTTTATTTCTGTGTGCCATTGTGTGTGGATCCGTGGGAGAGGGTGGGTTAGAGTAGAAGGAGATGAATTCCTGTCGCTACACGAGCCGACAGAGCGTACTAATGGCGGGAAGCGCCGTGTGTCCGTCTTTATTTGTGTGCGCTGACGTGTGTGTCGATCAGAGTTTTGCTTAGAGAGGAGGGAAATGGATCGGCATTATAATCCTAAAAGTATGAACAACTCTGAATGTTTCTAAAAGATAAACGCATGTGAGCTCCAAACAATACGGTAGACTTTGGGATGAAATCCTCGTCTTGTACCAGGTTAGAGTGACGCTTTTAATTACCGCCCCTCCCTCCCCCCCCCCCCTGCCCCCCTCCCTCTCCCACTATCCCCGTCTAAGTTTTCGAGGGTTGAACTCTTGGCTCCCTCTCTCCGCATCCCCTTGTTTAAGTAACATGTCAGGCACGCCACCTCCTTCCCCCCCCCCCCCCAGCCCCCGCAGCCCGCTCCACATCCACCCACACCCGATGAAAAACATTTTTTTCTGCGCCGCTGATGATGTGGGAGATAATCCTTTTTCGAGAATTTGACGGGATGTGCTTAGGTTTCTGTTTGCCATTTAGCCTGAGGTACAGCTCCACGGCACAGACCCAAATATACATTCTGATCCCAAGATAAGATGCTTGTCAAGCGAGTCTTATTACCCAGTCGGTTTTGTCGGTAGAACCACAGATAGGGACCCAGCAGTCATATGTATGAGTGGGCTTAAATCCTGCGTAAGACACTAAGTAACGTGCTCCTCTACAGAAGCACCTGGCTTAGTGGCTTGCGCAGGATTTAAGCTTGTTCGTGCGACTGATCTCAGGGCGTTTTTCCTAATGTCGCTGCCAGACAGCTTTCACTGTGGCTCAGCCTGCGTCAGACTGGGCGGTATACTTACTGAAACTCCTGTATCCACCTCTGTATTTACTGACGGCTGGCTGTTTAGCACAAAAACCAAGCAGCAAATACAGAGAGGTGGATGCAACACGGGAACGCAGCGTATCAAGAACTCTGCCCTCGGCGGTAAAAAACGGTGGGTCAGTTGCATGAGTGAGTGAACTTGGTCCTGTGCCAGCTACTCAGCAAGGTGCTGCGCTATATAGTGAGCTTAGTCCTGCGCCAGCCACTCAGCAAGGTGCTGCGCTACAATACAATACAACTTTATTGTCTGTTCGAGTCCAGGCACGACAGAAATTTGCCTTTCGGCTCGTCATGAAACAACAATATAAGACATTAACAAACGCTGCAAAAGCATATCATGAAAAATTATCATTGCAGCAATCTATCACAAGCAATCTATCACAAGCAATCTGTCACAAGATGGGAGGTAATGTTAAGTAGATCATACTTATCGCGGCGTTATAAACGAGAGTTCAAAATCGAGACAGCAGTTGGAATAAAAGACTTCTTTAAAAACATTCCTTTTGGCAAGTGGCACGTTGAAACGTCTGCCTGATGGTAGCATTTGAAACTGATCAGAGAGTGGGTGACTAGGATCATCGACAATGCTAGCAGCTATCCTTTGGACAGCTCTATGGTAAAGATCATCTACTGGGTACTGTCCTAGGCCAATGATCTTCTCAGCTGTTCTGACGATACGTGACAGTCTGCCCCTGTTTTTCATACTGAGATTGCCATACCAAGCAGTGATGTTAAACGTCAGTATGCTTTCGATCAGGCTTCTATAAACGGATTCTAAAACCCTGGAACTGACATCAAAACTTCTCAGTTTCCTAAGAAGGTACAGACGCTGGTTTGCTTTTTTCACAATCAGATCAGTGTTTCCAGTGAAGGACAGCCCACTATCCACGACTGTACTTAAATTCAGTGACCACCTCTACAGGTTGATTATTAATCGAGACAGGTACAAAAATATCATCAACTTTCCTGTCATCAGTGACGAGTTCCTTGGTTTTCTGTACATTCATTTCCAGAAAACTATATAGTGAGCTTAGTCCTGTGCCAGCCACTCAGCAAGGTGCTGCGCTATATAGTGAGCTTAGTCCTGCGCCAGCTACTCAGCAAGGTGCTGCGCTATATAGTGAGCTTAGTCCTGCGCCAGCCACTAAGCCAGGTGCTCCGCTGAGCACCTTGCTTAGAAGCTGGCGCAGGACTAAGCTCACTCATACAGGTGAGCCAGTACGTCATGATCAGTTTTCGCTTCAGTAATGCGAGATTTTAAAGGCCCACTACCGCTGTAACTGTTCAGATATATACGTTTGTAACAGATGGTTACGAAACACTACACACATGTCTAGTTGTGGTTCATTTAGACACAGGAGAATCCAGGTCAGCACAGGTCGTCATACTATCAAGTAACCTGACAATGACTCCACTCTGCTCTATAAATACAACAGTATCAGTACGAGAAACAGCTAAAAATAGATTGACACGCTAACGGGTGCACAGAATAAATAAGTGCGATTGCGCGTGTGTGTTTGCTGCATGTTCAAACTGTCGTTAAGTTCATTAGGTTTCTCAACAAGGCATAATGAATACAAATGGTGCTGAAATGTGTCATTAGATTTACGTATAATGGTACTTTAATTGTATTATGAACTTGCGAACTTAGCATTTCTGCTTTCATAGTGAAACAAATTCCAACTCCTGTTGATGTTTGCCGACTTGCATTAAACAGTATGTGTATAGGTCCTTTGTGCACTGTCTTAGAGCTTTATGATGTAAGTACAATGCCAAATGTCGAAATTTATCGTTTGGAGGGTGTATTGTTTTTGTACCCGAGTTTTTATCGTCTGCATCGGCCTTGTTTTGAATTAATATGCATATTAATTTTATGAGCCTACGTCGCAATGCAGAACCCGGCCGACTATCAGTGTATCGCAGTACTGCAGATCTCGAGGTCATCGGTGTGGTGTACACGCATGTCAGTGTACACGTGTACTGATGTTTTCCGGCATCCCTTTGACGTAATTTTTCACGCGATAGTAGAATAAACCTTCCATACTCGCTATGCTGTCAAAATCACAATGCGGGTTCCGCTTCACCTGCTAGTATTTTCTAGTAACGTTCGTGCCGATGGCGTGGCTTATTTGACTGGCAAAGCCGGCGAGCCTGCGTCCACGGTGCCTAGTTAGACCTTTGATCCTTTACCTCGGAAACACCCAACGCGTTCCATCATTGAAACAGAACATTGGTATTTATACCCACATCTCACACATCGAAGTCTACGTAACTGAAAGCATCATTGGAAACGACAAATGCACCATCGCAGCAAAAACACTACCTCTGTGAATCGAGTGAATGAGAGCCCGCACAGACGAAAACATGTTACGACCAGCGATGTGCAACTTTAACGCACACCGTAGTTTTATGTTCTTTGCAGCATAAAATGTCATAACTAGCTCGTAACTATGTGATAAAACAGGTTTAAATTTTGCGAAATCAGTAAGAGATAAAATTCTACTGAAGATAATAAATTCTGAAAATCACTAGCGCTCACGGAACTATAGGAAGATCGACAAAGACCGTAGATTACTGATTCAGCAGGAAAAGGACAAATTCTAGATGGGCAGTCAAGCCAAGCTCTTGCCTTTCACGTTGCCACATGTCCATATTCCCTTGTCCGATGTCAGTTTTACTTAGGGGTATCTTGTCTCTCTTCCTCTTTCTTCTCTTCACTGAATTCCGAGTCAGTCATTGTCGGCGCGAGTCAATGATACTTTGCTTTTTTTCTTCGCTGGTTCATCCGCCATCTTGTCTCTGATTGGTTATAATTATGCAGATGACCTAAGGTCGTATAGAATAGTTATGACGTCAGCTACCACCGCCTATCAGAAGCAATCCTTTCACGGTGTCCCGTCACAAGATTGCGGTGGGCCTCTTTTCGCTTTGAGCGGACGAAATAAAGCATTTGGTGGGACAATAGGGTGGTCACTGCCTAAGTGGGTAAGTATACTGAATCCCAGTAAAAGCTTTTTGCAAAATGAAGCCTTTAAAAAAAAAGTCATGCGTGCCCCTTTAAGGTTTACTTGCGTAATTTGCGTGTCACGAACTCTCGTTGATCTCTGCTCTGTCCTGCCAGCAGTATTTAAGACTTGCTTGGCATTCAGTCCTGTCTTGCTCTGCGGTGGTTGTTTCGGAAAATGGCCGAAATTACCAGTAGCCTGTCGGTCATCCTGACTGATACCGGCGTCTGCAAGGAATGCAAATTCTCATTAGGTAATGCTGTCTGCGGTCGCGGTAGCGTGTCACCATGAGCTCATCAAATGGACACCGCTTGTGTGTGTGTGTGTGTGTGTGTGTGTGTGTGTGTGTGTGTGTGTGTGTGTGTGTGTGTGTGTGTGTGTGTGCGTGTGTGTGTGTGTATGGTGTGTGTGTGTGTGTGTGAGAGAGAGAGAGAGAGAGAGAGAGAGAGAGAGAGAGAGTTGTGTGTTTTGTGTGTTTTAGCTTTAACCCCTTGACTGCTACTGATGATACCGTTCGGCGGAAAAATCGCGTAGTTGCGTAGTTAAGTCATGACGTAGTTACGCCACGTCTTTTTCGCCGAACGGAATCGTCAGCAGCTGTCAGGGGGTTAAAGCGAGCTGCTTCAGGGCGAGTTTTGACTGACAAAAAAAAAATAATAATAATAATCGCCAATACTAGTTCTCAGTGTTATCTTGCCCGAAAATAGTATTTTCGCTTCATTATGTTTTCGCAAGCCACATGGCGCGACGGAGGAACTTGAAAGGTTGCAATTGGAGGGAACAGCAGAAAAAGTCTTTAACTCATTCAGCCCGACGCACGTATTTCCCAAATTTTTGAGGCGTCATCTAACGACTATGCACCTGTTGCAGGAGATGGATCGACCATGATAATTCAAGGGCAGTGCCAGATTCGCTTGGCGCCGACAGGCGCCAAGCTAATCTCGCACTACCCTTGAATTATCATGGTCGAGCCATCTCCTGCTGTAGTGCGTCAGGGCTGAATGGGTTAATTTTACGACATTCAGGCTGCGTAATTAATCGAAGAGTTGTCAGCCTTCTGGTCCAGCATTACTGTGAAACATATCAAGAGTTTATGAAGAGTTAGTTAGTTATTTGGATTTAACGCCGAGCAGGCAACTAAGGCCATCTCACGGCGGAGTTTATGAAGAGGTATAATGTACTATAAATCCTCATTTCCTTGAAGAAGGTCGATTGAATCGTTACCACACTCCTTGATCCAGAGACAGACGCTCAATTTGATGATAGTTTGACCCTATGTCGGTCAGCAAGAGACAGATTTTCGTGAGCCCGCGCGGTAAGTGCCCTCAATTTGATAAACATTTCAGTCGACCTCGGTCAGCAAGAGGCATAAATTCACATGAGCCCCTGCGACTGCAGGGGCCCATGTGAATCTATGCCTCTTGCAAATGGAAACGCTCGGATCGGGAAAACCGTAAATTAGTATCGTGTTGTTAGCGACGTCTGGCGTCAGAGAGAGATAAAGGGACACAACTTGATGTTTTGCCAATTACGGTCTTCCCTCAGTCGGCGCTCAGACAGATAACGTTCCACGGGTAATCTTTCCCTTTACATGTTTATCCAGACACAGTCTGAGTAGGCAATTCTGTGGTTAGCTGTCACTTCTTCCAGTCTCAGCCCGCGGGAATCAGACCCAAAACGGTGGCTGGAATCAGACCCGAAACGGTGGCTGCCCATCGTGTCAAATGCAAAGAGAGACAGGAGGGCAAGACATTGTGTTATACTTTTGTCTTTTCTGAGAGCGTTTCTTTGATTGTGTTATCCTGTGTTTTTAAAATGGACATTGTGACAAGTATTCTATGCACTACTTAGCGTTTTAGAGACGATTTCCTAGTGTACTTTTACATATGGCTATAACGTTTCATCTGATCTGATCTGACCTGATCTCCATCTCTGTCTCAGAGTTACACTTCTCGCCTTAAAAAAAGTAAGTAGTGCATTTGTAAGATGTATCAATTTCAGTGCAGTATAAAAATTGAAGTACAAACGATTCAAATGCAAAAGATCCAAATGTCCGAGGCCTGAGTAGATCGCTTGAGTTGGCCACTTGGCAAAACATGAATGCACACTGTGTATGTCTAGTCTGTCAGTGGATGCGCGTTGTTCACGTGAGCGTGCGTGTAGGATTCACTTTACGGCAGCGCGTTAGCCGATTTTCAATAAAGCATCTATGAGAGCGCTACAGTAATTTACTTGTCTTTTCTAAGCGTGTTTTTTCTCATTGTTGGGATTGTCTTAGCATCGGGAAGTGTAGCGACGTTGATAGTCTTGGGTAGTGCTGTTGTTCAAACTTGATATTTCAAGGGTAGTGCCCGGTGAGCTTGGCGCCAAGGCGCCAAGCTCACCGGGCACGACCCTTGAACTACCACGTTTCAACCATTTACCATAATGTGCGTAGAGGATTGTAGAGGATGAAGATTCCGAGTCAATTGGCGGTAGAAGCGAAAAGCCTGCGGTGAATCTAACGATGAGACAACAACAAAACGCTACCCTGCGTTGTGACAATAGTTGCAATAGACATTGGGTGTGAAAAAAGACGATTTCCAGTGTATTGATGTATATTGATGACAAGAAACATTTATGTTATCATAAACGGAGATATTAATGAATACTAACTTGATGAATATTTGTGCCGGGCTGGTCGTCGGTGATGCTTACTCCGATAGCTCGGCATGAATCCGGGAATCAACGCGACAAAAACCGCTGCCAAGGGTTAAAGGGTTAAACAGCAGTGGCCGACTGCTATTAACCCCGTCGGTGTCAGTGGTCACACCGTGAAATGATTTTAAATTTATCACCAATAAGCCTGACCCGCCGAAGAAACACAGATATTAAGTAAAGCCAGCAAGAGGTCTATAACCTTATGAGCCCCCGCGTCTTCGGGGGCTCATGAGGTTCTAGGCCATTTGCCGTTGTTTGCCTCTTCTGTGCGTATCGCAGCTGGGTGATAGTCACTTTTTCTCGGCAATGAAGGGACGGTGCCTGATTTGCCCATGTAACGCGAATGTCAGTGTAGACTGTTCTCGGCAGTGAAGGGACGGTGCCTGATTTGCCCATGTAACGCGAATGTCAGTGTAGACTGTTCTCGGCAATGAAGGGACGGTGCCTGATTTGCCCATGTAACGCGAATGTCAGTGTGGACTGTTCTCGGCAATGAAGGGACGGTGCCTGATTTGCCCATGTAACGCGAATGTCAGTGTAGACTGTTCTCGGCAATGAAGGGACGGTGCCTGATTTGCCCATGTAACGCGAATGTCAGTGTAGACTGTTCTCGGCAGTGAAGGGACGGTGCCTGATTTGCCCATGTAACGCGAATGTCAGTGTAGACTGTTCTCGGCAATGAAGGGACGGTGCCTGATTTGCCCATGTAACGCGAATGTCAGTGTAGACTGTTCTCGGGAATGAAGGGACGGTGCCTGATTTGCCCATGTAACGCGAATGTCAGTGTAGACTGTTCTCGGCAGTGAAGGGACGGTGCCTGATTTGCCCATGTAACGCGAATGTCAGTGTAGACTGTTCTCGCAATAGTTCACATTGCCGGCACTTTCCATCTTCATCCTTGCGGCACACTGGTTGACGCCCTCGATTCGCTACCGCTTATCAGCGGTAGCGAATCGAGCGAGACAACCAGTGTGCCTCGGGTGCTCAGTATGGACTGAGTGTGCTGCTATGTGATCTTCAGTTTTGGAACTTACTGCTTTGGACCGGATGTCCCTCTTGGTGGTTTGGTTTGGCCTCGTGTGCATGCAGCTTTGCTTTTCAGACAGATGAAAGGAAACGAACTAAGTCTTTGACTGAATATTTCTTTAGAGAGGGAGGGAGGGGAGGGAGGGAGGGAGAGAGAGAGAGAGAGAGAGAGAGAGAGAGAGAGAGAGAGAGAGAGAGAGAGAGAGAGAGAGAGAGAGAGAGAGATTTTTACATGTGTTGCAGTGTGTACTGATAGATTATGCAATAATAATAATAATAATAATAATAATAATAATAATAATTCCCTAGGGACGGATTTTATGTTGAAATCAGTGCTAGTATCAGTCTGTTTAAAGTACCCTTGCACTGTATGGGGCGCGTTTAGTGTCAGGCCATTGGTATCGCGAAGTCAAAACCAAGCGGGCAAATTTCCCTTGGTCAGGCCGGGACCCGGGACGGCCCAGCATTTTCCCCGTCAGAGTTACGCAACGCCCGGCCAATGATCGTAAATGTGAAACAGGACACGGCCGGCATGTAGCGTCTATCTTCTTTATGAGCATCCCGCAAGCGCGCTGTTTTTTTTTTTTTTTTTTTTTACCCCATTCGGTTACTGATTTTACACTGCACGTCTGACACCTGTCAGTTCAACGCGAAGGCGCTCCAGCCGCCCCACGAGCAATGAACGTAAAGTGCCGTTTCATCAAGAGGCATAGATCCTCATGAGCCCCCGCAATTGCGGGGGCTCATGAGGATCTATGCCTCTTGCAGAAGTGTGGTGTCCGTGTTTGTTCGCGGTGGCGGAGGGGTTAACCCCTCGAGTGCTGCGGACGAGCGGTATCGTCGGTAGCCACCAAGTGGTTAACGCACAGCCTTGTTTTGGCCACGGCACGCGTGAGGTTAGAAAGAGTCGAAAGTGGATTTAAAAAAAAAAAATATTTGTATAATCGTTGCAAGCGGAAAGGCAATATTTGAGCGCTGGTCTTTGATTGCTTCGCAAGGTTCGGAATCACAGACTAGCAAGCGTGTAACCCCTTCAGTGCCTGCTGACGTAGAACGCGTTTCTGCAGTCTTGGTTATTTCAAGACACACACACAAACAACCCTGCACGTCATAGGAGCGTGGATTCGAAGTAGTGTCAGCAACAGGCATATATCCTCATGAGCCCCCGCAACTGCGGGGGCTCATGAGGATCTATGCCTATTGCACTTGGGTGGTGTTCAGATTTTCTCGACATTGAACGGGTTAACCCATTCTGGACGCGCTGCATCCAGATACGCGGCTTTACGCCAGCTTTACGCCGCGTACCCGGGTGCATCAGGTCTCGAATGCGTTTTAAACAAGCATTTTTTTTTTTTTTTTTTAGTGAGGCTATAGTAAAAGAAATTGATGCAGATTTTGCGGCCTGCTGATGGTTCTGCGATGGCTGTTTCACAATAAAATACAGAGGGCCGTCTGTGATCTTGACGGGATGTGGTTGGTGCCAGGTCCACACTGATTGCTTCACGGCGTCTGGGTCTGATTGCCGTCAACAGCTTGATGTGTGTCCTGCTCAAGGCCGCCATGTCCTCAATCACAGAAAACTTATTTAGTTCGGGTTTAACGTCCACGGCGCTGGAGTGATTGTGGACGGCCCTGGCGATTGTGTTATGAGGTTCAGGGACAGCTATTAGTTATGGAGTACAACCTGAACACGGAACACGCATTGCAGCTGTGCCTCTTTGATTGACCGGTACCTTATAACGGACATGCTAGCTGAACCAGCCCGTCGTTTTGCCTGCCGCCGTGAGGTGGCTTTAGTCGAGTGCTCGGCGCTAAACCCAAATGACTAACTCGTTTTGCCTGGACCACCACAGACAAGCAGTAGCATACCGTTTTACGTTTTCAGTATAAATTTATCTTTTTTTTTTTTTTTTGCTTTTTAACAATAATATAAAATAATAAGAAGAGCAACATCAACAACTGATATAATAATAATAATAATAATAATAACAATGGCATTATTAGTATCATGATTTTCATTATTATCATTTTCTTATTGTCATCATCTTGTCATTATTATTAGTGTTATTATTATTATTATTATTATTATTATTATTATTATTATTATTATTATTATTATTATTATATTTAACATTGACTACCGCAAGCGCGGTCCTACGTCACGTTTGAAAGCGTTTTGGACAACAGAACGAGCCAGCGCAACAGTTAACACTTGCAAGTTCCCACAGTGAGATGCAAAGAGGTTGCAGACTGCAAATTGTGGACATGATGTGTGTTTTCACACTGGAGCAGCTAATCCCGCGCAGCAGCGTAAATCGTATTGAGGTGACCGCCAACCCAGATCACTGCGTGGGACCTTCACATCGTCCTTCTGCATGAGGCATGGGTCCGGTCGCGGGGGCTCATGAGGACCCATGTCTCATGCTTGCTTCATTTACATCTGTTGACAAGCCCAACGGAGGGACTTGCAACCGCGTGAGAGCGTGTACGTTAACTCATGCTCGAGTACGTAACCTTCCATCCAGATCGCGAAATCCTAATCTCTTCGCTGAGCACCAGGCAGCCGCCTGCGAGAGACATAGATCCTCATGAGCCCCCGCTATTGCCGGGGCTCATGAAGATCTACGTCCCTGGCAGATAGGTCGCTCATCACTAGGCGCGTGTGAGGGCTTCAGGAACATTATCTGCCCTGTATGGACAAAGGAATGCAAATCCATGTTTGTGAAATGAGTGCTCTTCATTGCAATACAACACACCTCTAGCATTTTCACAAAAATGGACTTAAAATGTCTGTTGTCTCCAAAGGGCAGATGTGGATGGCGATCGATGGAGCTCACGAGGATCTATGCCTCTTGCTGTCTCGATGTCCAGCCATGATCTGCGTGCTTGCAGATTGGCGGTGGGTGTGCTCGCACTGTGATGGTTTTTACGGTGATTGCTACACGCCTGCCGGACCTGTTTACGATCAGGAGGGAACCTGAACATTAACCGCTACACTATTTCTCCTTCTGTGGTTGGTTGGTTGGTTAGTTCGGGTTTAACGTCCACAGCACCGAGGTGATCATGGACGGCCCTGACGGGCGGGTTATGGGGGACAGGGAAATCTTACCTATGGAGTACGCCCTGAACACTAATCAACTCAGGCGCACTCCAACTGTGCCACTTTGATTTACCATGACCTTTCAACGGACATGCTATTGAACAAATCCGTTTTTCCCCCTGGAATGTGAGTCCAGCTACTCCTTCTGTGAGGGAGTGCCTCGCTTTTGTACTGCCTCTTTTTAGAGCCCTGTCTCGACTATTACCTTCATGGTGGAGAAGAAAAAAACCCGGCGCCGAACCCATTATATATATATATATATATATATATATATATATATATATATATATATATATATATATATATATATATATATATATATATATATATATATATTATAAAAGATAAAACCCGCAAGGAACCTAAGAACAAATTAGAAAGAAAGAGAAAGAAAGAACGCCGGACAATATAACGATACACAAATGAATACCTGTACTTTAAACACATCATTCCGTCAATGAACACTACACATCGGCTGTCCGTAGCGGTTTTTGTCACGATGATTCCTGCAGGAATCATCGTGACGAAAACCGCTACGACACCCAAAGGGTTAATTTAGGCAGCAATAGCTCGCTGCGTTTTGATTTCTTTCTGTTTATTAATGAATTGAATAGGTAAGGTAATAATGTGATGTGATAAGATGAGCTTAACCCTTTGTGTGTCGGTAGCGGGTCTAGTCGCGATGATTCCTGAAGCTGCGACAAACATGGAAACAACATTTACACTTCATGAAAGATTTCATCAGGAAGTTGAAAAAGGTAATCATTACTGACACATCACG
Source organism: Semisulcospira habei (assembly GCA_036245525.1). Taxonomy (NCBI): domain Eukaryota; kingdom Metazoa; phylum Mollusca; class Gastropoda; family Semisulcospiridae; genus Semisulcospira; species Semisulcospira habei. The sequence goes on along the minus strand of BTPG01000002.1, from coordinate 125,195,835 downwards.
CCCGCAACATTTTGCACGTGTACCTGTATATATGTTCATTCAGTCTAACTTTATGACTTTCAGAAACAGCACTCAGACTTTCCTTAATTAAACCCTTTAAGGTTTTCCTCCTCATTGTTTCCTGTTATTGATCTTCCCGCCCCCTTTCTGAGTGAAAATGAATGTTGTTTTCAATTTTTTTAAAAAATCAAGAGTCAAGATTTCTGAAGTAATTAAACGAGAGAAAAAACAAACAAAACAAAAAACAACAAACAAACAAAAAACAACCGTGTGTAATGGACATTAAGACGGATTTAAAGAAAAGAAAGGAACAGCAAGATGGGATGAACCATAACCCACAAAGTCCCTTCTATATGAGAGCTGTCCTCGCTGTCAAGGGTCTCTACCTTTTGTCTTTGACCTAATTCAGATGTTGAAATATCTCCTATTAAAAAAGTCTCGCAGATCTGCAAATGCGTCAGTGAGTTCTATAATGGGCGCAGGGCATACGCGTCATTGGTTTGTCAAACGTCATTTGTCATGACGGAAGTTTGAGTTTTTACGTAATTTTATATTTTACGTGATATGAGTTTCACTTTCGCTTCATAGGCTTGAGAAAATGGTGACAAAACTAGAATTTCACCGTACAATTTCAGTCTTGCTATTATTTGTGTGAAAGCAGGTTGACTTGACCTAGCTACATTATATACTAAGTACACGGTGTAACGAACGCATTTCGTACACGTTTGGGTAGGAAGACGTTATGACGTCATTAGCAGTTGGACCGGAGGTTCACAACAGGTAGTGTAGAGGTGAGCAATGTTCACGTGAGGTAATGTAGAGGTGAGCAGTGTTCACGTGTGGGAGTGACAGTGTTGTATCGTGGACTGTTGTTAGTCAGAGATGTCATATGTGACCCTCTCTCACAAAATCAGTCTTAACTCACATTTTGGATGTTTTGACATATATACATTTCTGAAAACTACAATGTTTGCTGATTACTGTGATTTATGACTGTATGCTGTAGTGCAAAAATTGTAGAAGTTGTTAGTGTTTAAAGTTGTTAAAGCCTCTGGCGGTCATTTTGAGAAAACAGCCTGGGAAGTTTCTGTGTGCAGCATAATTGGGGCCAAGGGCAGACTTTTAAAATCATTTTAAACCTATTTAATGGCACTTTTCATGATAAAGTTTTTAACCATATGATACTTTGGTGTATATAGAATACATTTCTGCAAAAAAGTGAAAATGACCCAGATTGACCCCCACCACATATTATTGCGTGTAGTGCTGATCGGCTCGCTGCGAGTTAAGACTGGTTTCGTGAGAGAGGGTCACATATCAGCCGAGTTGAGCGGACGTGTTCGTTGGTGCTCGGAGAAAGAATTCTTCTAGGGACTTCTATAGCTGTATATCAGTAGAATACAGCGGGCCGGTACGGAGCGGAACTCCTCTGGTATGTGGCTGATGAAGCTTTCCTTGTAGCATCGTCTACGTGACCGGATGCGGACATCTTCACGCCTTCATCTTTCCTTCGTCTACCATCACTGGTGCATGCGTGCAGCAACGGTAACGAAGTAAACCTACAGATTTGAGCTACAGGACCACATGCAGTGTTCCTCCAGTGTAGCCTATGTCGCCTAGCGTCGTTGATAATTCCACGCCTAGGAATATTCTAATCTGTAAGTACTGTCATTGACTGTTACCGTTCAGTTCGGGAATCTCCGTCAAGTCAAGTCGTCAATGTGATATCATCGACTGTGTCGACACTAGAGTGAAGAGAAGAGCCGAGTGACGTCTCGGGAAAGAGACAACGACTTCTGCGGTAACGATTGACTGTGTAAGCGTCGAATTCATACATAGTTTATACGCCACTTATTAATTATTTGTGTGAACTTGTTTATATGGTGATGTGAATTGAGTGATTTAATGTATAGGTTCATGAGTGTATGGGAAATAGCGAAACAGAGGGCAAAGAGAGATAACTGTGTGGCCTTTGTCTTTGTTGTAAGCACGTGTGTGGTGGTGGATGAAAGAGTATAGTAAACAGAGTTAGAACACCCACCTTTATACCGATTGTCAGAAAGCCCACGCACACACTCAGTCCATTAGACTAAACGTATTCATACATATAACAATTTAATTCAATACAACACAAAAACCACTCGTTACACACGGGTCACTTGCACGCTCTTCTGAAAGCACGTCGATGTTTGTGTGCGTGTTAGTGCGTGCGTGCGCGCGCGCTCCAAACATCTCCAAGAGGCATACATCCTCATGTGCCCGGAGGGCGCATGCGGATCTGTGCCTCCTGGAGATGCGTGCATGTTTGTGTGTGAGAGAGAGAACGCGCTCAAGAGAGCGATATGCGTCATATATAGACTATTGTGTGAGTGTCTGCTTGGTGACGGAGTTGCTTGTTTTACGTCACCGCCACTGTTTGACTTTCTCCAGAAGTCAATGTTTTTTTACTGTTTTAATTTTTTTCTGAAAAGAATTATTTTTTACTGAAAAAGTTCAAAGGGTATAAGGCTGGCTAACGAACTCATCCAATTCCTTTCTCAAAACTAGCTATATCGGGTCACCTGCATGCTCTTCTGAAAGCGCGACGATGTGTGTGTGTGTGTGTGTGTGTGTGTGTGTACGTGAGTGTGTGTGCGTGTTAGTGCGCGCATGCGCGTGCGCTCCAGTCATCTCCAAGAGACATAGATCCTCACGTGCTCTCCGCGCTCATAAGGATCTATGGCTCTTGGAGATGCGCGCATGTCTGTCTGTGTGTGTGAGAGAGAGAGCGCGCTAGAGAGAATTACGTCAAATTTAGAGTATTATGTCAGTGTCTGCGTGGTGTGTCAATGCCTGCGTGGTGACGGAGTTGACCGTTTTACGTCACCGCCACTGTCTGACGTTCTCTAAAAGTCAAGGTTTTTTACTGTTTGCTAGATATATCGGGTCACCTGAATGCTCTTCTGAAAGCGCGACGATGTGTGTGTGTGTGTGTGTGTGTGTGTGTGTGTGTGTGTGTGTGTGTGTGTGTGTGTGCGTGCGTGCGTGCGTGCGTGCTCCAAAAACATAGATCCTCATGCCCTTTCCGGGCGCATGAGGATCTCTGTGCCTCTTGGAGATGCGCGCATGTCTGTGTGTGTGTGTGTGAGAGAGAGAAAGAGTGAGTCAGTGAGTAAGTCAGTGAGTGAGTGAGAGAATGACGTCATATTTAGAGTATTATGTCAATGTCTGCGTGGTGACAGAGTTGCCTCTTTTACCTCACCGCCACTGTCTGACTTTCTCTAGAAGTCAAGTGTTTTTTTTTTTTTTACTGTTTTAATTATTTTCTGAAAAAAATTAATTTTTACTAAAGAAGTTGAAAGGATACAAAGCTGGCTAACAAACTCATCCAGTGTCTTTCTCCAAACTGGCTATATCTATAATTTCAAATAAATATAGCAAAAATTACGGACTGTAATCTGGGTCAACCGACTTCCTATAAACGGTTGTTTGTGTCTTCAGTGAGACATTCAATTACAATATGCTCGGAGGCTCTCTTAGCCACCCCTTTAATAAAGTATTTCGCCACGTTTCAGGCTTGTGTGTTCACAATTAATATCGAAGATTCTCTTGTTTACATACATACACACACACATTCATACATACGCACATACGGCGCTTCGCTCCAAATGTATGTTCAGCAACGAGGTTAGCGTAACTAAACATGACGTAATTTTATCTTGTTACTTCTATTGTTAGAGGTTTAGGCTTGCCCGCCTTTGACATCATGGACATGCTATTAAGTTCGCCCTACCGCGACCCGTCCTAAAAAGTCACTTATATAGATAGAAGGGACTTAAAAAAGAAGTAAGAACTTCGTGTACTTTTTGGAAGTTGTACATGAATTTTGGAATTGTCCTCGGAGGACAGAATTCCGTTTAAGTTGTACATGCATTTTGGAATTGCCCTCGGTGAACTGAATTCCGTTTAAGTTGTTTGAATTTTTTGGGGGGAATTGTCCTCGGAGGACTGAAGTCCGTTTACGTTGTACATGCATTTTGGAATTGCCCTCGGAGGACTGAATTCCGTTTACGTTGTACATGCATTTTGGAATTACCCTCGGAGGACTGAATTCCGTTTAAGTTGTACATGAATTTTGGAATTGTCCTCGGAGGACTGAATTCCGTTTACGTTGTACATGCATTTTGGAATTGCCCTCGGAGGACTGAATTCCGTTTACGTTGTACATGCATTTTGGAATTGCCCTCGGAGGACTGAATTCCGTTTACGTTGTACATGCATGTTGGAATTACCCTCGGAGGACTGAATTCCGTTTAAGTTGTACATGAATTTTGGAATTGTCCTCGGAGGACTGAATTCCGTTTACGTTGTACATGCATTTTGGAATTACCCTCGGAGGACTGAATTCCGTTTAAGTTGTTTGAATTTTTTGGGGGGAATTGTCCTCGGAGGACTGAATTCCGTTTACGTTGTACATGAATTTTGGAATTGCCCTCGGAGGACTGAATTCCGTTTAAGTTGTACATGAATTTTGGAATTGCCCTCGGATGACTGATTTCCGTTTCAGGAGACTAAGCGACGTGATAATGTCCAGATTAATTGCTTCCCAGTATTCTAATGTCCTGGGGCCGACGTCGGCCGCAGTGGGCCCGCGCACAGTCGTACTCTTCACAGTCGTACTCTTCACAGTCGTACTCTTCACAGTCGTGCTCTTCACAGTCGTACTCTTCACAGTCGTACTCTTCACAGTCGTACTCTTCACAGTCGTGCTCTTCACAGTCGTGAGCGGCCTGCAGGGCAGAAGTCGGTGTATTTGTGTATAGACTGCACCCTGATGGATGCCTGATTGGTTTAGGATTTTCACGTGGAGATAACTCTAATCTCCGTTGATGAGAGTTTGATGGTCCGTCTGCTGCAGGAAATAGATTACTTATATTCGGGATGGGTGGAGGGAGAGGGGGGTGGGGAGAGGGAAATAGAGAAAAGAAGAAGAAAAGAATAGCAAAGACCTTATAGCTCAAGTGTACTGATGACGAGAGAGAGAGAGAGAGAGAGAGAGAGAGAGAGAGAGAGAGAGAGAGAGAGAGAGAGAGAGAGAGAGAGAGAGAGAGAGTGAATGAATGATGCTTTATTTCTTTATTTCTCAAGGATGTAAATAATAGGCGCACAGGCCTCTTTTCGTGTTTGTCTCTACAACATTAAAAGCAACATTAAAACATGTTAACAGCACAAACAAGCGGCTACACCCACAGGTGAGAGAGAGAGAGAGAGAGAGAGAGAGAGAGAGAGAGAGAGAGAGAGAGACGTCAGACCAAAGACTTTTGAAGACTTTTGCGCACTGTGTTTGTAATCATGTATGCGATAGATAGATGTTGACCCGGTCGCGAGACCAGCTCCATCCGCTCGGCCATTCAGAGGCACACGACGGTAAGTCCGTTTTTGCGAAAAGCGAAATTTGTAGTGTATTGTAATGAAAATCACGCTTTTCGCCAAAATAAACTTACTGTTTTTTTTGTTTTTTTGCCGTCGCTTATAGGAGTATTAACGAATATTGATGTCCCCCCCCCCCCCCCTGATTTCTTTTCTAACTGACCCCACCCGGGTCTGCCCTGGGGGACTTGGGTGGGGTTAGGTATTTTTTAGTTCCCAGGGTCACCCTGGTCAGCCCCACAGGGTGGGTTTTTCCCTCTATTCTGGGGCATGTGTTTCTGTCTACCCTTGGTCCATTCACCTGTATTTGCCTTTTTAAAACTCTCCCTACTGTCTGCACTGCCTGTAGCTCTTGATATTGGATGTGTGTTGCTAAATGGTCTTAGCTTTATTTAGGCCCCATGTGTTAGGTTTATTTAACGTATTTGACCGGCTGGCGACATACATTCAATGTTCTGTTTTTTTTTAAATTTTTATTATTTTCTTTTTTCACAAGCAGTGCAGGCACGTCCTGAGAAAGCGTTGTTGCTGTCGGGACGTTAAGCAATGTACAATAAATCAATCTTTTCTAAATGGGTTGCTGTGCGTCCCCTTCATGCTAATAATTCCGTTGTTACCGTCGATACATGATGCAGTGTATGAGTTAACCCATTCACTACCGAGAAAACGCTAACACGATCCAAATGCAAGAGACATAGATCCTCATGAGCCCCCGCAGTCGCGGGGGCTCATGAGGATCTATGTCTCTTGCTGAGGCCAGTTTGGGTCCATGTTCCTTGGAAGGGTTGTGGTTTTGGGTCGTTCAATGAATCAGGATGTTAGGAACAAAATGTGCGTCTAGTGGCAGGGAAAGGGCTACAAATCAAAAGTGATGTCTTCTTACTTCATTTGTTTAGCCCGTGTGTGTTGGTCTGTGATTTCGGGCCTTGCTGCGCTAGACCGGAAGGCACAAAATTCACAGGCCAGCTCACACTTCCTTGCCTCATAAGGGACACTTCCGGATGACGGGTACTTGCGATTGATTGGTTGGCGGCAAGCGCTCACGCGATCTGGTGGAAAGTCACTTCCTTTTCATTCACGTTTTTTTGTTATCCGAGTGTATGCCCACTGACGGCAAGGTCAAAGGAAACAGTATGGTAACATCTTGAAAAAAGTTTTAATTAGTTGTGACACGCCTGTGGTCATTAAATAATGATAAACACCATCATGAAGCGTGTTGGTGAGTAGGAACACTGAGACTCAACAGATCTGAGGGTAACGGGATTACAGTGTCCTCGGCGCTCCCCGTATCCCATTCATCCATGACTTGCAATAACATGAGACAGAGCACCCGTGACAGTTCAAGGATGGTGCCAGAATACACCACCCTTCAACTGTTATGATGGTAATGAGCCCGGAACTGTACTCTTCTCAGGACAGTTTCCTAATTGGATGATTTCGACTTGGGCCTAATCGGACAAATGCCTCAAGAGAGGACGGTCTTGTTTTTCATCACTTTGGTTGTCTGCCTCGATGTGCTATCGCGAATATAGGAAGACCGCCAATGTGGTTGTTGGTAGTACCTCTTCAGTGTGTCCCAGTACCTCCATAATCATGTATCATCAGCGCCCTAGGCCCAAACATGAAGGCAGCGCCGGGAGCAGTCAAGACCGAAACGTACTAAACGAAAATAATGTACTTTTTTCATAATCAGGTCACTCGCAGTCGTTAACACGAATGACCGCCTCAATCTGAGGAGGTAAACAGGGCCGATCTCTGTCAGCAGCAGGCTTAGGTTCTCATGAGTCCATTCTAGCGACCGAAGACATTGGCCTCGTACCCACCGTGATGGCTCACAGGCAGCGTCTGATTCAGTTGCTGGTGGATGTTTGGTAATGTTGAACCGCCCCCCCCCCCCCCCCCAAAAAAAAAAAAAAAAAAAAAGGAAGAACGAGGGTGGACAGCCGACGGGCTGGTGTGAAATGAAAGATTTCAATCAATGAGATTAGGACAGGTTCACGCCTTTCTCTGGTAGCCGCGCAATCTCTCTCTCTCTCTCTCCTCTCTCTCTCTCTCTCTCTCTCTCTCTCTCTCTCTCTCTCTCTCTGGAAACTGGTCCTGTTACCAATAACTTCTACCGTTGGAAAATAAAGGTTCATTGTTCATTGTTCTCTCTCTCTCTCTCTCCTCTCTCTCTCTCTCTCTCTCTCTCTCTCTCTCTCTCCTCTCTCTCTCTCTCTCTCTCTCTCTCTCATAAACATAACATCTCCCCCCCCAAAAAAAAAAAAATAAATAAATAAAAAAAAAAAAAATAAATAAATAAATATTTTTTTTTTTTTTACAAAATATCTTCTCACTGAAGCACGCACGCGCGCGCGCGCAGACACACACACACACACACACACAAACACACACACACACTACACTACACTACACCACACTGTGTGTGTGTGTGTGTGTCAGTGTGTGTGTGTGTGTGAAACTATTTAAGCAGTGGCGGCGGAAAAGAGGAGAATAATTCGGAAGTCACGCCCGCAAACACACTTATGCGATCAATACCCCCTCCCATGAACAAGCGCGGTTCACTCAATCCTCCTGCCGACAGCGGCAGATGGATCGACGATGGATAGTGCCATATTGGCTTGAAGCCTCACATCGATTTGATAGTCCAAGGGTAGTTCCGGATTAACCCGGTCACTGCCGAGAAGACTTAAACACCACCCAGCTGCAAGAGGTATAGATCCTCATGAGCCCCCGCAGATGCGGGGGCTCATGAGGATCTATGCCTCTTGCAGGCACCGCTTGGCGACCATGGACAGCTGCAGCTCTTTAGCGTTGGATTGACAACGATTTCTGAAGCACGGTACGCGTCCACGGGCGAGGAAGGGGTCCGCTCGGAGCCTGACATCGATCATGCCGCCAGGCTAATCCGGCACCACGTTTGGACTGTGGCGGTCGAACGTAGAAGTTGAAAGGAGACGCCGCAAATTTGGATTGTTGGTGCTGGATTTGAAAGCGGTGTCCACCACCACCACCCCAAACCGCCAACGATTTCTTTGAATTCACAGCTTGTTTTGGCGGTGGCTAAGTCAATTCAGTCCTAGTGGACTAGACTTGGCTGGCGTCCTCAGACGATCTTAAGCCCTAGCTGCCACCATGATAGTTTAACCTTTTGATTGCTGCTGGCGATAGCGAGCGGTATTATCGTCAGTAGCAGTCAACGTTTTAACCCGTTAAATCCTGAGGCTGAGTTTATTAATATTTGCTTATTGTCCTGTGAAGGCTACATTACAGATTATAAGACTGATCAACCATTTTAGTTCAAGGGTGGTGCCAGAATAGCTTGGCGCCTCAGGCGTCAAGCTATTCTGGCACCACCCTTGAACTATTATAATCAATTTTATTTCAAGCGGTTGTGCATTAGGATGAAAAGTGTTTAATGGTAGTGGTGTACTTCTATGTGGGAGTTGCTCTGCGACTTGAACTGTCATGGGAAGCTGGGTAGCTCAGGCGGTAGAGCGTTCGATTTCTTCTTCTTCTTCTTCTTGTCGTTCGCACTGGGTACAATGTCAGTCCAGCTTGGGAGACAAATGACGTCGTTTTTTCCAGGTCTTGTCTGTAGCCGTAGAGTTTGGCGCGTAGTGGAGTCGCGTCGGTGTTGGCCACACTGTGTCTCTCAGTCCTTTTAGAAGAGGACAGTGCTGCAGGATGTGTTGGGGAGTTTGGTCTTCACAGCGTTCGATTCTCATCCGAAAGGTCGTGGGTTCGAACCCAGACCCCATTTAACGCCCTATCTTTGAACCACCTTCGTGCAGGACAACAGATTTTCATCCCTAAACGTCTAACGTTTTAACGTGTTCGGAACTGCCATGTACAGTCCAACTCATGTAGTGAGTCTGGCTTAAAATGTGCCCAAGAGACTGTCGGTTTTAACTCTGTGCGATATTATAAAAGGAAGATTGGTCGACAAGGATAGTTCACGGGTTTGTGCCAGACATGATTCTGACACCACAACTGCGCTATCATGATCAGTCTGCACCGTGAACTGTATGTACTTCCATGCAGCAACCATCGACTAAGGAAAAACCACCACTGATTGTCAGACGTTCGCGACCTAGTGGAATAATAATATTGAACACGACTGTTTTGAAAGCTGCAGTTCTTTCAACTGTCCCAGCGGAAGCTCTATCGTTGACAGGAAATATCCCAGCGAAGATCTTCGGGCCAACGTCGGCCGCAGTGGGCCCGTTCACGACAGTGCGCGGGTCCACTGCGGCCGACGTCGGCCCGAAGGTCTTTTGCTTAGCGGGTTGGCTAATTCGTCCCCCCCCCCCCCCCCCCACCCCCAGGATAATATTGTTTCTGGAATTTTCTGAAATGACCGGAAGGACCATCCAGTCTACGTTATTGCACGCCCCCCCCCCCCCCCCCCCCCCCTGTGTCTCTTGCTGGAGACCGATTTGTATCCATGTTTCTTGGACGGTGTTGGCTTTGGGTCGTTGAACGAACCCAGACTTTCAGAAACAAACATGTACGTTCAGTGGCCGGGAAGGGGTTAATCGATCACACGCGGTGAACAGCGGAAGAAGTGAAAAATGACAGGGAGTGTTGATCAAATGAAAGAGACCGTGAGATGTCTGTACGTATTTACTTATTCCATGCGTCAGCAGATTTTGGACAAATCGCGTTTTGTCAGTATCGTGCAATCCCGCGTCACTTTCGACGGAAGTAGCAGGAAATAACCGAGGGAAAGTGGTCAACAATGGACCTTGTTAGTGGATTCTGTAGCAGCAAATTGGGAGTCGCCGAAACATGCAACAAATTCTCTTGCGTTAACGGGTGGATGGAACGCTATCTATAATTGAAGCGAATAAACACACTGTGCAAAGGCCTTAGGGCCGATGACGGCCGCAGTCGGGCAGCGCATGGCGGCTGTGCGCGGACCCACTGCGGCTGTTGTCGACCCGAGGACCTTATGCTACTGGGGTATAGCGATGCGCGAGTCTGGGAAACTTTAGTGTTATGCAGTTTGCACGGTTTTAGACGTAAAACTGGGTTATATGACGCCGTTTCACTGGCATTTGTTGCGTTCTTACGGCAAATCGAGTGTTTGAACTGGTCAACTGCCAGCGGAGGAAAACGGTGAAGAAAAAGAAAAATGGGGAAGACGGCGTGAGGAAATAAGCACTCAGGAAAAAGACGATAATGATGCTGAGATTACGAGAGGCGCAGTGTTGACAGACTTGCGCCAAGCCCATAAAACTGCCGATTAAAGTCTCTCTCTCTCTCTCTCTCTCTCTCTCTCTCTCTCTCTCTCTCTCTCTCGCTCTCTCTCTCTCTCTCTCGCTCTCTCTCTCTCTCTCTCTCTCTCTCTCTCACAGAGAGAGGGAGAGAGAGAGAGAGAGAGAGGGGGGGGGGGGAGAGAGAGAGAGAGAGATGATGATGATGAAACGTTTTTATTCCGGATAAAAAGTTTTAGGCATAGCAATGCCTATCTTCCAAACTGTCCTGCTACTCTACACATATAAAAATACATCAGACGATACAGCAAAAGATAAAATACATATAAGTACCCATACCACCCCCCCCCCACCCCCACCATCAGAAAGAATAAAAAGTAATAATAAAAAATAAAATACAAAAAGAATTAAAACAATATATATACGTGTATGAACCTGACATGTTAATGCAGACAGTCGAACTATTACATAATCTGCAGCAATCTGCTGTGCTGGAGCAACATACTAAGCAGAAAAATAGAACATTCACATCGACAGCAGATATTTATGGACGCGAGCTCTGAAGATAGATAACTTTGAAATAGACTTTAAATGAGAGGGTAAGTTATTCCATGATTTAGCACCGGAAAATGATATGCTAGATTTGAAGATGTCGATTCTCGGTTTTGGGAGATGGAGTAAGCTGTTCCTCGTGTTCTCTCTATTCGTATGGGAAAACAGCTCACGGAGATAGGGAGGGGCGGCATCGTTTAGAATTTTTTGCACTAATAAGCATCTATTAAGTTCCAATTGTTTACTGAGTGGTAGGATATTAAGGGCCTTCAGTCTTTCATCAGTAGGGGACGAACCAGGAAGAATAAGCTTAATACCTCGCCGGTAAAGGGAATTAAGTCCCAAATGTTGGAAGCATAATTACAATGTGTCTTGATGTGTGCGTTAAAGAATAGTTTTCGAGCATCAATGTCAACTATACGACTTAATTTGGATAATAAAAAGAGATTCTTCGAAATAGTTTTACAGGCAGTTTCTATGTGAGGCTCCCAGCTGAGCTGTTCGTCGACTGTCACTCCTAACAAACGATGTTTTGACACTTGCTCTATGGGCTGAGAGTGAAGGGACCGCACAAGGGGTTGCAAACCACGATGATGCTTTTGGCGTGTTGTCACCAACATACTTTTCGTTTTAGGAATACTAATAATCATATGATTTTCTTCACACCAAGTTGACACTTCATCTAAACTATGTTGGAAGACAGCGCTCACGGTTGAAACATTTTTATCAGATACATGTAATGATGTATCGTCAGCAAATAGTTCACAGTTTGTGTCGGGGTGTGATATTGACAGTGGAAGGTCATTTATAAAGATGTTGAATAATAACGGTCCTAGGGTGGATCCCTGAGGAACACCATGGGTCACCAGTCCTTTCGCTGAGTATTTACCATTCAAGAACACTTTCTGCGTTCTGTCTAAGAGATAGGACGAGAGAAAAGCGACTGCATTTGAGTCAATGTGATATAAAGGTAACTTCTTTAGTAAGATTGAGTGGTTAATGAGATCGAAGGCTTTTTTTAAGATCTAGAAATACTACACCTGAAAGTTTGGACTCATTTATGGCAGTAATCCATTTGTGGGTTATGAGAGTTAAGGCTGTCTGACACGAATGTTTAGGCCGAAAAGCTGATTGTGCAGTACTAATAAGGCGGTTTTTCTCCAGGAATTGAAGTAAATGATTATGTATATGCTTTTCAAGTGGTTTGGACACAGCTGATAAGATTGAAATTGGTCTGTACTCACTTGGGTCGCTCAGATCTTTGCTTTTTGGTAGAGGAATAATTTTTTCTATTTTCAATTCATCGGGAAACATGTTCTTTTGAAATCGAAAGGTTATATATAAAGGTTAATGATTCAACAATATAAGGGAGCGCAATTTTCAGGATTTTACTGCTAATACCGTCAACACCACAAGATGTTTTACTTTTCATGTTGGTTATAGATTTTCCTACATCAAGGACGGTCATTAGGGGAATTGAGAAAGTATTGCCGGCGTTTATCTGACTGTGCTGTTTCAATTGTTCTGAACATACGTATTCACCTGGCTCACTGGTGTTCGTCTGTGACAGGGTTTTAGCAATGTTAAGAAAGTGTTCATTAAATACATCAGCTGTGAGGTGCGGGGGGACACTCGTTGATTTGCTAGATTGTCCTTTAGTAAATGTGTTAATCACCTGCCACACGCTGCGTATGTCTTTGCCGCCCGCAATAATCTTTTCAGCATACTGCCTCTGTGCTTTACGAACTAATGATTTAACTAGGTTTCGCTGTTTTTGTACTCGTCAAATTTCTTTTGTTGTTTCAATAGATCTCTTAGTTCCATCGCAGTTTTAATCTCATCCGTCAGCCACTCAGGCACAGTGGGATGTTTAACACGCTTAGTGCGCCTCGGGGCATGTCTGTCAAGAACACCGAGGAACAACTTATACCAGTGGGACAGCGCTACATTGGGATCGTTATAGTTATACACATCGGAAAATGGTGTTTGGGAAAGTTCATGCAAAAAATCATCTTGGTTAAAAAGAGAGAGAGAGAGAGAGAGAGAGAGAGAGAGAGAGAGTGTTTACAACAGTTGATCCCAATTAAGATACGGCCTCTGCATTGCAGGGTGCACTCGTCTCTGCGCCTCTCATCGATAACTCTGCAGTCGTCCAGTCGTGCATGGGCATTCTATGCGCCCATAAACATGCCGCTACATTAACTACAGTAAACAACCAGACATATTTAATCCAGGCGGCCTGGACACACTCCAAGGGATGGATCTACCATGATAGTTCAAGGATGGTGCTAGAATATAGCTTGGCGACTTTCTCGTCATGATCGGTCTGCCTCCACTAACTTAATTTTCATAGGAGAACTCGTAGAAATCTTACCCACCTTTGCCAGTGAACGCAGATTGTGTTATGAAATCTTTTTTTAAACTCATTTAGTCCCGACACACACCCAGCAAGATATGGATCGACCATGATAGTTCAAGGGTGGTGCCAGAATACCTTGGCGCCTGTAGGCGCCAAGCTATTCTGGCACCACTCTTGAACTATCACGGTCGATCTGTCTCCTGCAGTGTACTGCAGTCCTCAGAGGACAACACCAAAACGTGGGTATTTCGCTCCTGGGGGACAAAGGGTTAATTCAGCGCCGAAGATCCCCAGCCGTCCAAGGAACATGGATACAAAGTGGTGTCAGCAGGAGGCATAGATCCTCATGAGCCCCCGCATCTGCGGGGGCTCATGATGATCTATGTCTCATGCAGTCGGAGCGTGTTCACTGCCTCTCGGTAGCGAAGGGGTTAGCAGTTTAAGTCATTTTACCCCAGACACACCACAGGAAGATATGGACCATGGTAGTTCAAGGGTGATGCCAGAATAGCTTGGCGCCTATGGGCGCCAAGCTGTTCTGGCATCACCCTTGAACTATCATGGTCGATATGTGTCCTGCACTGCATTGTAGTCTTCAGAGGACGACGGCAAAATTTAAGGATTTCGGTGTTGGGGTAGAATGAGTTAAAGAGAAATGTCTGCGATGGGACGATCCGAGTGCTTTGCATTAACCACTGTGACTGGCAACAGCTTTTTATAATGGACATGTTTAGGAGGCCAACAAAAGGCACAGAGCCTCATAAGCGTTTGCGGCATACGCGGACCGCGAGCATCCGTGCCCTTTGCAGGGAAACTGACCGGTAGATAGGTTAATCAACCCTTCGGGTGTCGATAGCGGTTTTAGTCGCTATGATTCCTGTAGGAATCGTCGTGACTAAAACCCCTTCCGACTGCCAGAGGGTTCGAGAAGTATGTATTTTTGTCAGCTGAACGCACTGTTTTCTGGTCCTCCTAAAGAACACAGATGCTAATAGGCCAACAAGGGGCATATGTCTCGATTAGATCAGGCGCCTGCTATATAATTATGTAGGTGTTTAATTTGTTTTTTTTTTGTTTTTTTTTGTCATAATGTTCTGCGCAAAAAACGCCCGCGATGTTTCCGCCACGGATCGGGTGATTGTCCTGAGACTGCCGACCCCCCGTAAGGTCCATCATCACCCGCGTTGTGCCGCTGGCTGTGTACCCCCCGTAAGGTCCATCATCACCCGCGTTGTGCCGCTGGCTGTGTTTCCGCCACGGATCGGGTGAATGTCCTGAACTACAGGCCGTAAGGTCCAAAACCATAGATCAGCACACTACCTGGCATTTCTTGCGCAACAGACATTGCTGCTTGTGTTGACACTGCTAATGATAGCGCGTTGGCTGTTGTCTCGATTGTCGTTTGCTCGCCTTCAGGCGGGATAATGATCACTTACTGCCTCGTCTGACGTATGTACCTTTGAGGACTTTCCACTGTGCTCTTGTTTTTCCCCCCATTAGCTAACATTCCTCGAAAGATATATAGGCCCGCTCGGCAGTTTAGATTTGTCGTTTGAGATGGATTGCCCGTGATAGTTGAATGTTAGTGTCTGATTGTTTTGGCGCAAAAAAATCCTATTTCGAGTTTCTTTTGTAGATTTACTTCAAGAGCCCAAATTCCGTACATTGCAATCCAGATTCCGTACATTGCAGTAGCACGCGTGAGATATGTTTACCATGACAGCTCAGTGATGGTGACTTATGAACTTGGCTTCAGGAAATCAGCCTGATGGCTTGCATTCTTCGAAAATACATGTCCTATTGAGTATATCGCTGTACCCGGGACCCAAAATACATGTCCTATTGAGTATATCGCTGTACCCGGGACCCAAAATACATGTCCTATTGAGTATATCGCTGTACCCGGGACCCAAAATACATGTCCTATTCAGTATATCGCTGTACCCGGGACCCAAAATACATGTCCTATTCAGTATATCGCTGTACCCGGGACCCAAAATACATGTCCTATTGAGTATATCGCTGTACCCGGGACCCCACCCGGGTCTGCCCTGGGGGACTTGGGTGGGGTTAGGTATTTTTTAGTTCCCAGGGTCACCCTGGTCAGCCCCACAGGGTGGGGTTTTCTCTCTATTCTGGGGCATGTGTTTCTGTCTACCCGAGGTCCATTCACCTGTATTTGCCTTTTTTAAACTCTCCCTACTGTCTGCACTGCCTGTAGCTCTTGATATTGGATGTGTGTTGCTAAATGGTCTTAGCTTTATTTAGGCCCCATGTTTTAGGTTTATTTAATGTATTTGACCGGCTGGCGACATACATTCAATGTTCTGTTTAGTTGGTTGTTTTTTTTCACAAGCAGTGCAGGCACGTCCTGAGAAAGCCTTGTTGCTGTCGGGACGTTAAGCAATGTACAATCAATCAATCAATCGCTGTACCCGGGACCCAAAATACATGTCCTATTGAGTATATCGCTGTACCCGGGACCCAAAATACATGTCCTATTGAGTATATCGCTGTACCCGGGACCCAAAATACATGTCCTATTGAGTATATCGCTGTACCCGGGACCCAAAATACATGTCCTATTGAGTATATCGCTGTACCCGGGACCCAAAATACATGTCCTATTGAGTATATCGCTGTACCCGGGACCCAAAATACATGTCCTATTGAGTATATCGCTGTACCCGGGACCCAAAATACATGTCCTATTGAGTATATCGCTGTACCCGGGACCCAAAATACATGTCCTATTGAGTATATCGCTGTACCCGGGACCCAAAATACATGTCCTATTGAGTATATCGCTGTACCCGGGACCCAAAATACATGTCCTATTGAGTATATCGCTGTACCCGGGACCCAAAATACATGTCGTATTGAGTATATCGCTGTACCCGGGACCCAAAATACATGTCGTATTGAGTATATCGCTGTACCCGGGACCCAAAATACATGTCGTATTGAGTATATCGCTGTACCTGGGACCCAAAATACATGTCCTATTGAGTATATCGCTGTACCCGGGACCACACGACGTTAGTTCAACACGCGCTAATGTGGCGCTGAGTTCACACAGACTTATGAAGTAAGGCCTCTTCATCAGCAAAAAGGTCCTCGGGCCGATGTCAGCCTTAGCTGGCCCGCGCACGACTGTGGATAACACTAACACGACTGTGCGCGCGCCAGCTAAGGCTGACATCGGCCCGAGGACCTTTTGCTCCGCGTGGGAGCCAGAGACGTGCGCGCGATGAATGAGAAGCGCGTCATGCAGAGGGAGACCTGTAGATCATTAATTTGTCGTGTGAGATTGAAAAACACGTGTTCGAGGTCCCGGCCACATTCTTCCTGTGTGTAAAAAAAAAAAAAAAAAAAAAAAAAAAAAAAAAAAAAAACCCCAACAACTTCGCTTTTGACAAACTTCGAATATGACAACGCAATTTGGTCCCCTCTTGATTTTACTGGGACATTGTGACTGTCAGCCAGTCGGGTTTGATCACAGGCATGACTGCCACGAGGTCCGCCCAAAGAGGATAGAGCCTCTACAATTCTTGGTCCACCCTTCAGTTTAGCCGCTTCATTGCCAGTGGTCGCAGAACGTATTTCTGGTGAAATCTCTCTACTTATCAGGGGCGGATCAGTTACCTCGGAGGGGGTGGGGGGTGGTTCCAACCTTTTGTTTGGGATCTTCAGCCTGATACAAAAGGCCTCCCCGACGCAGAACCTTGCTTCCAGGGGGAGAAAAATCGAAAAGGGGCGGGGTGCTGTGAATCAATGAATCAATGAATCAATGAATCTTTATTTTACAACGGTGAAGATATTAACACAGTCAGTGACTATGTCATTTTTCGTACCTGCCGTTGCTACAACTACGACTAACTAAGTACAAAGTATACATAAAAAAGAGACATCAAAACACAATAATACAAAATATATAGTCCACTAAACACAAACAAGCGCATACGCCGCGCACAAACGCACTCACGCGTCCACACACACACACACACACACACACACACACACACACACACACACACGCACACACACACACACGCACACACACATACACATGATTGTTATAATATACACGGACATTCGTGTGTCTACGAATAACTAGATATTATTATTTGAGTAATGTCAGATACTTATAAAGACTTGCCTTGAAGAGAAGAAGAGAAGGCGCGTGCCTGTTACGACTCACCGTTCGCTAACATATCAAAAAACGAGGGGGGGGGGGGGGGGGGTCCAAGCACCCCCAAAAGGGACGTTATAGCATTTTAACAAGGTGGAGGGGGGGGGGGCTGCCCGACCCCCCCCCCCCCCGACCCCCCGAGCCGACCCTGCATATACAACGCCGAAGAACTCCGTCCTTGCAAGGAAGACGGGTACAAAATGAGGCATTGATCCTCGTGAGCCCCCGCACCTGCGGTGTCTCAGGAGAATCTGTGCCTCTTGCAGTTAGGTACTGCTAAATGAAAACGTGTAAAATGATGAGTTGAAATGACCAGGTGATGTTCATTTAAGAAGGTAACCCTTTGCGTGTCGGTAACGTGTTTTTTTTGTGTGGTTGTTGGTCGTGATGATTCCAACAGGAATCATCGCAACAAAAAACGCTGCTGACAGCCAGTGGGTTAACTCATTCTACCCCAGACACACCACAGCAAGATATGGATCGACCATGATAGCTCGAGGGTCATGCCAGAATAGCTTGGCGCCTATTGGCGCCAAGCTATTCTGGCATCACCCTTGAACTATCATGCTCGATCTGTTTCCTGTATATCAAAGCAGTCTTCAGAGGACAACGGCAACATTTGGGGATTTCGGTCTTGGGGTACAATGAGTTCCAAAACAAAAGTTCGAAATCAAAGAGCAGTAATTATGTTAGCAGGTGTCCTGCAGCCGGTTTGTTCTCTCTCTCTCTCTCTCTCTCTCTCTCTCTCTCTCTCTCTCTCTCTCTCTCTCTCTCTCTCTCTCTCTCTCTCTCTCTCTCTCTCTCTCTCTCTCTCTCTCTCTCTCTCTCTCTCTTTACTTTTAATGGGATTAGATAACGTCTAAAATAAAGTTGTCACTCACGTAAAATGATCTGTTCATCGGTCTGTAACTTTGAACTTTGGGCCGCCCTTTTCACGTTGCGGTGAATTGTGTGCTGGTCTGAGATTTTCGACCTTGCGGCGCTAGCGCCGCACGGTCCAAAATTACAGACCCGGCAGCACACATTTTATTCCCCCCCCCCCCCCTTCCCGCTCCCACCTCCTCCCGCCCTTTCAATATTTTCTTTACTCTTCGTATTATATGCGGCGTCATGGCTGTCCCTTTGTTTGCACTGGAATTTATTCGTCCACTCGCCGGGTGCAAGAGACATAGATTCTCATGGGCCTGGGCAGCTGCAGGGTTGATAAGAATCTGTGCCACATTGAAGGTGGCGATCTGCCGATGTTTGGCAAAAGGCAGTATGTTGAATTTTCAGAAAAAACGGGATTTTTTATTGTATAACAATGGCAATCTCGCTTTTCTCAAAACTGGACATGCTGGCATTTGTAAGTCAATAGCGGCAGCGACTCCCGTCCGCGTAGCCAGGCTGTGGCGTGCTTTGATTGGCCTAAAATAATAGATTCAGGGACGCCGTAGAGCGTGCGCCCTCCAGACCATTGTAACGGAGAAGCACAACACTTATTAACCACCTCCCGGCCAATGGTCGCAGAGTGTGCTTGTCTGAATTCTTTATGAACTCAACGCCAAAGAGCCCCAGCCGTCCAAAGAACACAGATTCAAAGTGGTGTCAGCAAGAGGTCGTAGATCTGCATGAGCCCCCGCAAAAGATCTATACATCTTGCTGACACCACTTTGTGTCCGTGTTCTTTGTGTGGAGGATGTAACTTGGTCCCTTGCAGCTGGATCGATTTTACTTTTTGTAGGCGGCAGGAGGCTAATTGACTGTTGCAACCCTCATGGTAGCGCCGATAGTCAGACCTAGCCTACCCTTGATTGATAATCACTTGTCCGTCTTCCAGAGGTTTGAAAACTGCAGTCTGTTTAGGTGCGGGGCCTGTGCCGGCTGCTGAATCTTACGGTCTCTTGTCCATGGTCCGCGATTTGAGAACCTGTGATAGTGTTGTGGGTCGTACTGTCCAAACCCTCCGACCAGCACACGTTGTAGCCCTTTGGCTTAGGCTGTCGGCAGCGGCTTTTGTCGCGATGATTCCTGCCGCAAACTGACATTGCGACAAAAAACACGACGAACAGCCAAAGGGTTAACGTGATTCACCGTGAAACAAAAGAAGGGCAGACTCATGGTAAAGAGAGCCATGCACCGGAAGTGCATTTCGAGCCGTATTTAGTACCTCTATCGATTCCATTTTAACCCATTTAGCCCTCAATCCCTACAGCAGGAGATGGATTGACCATGATAATTCAAGGGTAGTGCCAGATTAGCTTGGCGCCTGAATTATCATGGTCAATCTATCTCCTTCAACTGGTACATAGTCATTAGGCAACGCACCAAAAAAGTTGAGAAATGGGACCTTGGGGCTAAAAGGGTTAACTCCGCGTTTGTTGATTCAGATGAAACTGCTGAAGAAGCAGTCTCATAGTCCATGTGACGGGCATGTCTGTAGGTATTTTTTGCATTGCAATCCAAATATCGCATATCAAGTCCTGGTCTGAGAGCAAGCTTCATTGGAAGTGTGCGACTTGTACGAAGTTTCAGCATGCGGTACGATGTTTCAGCATGCGGTACAATGTTTCAGCATGCGGTACGAAGTGTCAGAAAGTGAGTAGAACAGTGTTTCTGTCTTGGACCGTGTTTTTATATAGCTTAGCGACAGCGGCGCGGTAGGCGACACGGCAAAAAGGACGTTGAGCTGTAGGTGGAAAATCGCTTTGTGTTTCTGTCTGTAGCGGCGTGACAGGCGGAATCGCGCCCCTATGTGCGATGTTTAGAATCGGTACAACTTGTTAGTCTGTCGCGTACTGAAAGCCATGCCACCCGAATCGCCTTTGAATCGGGGCGATAAAACTTTGTCGCGCCGCGGTCGCTTGTCGCACCGGAACACTTCTTTATTTGTGTGTTCTCGATCCGTGTCGATGTCGCGCCGCAGTCGCTTGTCGCACCGGAACACTTGTTTATTTGTGTGTTCTCGATCCGTGTCGATGTCGCGCCGCGGTCGCTTGTCGCACCGGAACACTTCTTTATTTGTGTGTTCTCGATCCGTGTCGATGTCGCCGCCGCTTTCGCGACGCTGATGGAAACATTTTCTTATGTGAATCGCCGTGTGACTGCTCGCGTTCAGACCCAAGATACATCTACTGCCAGCGTTCTGACCCACGATTCGTATACTGCTCGCGTCCACATAGTTGGACTGGCGTCGAAAAAACATCCAAACACCCCAATCTTCTCAAATCAACTACAATTTAATTTTCTGCTCACCGCATTCGTCAGCTTGTTACGGTCCGCTGTCCCTTTCACGGCTTAGCATCTTAGTTCGGCTACGTCTGTTCCTCGCTGCGTTTTCCCAGATGTCGGCCGGTTGGCTCTGAGGGTGGACGGGTTGAGATTTAGCGCTAAGTCTGAAATTCCTGTATTTTGGGAGGTGTCCTGTCAATAGTTTACGACGAGTGCAGGAGGTTTATCGACCCTGATGGTTCCAGGGTGGTGCTAGAACAGTTTAACGCCTCTTTCGTGAGTTTTCCTCTGAAGATCTGGCAACTAGTTTTGATCATGGTATTGATTGACCATGATAGTTCAAGGGTGGTACCAGAATATCGCTTGGCGCCTCTAGGCGCCTAGCGGTATTCTGGTGCCACCCTTGAACCATCATGGCAGATCGGCCTAGAGGAGCCAAGCGATATTCTTGTGTAGATACACCTTCTTTGATCTATCATGGTCGACCGGTCTGGAGGCGCCAAGCGATATATTCTGGCACATCCCTTGAACTATCATGGTCGATCGGCCTAGAGAGGCGCCAAGCGATATATTCTGGCACATCCCTTGACCTATCATGGTCGATCTGCCTAGAGAGGCGCCAATCGATTTAGTCTATCACATCCTTTGAGCTGTCATGGTCGATCGACCCCCTGTTGTGCTTGGGTTGGGTTATGAGTGGGTTAAACACCGGGAGAAAAGTCATCCGGCTTCATGTCGGCTTATAAGTGGCCGACTTGAACAAACGGCCCGTTTGACAAAAACTAAATTAGTTTGTCGAAAGTGGGTTGCTTTAAGTGTCTGCACTAATGACGAAGAGAACGGAGTGTGCGGAATTATTTTGTCTTTCCTTGTGGTCTTTAGACGGAGGAAAGTTTTGGCAGTCTATCATTAGCCATTTTCTTGTCATGATTACGTGTAATCCGTCTCTCCTCAAAATTGGACGCCGTCTAGTGTTTGCATAATCACTCCATCAACAGTGATCGAGACCAGTCAGCAGTAGAGTTCGGTCAATGAAAACAAGGTTCTCGGGCCGTGCGCGGGCCAACGACGATCCGGAGACGTCGCCCTGACCCCAGTAGCAAAACTTCTTCGGGCCAACGGCCGCCGCAGTGGGCCCGCGCGAGGGCCTTGCTTACTGGGGAATACCCTGTGAATACTAGGAATGTGCGTCCTACAGACGTCCAAAATGGTTTGATTTTTATGGTGACTGACATCAGTCGGAGTAGCCTAAACCACGGTGATTTCTCTCAGTATGAGCGTGCACCCGTTCTGTGTCGGGAAGAGACAGATTATCATGTAACCCCGCAGCCTGCGAGGGCTCACGAGACTCTGTGCCTCTTCTAGGGACACGCCAGAAGAACGCTACCCAGCGGCAAGAGACGTGAAACCTCCTGTGGATCTATGTCTCTTGCTGGTCCCGTGTGCTCTGTGCCTAATTTCGTCCCATTTGCATCGGTGCTCATGCGCGCGATTGTCGGTCAGTCTGCAGTCGTGCCAGACGCGCAGTTCGCGATCACTTGCAGCCAAGGGGTTAACACAAGGTGCGTTGACTATTCCAGTCATTTGGCCATTGACAAAGTGCGTTGACTATTCCAGTCATTTGGCCATTGACAAAGTGCGTTAACTATTCCAGTCATTTGGCCATTGACAAAGTGCGTTGACTATTCCAGTCATTTGGCCATTGACAAAGTGCGTTGACTATTCCAGTCATTTGGCCATTGACAAAGTGCGTTGACTATTCCAGTCATTTGGCCATTGACAAAGTGCGTTGACTATTCCAGTCATTTGGCCATTGACAAAGTGCGTTGACTATTCCAGTCATTCCCACACTTTGGTACCGGTTTCAGGCCACTTTACAATTCAATACAGCGATCAAAATCTCTGTACTTCAGTAGCTGACTGGCCTTCGTTGTCTTGTACTGTGTTTGTCTTAAATGGCGTAAATCCGTGTCTGTTCGTGATGTGGCGTTGGTTCAGGCGCGGCGCTTGAGTCGATTTCCCCAAATTGAGAAAAGCGCCTATAATACGGTATTATTATTATTATTATTTGGCCACTGACAAAGTGCGTTGACTATTCCAGTCATTTGGAGATTGAAGTGAGCACTGTGATTTGTTGTCAGTACCACCTGAAATGAACGAGCTGATTCTCTGGCAGCAAAATCTCTTAGTTCCTTTTAACCCATTCAGCCCCGACACCCTACAGCAGGAGATGAGCCGACCATGATAATTCAAGGGTAGTGCCAGATTAGCTTGGCGCCTGTCGGCGCCAAGCTAATCTGGCACTACCCTTGAATTATCATGGTCGACCCATCTCCATGCAACTGGTGCATAGTCGTTAGATGACGCCTCCAAAGTTTGGGAAATACGGCCGTCGGGGCTGAATGAGTTAAATAGAGGATCTCGTAGATCGTAATGAACATCTATGTCTCTTGAGGACGTAAGGAGCTGATTGCGGGAGCGAGAACTGAGCTTAACGCCTTGACTGCCAGTGGACGCAAGTTGTGTTTCGGACGTCCGTCTTAATTCCACGCCAAGGCGCCCCAAGGAACGGCGATACAAAGTGGTGTCAGCAAGAGGCGTAGATCCTCATGAGCCCACGCAGTTGCGGGGGCTCATGAGGATCTACGCCTCTTGCAGTTGCATTGTGCTCACTTTTTCTCGGCCGCAAAGGGGTTAGGATAATTATTTGAGTTGACATTCCGTGGTCTGTCTCAGTGACTTTTCCCGTCAAAAGTGAGTATCATAATATTGACTGCGCAGTTAAGTTAGTTACAAAGCGTTCTGGTTTGAGTACCTCCCCAAATGAACTATTGTCCTTTGGTAGTTTGGATTCGGATTTCTCCCTCGCGGCCCATTTCATTCAACACTGACACCGTCTTGATGTAATGAACATGGTGGACTAACTGGTACCATGAGAATTTAGGCTTGGTTCTAGGAGGGCACATGAAGACACCTGTTGACACGGAATATACATTACCATTGGTCTTGGGTTACTTTACGCTTTTTTACGTTTGTGGGTTCTACGGCGAAAAATAGATAACTCTTTCATTTCCACGGTAAAAGGCGACACATGATTTGACCAGAGGGCTCAAGGGTAATTCCAAATTGGCTTAATGGGCCGACCCTGATGGATCAAGGGTAGTCCCTAGCGACAAAAAGACATAAGAGGCCAGCTTGATCAGAAACCCGTTAATCGCGAGGAAGTATTGAACAGCGGTTGGTTAGTTAGTTATTTGGGTTTAACGCCGAGCAGCCGACTAAGACCATCTCACGGCGCATATTGAACAGCACCCAAGCAGAAAAAGGTATAGATCCCCTTGAGCCTCCCGCAGTTGCGGGGGCTCATGAGGATCTATGCCTCTTGCTGACACCACTATGAATCCACGTTCCCGGGACAGCTAGGGCTTTTAGGTGTTGAGTTAACTCATTGTACCCCAAGACCGAAATGCTCAAATGTTGCCCTTGTCCTCTGAAGACTGCAGTGCAGTGCAGGACACAGATCGACCATGACAGTTCAAGGGTGATGCCAGAATAGCTTGGCGCCCATAGGCCCTTAAACTATCATGTTCGATCCATATCTTGCTGTGGTGTGTCTGGGGGTAGAATGGATTAACCCATCCTACCCCAGACACGCCGCAGCAAGATATGGATCGACTATGATAGTTCAAGGGTGATGTCAGAATAGCTTGGCGCCTATGGGCGCCAAGCTATTCTGGCATCACCCTTGAACTATCATGGTCGATCTGTGTCTTGCACTGCAATGCAGGCTTCAGAGGACATTTGGGGATTCCGGTGATGGGGTAGAATGAGTTAAGGAAGATTGCAGAAAGACAGTCTGCGTCCGCTGGACTGAACATGTTAGACGAGCACTACCAGCCCGAGCACTACCAGCCCGAGCACTACCAGCCCGAGCACTACCAGCCCGCGCTTCAATCCTTCAGCCAGACTCTTCCATCAGCAACATGTTAGACTAGCACTACCAGCCCGCGCTTCAATCCTTCAGCCAGACTCTTCCATCAGCAACATGTTAGACTAGCACTACCAGCCCGCGCTTCAATTCTTCAGCCAGACTCTTCCATCAGCAACATGTTAGACTAGCACTACCAGCCCGCGCTTCAATCCTTCAGCCAGACTCTTCCATCAGCAACATGTTAGACTAGCACTACCAGCCCGCGCTTCAATCCTTCAGCCAGACTCTTCCATCAGCAACATGTTAGACTAGCACTACCAGCCCGCGCTTCAATCCTTCAGCCAGACTCTTCCATCAGCAACATGTTAGACTAGCACTACCAGCCCGCGCTTCAATCCTTCAGCCAGACTCTTCCATCAGCAACAGGCATAGGTTCTCATGTGGCCTCTGCAGCAGCAGGGGTTCATGAGAGTTCACGCCTCGCCTTGTTTGCCGCCATTGGCCGCATTTACATCCTTCCGTCGAGATTTGATGTCGGATGAATCAAGCTCCACCGCCGGACTCGAAAATGAGTCACTTGGCCCCAGATCCGGTTGGCCCTGGGAATGAAGGGGTTAACACGGTCTAGGGGACTGATCGAGTGCCGTGGTTAATGGCCGGGCTCTCGAATCCCTTTCTGACAGGGGCCCCTGAGAAAGTCGCCTTTGGCCTTTAGGTCCGTGATTGCTACTGACCATACTGTTTGGCGGAAATGACGCGTAATTACGCGTCTTTCGTGCCGAGCGGCATTATCAGGAGCAGTCAGGATGTTAACCTCGTCGCTGCCATTGTGTTAGGGCTAATGTCTGTGAAACCATCGAAGATCCACCGCAGGGTAACTTAGCTTCCCTTGGACACGTCTCAGTGAAACCAGAAACAGCAAGAATGAAGCATCTCAGTGTGGTGGACAATGAAAAATAACAACAGCAAAACCAACCGCACGCACAGAGTTAAACGTGTTGAGCTTGAAAACGTCATTAATTGTCCACCACGAAGTTGATTTCAAAGACAGAGCACCGAAAAAGAGATCTGTACAAATTTTGACACCAGCTGGGTTCGAACCCATGATCTTTCGAACGAGAGTCGAACACTCTTACACCTGCGCTCTCGGAGACTCCAGCTCCCCGCGGTAGGTATAATGAGGGTGTAGGATGATACCTTTTTAATGGGAGGGTGGCTTTTTGTGTGTATGAGGGCCGGATTGATTATGGTCGCTGGCCTTGTCCCAATGCGCAAAAGGCCATCGGGCCGACGTCGGCCGCCTTTGGCCCGAGCCGCACAGCCGTCCGCGGACCAACAGCGGCTGGCGTCGGCGCTATGGTCTTTGCGCACTGGGGTGTGGGCGAGGAAGACCACTAGACCGGCCACTTCATTGACTTTCATTACGCACTGGGGTGTGGGCGAGGAAGACCACTAGACCGGCCACTTCATTGACTTTCATTACGCACTGGGGTGTGGGCGAGGAAGACCACTAGACCGGCCACTTCATTGACTTTCATTACGCACTGGGGTGTGGGCGAGGAAGACCACTAGACCGGCCACTTCATTGACTTTCATTACGCACTGGGGTGTGGGCGAGGAAGACCACTAGACCGGCCACTTCATTGACTTTCATTACGCACTGGGGTGTGGGAGAGGAAGACCACTAGACCGGCCACTTCATTGACTTTCATTACGCACTGGGGTGTGGGCGAGGAAGACCACTAGACCGGCCACTTCATTGACTTTCATTACGTCTGCGTCTCCTCTCTCACCTTACACAGATGAGGACACGACAGGCGACGCCATTGTGTCTGCGTTTTTCATTGACATGACACTGTGATTTGCCTGTGCTGGTCTGTGATTTTGGACCTTACGGCCCCGGGGGCCGTAAGGTCCAAAATCACGGACCAGCACACGCGAGGTGGGTTCAACGCCTGTGACCAGTTTTCGCTGCTTGGTCAGAACACTGGATTGGTCAGTATATTTTTGCCTTCAGAAGGGCATGGGGGCGTAAGCCCTGTGTGCTTTCGAAGCCAGAAATATGAAGTACCAAAAAGTCCACTGCAGGCGATTTCATTGATATTTCAGTTAACTGGTTGAGTGGTGGAATGATTGAGTGTCGAACTGGTGTACGTTTTTGTCCTTTGCCATGTGTTGAACAACAACAAAAAAAAACCCCAATTCATCTGAGGGATTAGCCCCATTCACTGCCGATTAAACAGTGTACATGAGCCCCATTCACTGCCGATTAAACAGTGTACATGATTCACCTGAGGGATTAGCCCCATTCACTGCCGATTAAACAGTGTACATGATCCAACAGCAAGAGATATAGATCCGCATGGGCCCTGCGACTGCGGGGTCTCATGAGGACCCACGCCTCTTGCTGAGACCAATTTGTATCGATGTTTCTCGGACGGTGTTGGCGTTTGGTCGTTGAATGAACCAGTATTTCAGAAACATTATATTGTTATTATTATTATTATTATTATTATTATTATTATTGTGTTGCGTTGCGTTGCTTTGCGTTGCATTGCATTACAATACAAGACAATACAATTGAAAGCAATGCAATGCATTGCTTTCAATTGTATTGTTTAGTATTATTGTATTGTGTAGGTTTGTGTTTTATTGTATTGTTTTGTGTCGTGTCGAATCGTTTCATTTCGTATCGTATCGATTTGTATTCGTATCGTATCGAATTGAATTTCCAGTTTCTCAGTCAGTCATGTTCACATGTTCATTGAGACCTGCAGCCGTAGTGTCTCATGAGAATCCGTGCCTGTTGCTGACTCAGACGGTAAACATTTGCATTTTTGCATTGGCGAGAGTGTTCGGGTTGAAGTCGTTCGTTGTTCAGCCCCCCCCCCCCCCCCCCTCAGCCACTCCTGGTCCAGACGGGGGCGCAGAAGTGGTTCAGTTGGTCTCCAATGCACCGCGCTAGGAGTCTTATTCTGCCCCCGCCTTTGATGCTATTTTCATTTCCACGAGGACTGCGAGTGAGGGTACTTGATTAGTTCAAATGCGAGGGCGGATCAGTTACATTAACCATTAGTCTGTCGGAATTACCTCGACGAAAAGCGCTGCCGACTGACTAAGGGTTAAAGGGGATGTTACCAACTTGTTAAGAACATTATATGCACTTTGATTTCAGGTCAGATAGAATATGGAAGAACAGTAAAGCGATAAGAAGTTGATTTATCTGGCAGCTGAACGAAGCTTACAGGATTTCCCGTGGTTTTTTAAAAAAAATTTTATATTTTATTTTATTTTATTTTATTTATTTATTTTCGCTGCCCTTTCATTTTCTTCTGCCTCTTTTTTCGGCCAGCGGACAAGCTTAGGTAGTTTCACTTCGCAACCGTGCTGTGCACTTTTTATTTTGGCGACCTCGAGCCCGTTTCTTCAAGGTCATTAAAACTGTATACGTTACGCCTTTGGGGCTTCGCTCCTTTCCTGTTTGTGGACGTAGATTGTGTTTTTTGACGTCATTGTCAATTGCACGTCAGAGAGCTTCAGTCGTCAAAGGAACATGGATAGTCAAGGAATATGGACACAAAGGGGTTTTGGCAAGAGACGTAGATCCTCATGAGCCCCCGCATTCGCGGGGGCTCATGAGGGTCTACGCCTCTTGCAGTTGTTATGCTAATTGGGCTTTGAACATTACAAGAAGAAAATATATCAAAATCGCAAGTCTCGTAATGTGACAAGGATGTTGTAAATATAGAGAGAAGAGAGAGGTATAGAGAGAAGAGAGAGGGAGGGTCAGGTGGGGAAGGGAGGGGAGAAAGAGAGAGAGAGAGGGAGGGAGGGAGGGAGGGCACCAATTTCTGAAGACCAAACCAATCCACTCTTGTCTTTTCAACTGTTGGTGAATAGGGGCCTGCCGTGTTCAGCACGGGTGCGCGCGGAGGCTTTCTCGCATACCAGCATGCTAAGCCCGTCAGGCCCTGATATGTTGGTGTTACTGTGAATGTCATTGTTTGCGAGTGTCCCATGATTGGTTAATTATTGCAGCTGACTCGCGTGGCCGAGTCACTGTTCTAGCGTGAAGATTTGTGTTTCATGGTTGCCAAGACGTGCCAGGAGGGCCTTCATTGGTTTGGGATCAGTCCGGTCATTTTTCCCGTTCTTGTTTACTGGTCTCACCGAGTCACCCTCTCAGTGCAGTTTGGCAATTAAATTACGCTCCAACCACGGTTTTCCCTCGTCTGCACCACCTGACCACACACACACTCATGCATGCACACGCACACACACACGGGGAGAAACACGCACACACAAACACACACACACAAGCGCACACGCGCGCGCACACACATACACAGACACATACATACACACACACACACACACACACACACACACACACACACACACACACACACGCGGTCGCCTGTCACCTTGTTACGATTGTGGTTGTGTTATCCTGTGAGAGCGTACATGTGTTATTCGTAGGTAACGATATGTCGTTTATTTGAGCTATCACGGTTATGATTCTCGTATTTTTTTAGTAAGTTTTTCTCTTGCCCGTGAGTAGAGCCGATTTCGTTTTGTTGTGTTTAGTCCGGTGCGTTGTAGAAGGGTCGCACTGTCTAGTGGCCTCGTAAGTGTCACGTCGGTTAGGTGACATCGCAACTTTTTCGCTACTTTTTGTTTTCTGTGCGCGTGTAGTGAGCAGCCGTGTTTTTGTAGCCTGATATATTGTTTCTGGAAAATTCATGTTAATGAGTTTCGGCTGCGCGTTTCGTTCTGATTGGTTGAGTTATATGATTTCCGTAGAAGATTCTAGATTTTGATAGTGTATATAAGGAGGGCGCTGGGAAAGCCCGTTAGTACATTGTCTTGCTTTGTCAGTTGTAGAGATACGCAGTTTATTGTGAGAGACGCTGTGTATGAGAAACTTTGAGTCGTAGTATGGACATAGCAGAAGAGACTTTGTATTCAGTAGTTTGTGCATTTGAAAGAGCATTACTGCGAGGATATCGCATCGCTGAATTAAATATTGTTGGAACTGTTACTCCAGTTTTGTCTACATCCTTAAGCCACGGTTGACGGATTGCAGCTGAATGAGGTCTATTTAAAAGAACTCTACGTGCGTGTGTGTCTGGTGTGTTTATCATACTTCGACTACAACTCCACTTCGTAACACACCTACCCAATTCCTCAATTCACAAGATCAATACAAAGTTCACCAAGCTCTCGATGAAACGCCCAGACTGTCTCCTCCACGTTGTAAACACAGATATAAGTGGACAAGGGGGGGAGGGGGGTGGTAATGTTACGCATTCCACATGCCAGATTGAGACATAGGCCGTGACTGAAGAGCCCCGTCAGCTTTTTGTCAATCCATCTCACCTACCCAAATCCCAGCGTCAATAGATCAATAGACTGCTCAGCAAGTTCTGAATCGACAGTCACCTCATGATGGACACCTACTGCGATGGTTCAGAGAAGCACGACACATGTATCTGAGCATCTTGTCCAATTATACAAGAGTCATATATCCTGTTGAGCCCCCGCTGTCGCGGGAGCTCATCAGGATCTATGCCTCTTGCAGACGGTGCCATTTGCTGAGTTTGTTACACACTAAATGCAGGCGGGAAAAACTGGCGCCAAACTAAGTAACGATGAGCCAGGGGCGACAACTCCAGCAAGGGGAGGGAATTATTGGGACATAAGTCACTCCAGCGTGTCATGAGCAGCAGCCGGTCCTCGACGGGCAGTCGATGGGGTGTCGTGTAATTTATTATTTTTTCTTGCCCACAATTTGCGTTAGGCTAACCCCATCTCCCCACCCCCATCCCCCCACCCTGCCCAACCCTCTCTTCCCGTTTTCTTTCCCCTGGGGGTATGTGGCTGGTCTGGCCGTGGCATTGGTGGTAAGAGTTTAAGAATTGTGACTAACTTGCATGGCTGAAATCGGGTAGGGGTTGAGTGCTTGAAAAATTGGCTAAGGTTCTTAATTAGACGAACTATTGTTCGGCAAACCTAGATCGGAGAAGATCGGCGATCTTTTGGTTTGTTTCTTAATTGAGGTTGAACGAACCTAGGTGCGGAACTTCAGCAAACCAGGTTTGCCATGGTTCTCTTTCTTAACTGAAGTGCTTGATTCGGCGTACTTACTGTCTGCTAAGGTGTTCAAAATGGCTGCCGCTATGCCGCGTCGCGATTTGAACGATGTTTGTTTTTGCACTCCTTGCAGTAGCAAACAGCGTTGCGCCTCCCACAAATCAATAAAAATAGGTCTTGTTCTTCGCACGAGTGAAATATCACCGTCCGCCATATTTGTTTGTGGTTGGTTAGTTCGGGTTTAACGTCCACAGCACCGAGGTGATCATGGACGGCCCTAACGGGCGGGTTATGGGGGACAGGGAAATATATTGCCTATGGAGTACGACCTGAACACTGATCAACTGTGCCACTTTGATTTACCAGGACCTTTCAGCGGACATGCTATTGAACAAATCCGTTTTTCCCCCTGGATTGTGAATCCAGCTACCGGGGCCGGGACGGGATTCGAACCCACGACCCGGCGATTCCCTTCGCTCTCCTGCTCCGACGTTTAACCGCCTGAGCTATTTCGGACTCTCACATTATAATAACGGTATTATTATTATTATTATTATTTGTTTGTATCGGTGACTGTCTTCTTATCTCCAACGCAGAAGAGGGTAAAAGTTTTGACCAATCAGAGAAAAGGTTCGCCTTTGTTTTTTCAACACGTTGAGCGAACCTTTTCCGACAGCAAACTATGGTTTGCCGAGGTTCGTGAACTACTTCCAACTAGGTTTGCCGTATCTTTAGATCGTCCAATTAAGAACCAACCTGGTTCGTCCGAGATCGTGAACTGTAGTTCGTCAGAGTTCGCGAACTAAAGTTCGTTTAATTAAGAACATGCTTAACGGTATTTAAAAATATATGTATATACATATTCTATTTAAATTTATTTATTTATTCATTTTATTTTTTTCATTAAAAAAGAAATATTTATTTATTTTATTTATTTATTATTTCTATTTATTTATTTATTATTTATTTATTTATTTATTTGTTGTTTTTGGGGGGAGGGAGGGAGTTGTTTTGCTTTTTGGGTGTTTGGTTTAGGGGTGTGGGTGGGGGGGGGGGGGGGGCGGGGGGGACTTTTGAGGTTGTGGAGATCGAGTTTGTTGTGTGTGTCTGAGAGGAAGTTTTTTTGTTTGTTTTTTTTTGTTGTTGTTTGTTTGTTTGTTTTTTTGTCTTTTTTTTTTTTTTTTTTGGGGGGGGGGGAGGGGGGGGGGGGTAGCGGACTGTTTACACTTTGATGACCGCTTTTTTTTTCTTTTCTTTTTTTTTTTTTTTTTTGGGGGGGGGGTGGGTGGGTGGGGGGGGGGTTGGGGGGGGGGGGAATACTTGCGACTGAGGGGACATAGTAGAGGTGCGCGGGTTAGGGGGGGTTAGGGGGGAGTTGGATCTTGTTGAATAATAGGCTGACCTTTGATAGGAGGGGATCTGGTGGGGAGGGATATTGGAGAATGGGTTCCGTGCACTGTTTTCTTCTCCTTCTTTTGATTTGTAGGGGCGCGGGATTGGATGATGTTTCTGGGGCGGGTGATTGCACTTGCATTAAATCCTCCAGCTCATGCAGCTTCACTTGCTGTGTGATTTAAGTACAACATTGAAGTATAGTGCCAGTATCTAACAATCACGTTCGGTTCAAACGCAGTAGGGTAATGTTGGGAGTGATATTACAGCATAGAAGTGGAGTGCTCGTATGCTATCATTTCTAAACAGACCGAGCGGCTGACACTTCTGCAACTATTTGATCCATAGTCACCGAGCGCGGAACGCGCTCGATGACTATGGATCAAACAGTTGCAGAAGTGTCTGCCGCTCGGTCTGTCTAAAAATGATTGTATACGAATACTCCACTTCTATGCTTCATATAACCTTTTACAACCGCAGAATAGCCATGTCGGCCAAAGCCATTTTTTGAATACGAGCGACGCATTTATTTTCATAAATAGTAGACAAAAACTCCAGCTCAACAGTTGAATCGACAAATAAAATTAGTAACAAATGTCCCTTTTGCACAACAACAAAAACAAGATGCAGTTTAACTTGCAACATAATGAAACAACAAAGTGAAATACGAAACTATATTGAACTCGGCATCTAAAAACTGAAATCTCTACATTACAATGCAATTGAACTCGGCATCTAAAAACTGAAATCTCTACATTACAATGCAATTGAACTCGGCATCTAAAAACTGAAATCTCTACATTACAATGCAATTGAACTCGGCATCTAAAAACTGAAATCTCTACATTACAATGCAATTGAACTCGGCGGCATCTAAAAACTGAAATCTCTACATTACAATGCAATTGAACTCGGCATCTAAAAACTGAAATCTCTACATTACAATGCAATTGAACTCGGCATCTAAAAACTGAAATCTCTACATTACAATGCAATTGAACTCGGCATCTAAAAACTGAAATCTCTACATTACAATGCAATTGAACTCGGCATCTAAAAACTGAAATCTCTACATTACAATGCAATTGAACTCGGCATCTAAAAACTGAAATCTCTACATTACAATGCAATTGAACTCGGCATCTAAAAACTGAAATCTCTACATTACAATGCAATTGAACTCGGCATCTAAAAACTGAAATCTCTACATTACAATGCAATTGCGTACTCTGCGCGATCTAAACTTCTTATTTCGAAATATATACTGGGAAAATTAGTATATTTTCTGATTGTGCGGGGCCTTTAAACGTGTAGGGAGTAAGCTTTAGCATTTAAGTGTGGTTCTTTTTTTTTTTTTTTTTTTTTTTTTTTTTTGGGGGGGGGGGGGGGGGGGGGCGAACAATCACACCCTCTAGTTTGCGAACTGGCTACAGGTTCACCATGGTACCCCAGACAGCTTAGCGCGCTAAGCCTAGGACATATGGGGGTGTTTCCTATGTAAGAGTGGTCTGGAAAGGTTCTATAATTCCATATCAGACGATTAAGCTATGTGTGCTAGGGGCATAGATCCTCATGAGCCCCCGCAATTGCGGGGGCTCATGAGGATCTATGCCTCTTGCTGAAGGCGAGGACCCCAGTGAGCAAGAGGACGTCGTTCCAAGGTCATTTTGCGCACTGAAAAAGTGGAAGCAATATACAGGGACCGTTTCTCATGATTTTGGCAGTCGCTGCGGGATGCATACAGTTAAACCTGACCGAGCACGTTCGACTCGGGATAAAGCTAGGGCCAGTTCTTTTACTGACAGGAGGCATATGTTCTCCCAGCAGTAAATCCTGGATGAGCACCTCAACCTCGGGATGAAACTAAGGCCATCCCATAAGCAAAGGTCCTCGGGCCTACGACGGCTGCAGTGGGCTCGCGTACGGCTGTGCGCGGGTCCACTGCGGCCGTCGTGGGGCCCGAAGAGGTTTTGCTCCTGGGGGATGCAGCTCTTACTTTTAAACAAAGGCATCGCCCAAAGCCCAAAATGCACTAAATCAGATTAGTTCCGAGGGACGTAATTTTTCAATTCAATTCTGCGAATGCTCTGCTGTGCTCATTCATTCTTGGCTGGACTTCGCGAACGAAGATTTTATAGGAGTTGCCCACGACGTCTGCAGGCTTGTTCGTGGCTGCGGAGGCCAATCCGGGACAGGCAGGTTCGACCGCAGTGGCTGCAGGGGAAGGTATGGCCAGAGTTCTGAGTTGCGGCATCTCTGTTCTTTCTCCTGAGCCGCTTGTCCTTAAGGCTAGCTCTGCGAGAGTCCTCAAAGGAGACAGCTGCCTTGTAAATAGTGGAGCGCCAGGTGTCACGGTCCACAGCAAGCGAAGACCACTGGTGGTGGTCGATTTGGCAGGCACTAAGTGACTTCTTGAGACAGTCTTTGTATCTCTTCTTTGGTGCCCCTCTGTCACGGTGTCCAGTAGCAAGCTCGCCGAACAGGGTGATCTTTGGTAGGCGATGATCCTCCATCCTGGAGACATGCCCCGCCCAGCGGAGCTGTGTCCGCAGCAGCAAAGCCTCGATGCTCACGGTTTCAGCCTGTTCAAGGACCTCGACATTGGTGACATAGTCACTCCAGTGAATGCCCAGGATGGTACGCAGGCAGCGCTGGTGGAAGCGTTCGAGGAGTCGTAGTTGGCTGCGGTAGAGGGCCCAGGACTCGGAACCATACAGCAGGGTGGTGAGGACCACAGCTCTGTACACGCTGATCTTGGTGCCTGTTTTCAGCTGTTGATTGTGCCACACCCGCTTGAAAAGTCGCCCGAAAGCGCTGTTCGCTTTTGCCAGCCTGCTGTCAAGCTCCTTGTCCAGCTTGGCGTCCGACGTGATAATGCAGCCAAGGTAAGTAAACTGGTGCACTGACTTTAGTTCAGACTCGCCGATGGTGATGTGAGGAGGGCGATACACTGTCTTGGGTGCCGGCTGATGGAGGACCTCTGTCTTTTTCAGACTGACCTCGAGTCCAAAGAGCTGGGCAGCGTCTGCGAAGCAGGACGTGATGCGCTGCAGGGCTCTCTCTGTGTGTGCAACGAGGGCAGCATCATCAGCAAAAAGCAGCTCACGGATCAGTTGGTCTAGGGTTTTCGTGTGGGCCTGCAGTCGTCTGAGGTTGAACAGGCTGCCATCGAGACGATACCTGATGTACACTGCATCGTCATCATCGAGGTCCACTGTGGCCTGCTTCAACATCATGCTAAAAAAGATGGTGAAGAGGGTCGGTGCCAGCACGCAGCCCTGCTTTACGCCGTTGAGAATGGGGAATGGTTCTGAGAGGTCATTGTTGAGTCTGACCTGACCTTGCTGGTCCTCGTGTAGCTGGACAATCATGTTGAGGAACTTTGGGGGACAGCCAAGTCGCTCCAGGATCTGCCACATGCCTTGCCTGCTCACAGTGTCGAACGCTTTTGTTAGGTCGACAAACGTTACGTACAGCCCTTTGTTCTGCTCGCGGCACTTCTCCTGTAGCTGTCTCAGCACAAAGACCATATCGGTGGTGGATGAGGGACGTAATTTTTCAATTCAATTCTGCGAATGCTCTGCTGTGCTAATGCAATGGAATTCCAGGCTGGTAAGCTTACATTGTGTCATCAGGACATCAGCCGCCCCCCCCCCCCCTTTTTTTTTTTTTTTTTTTTTAATAACACCGCATAAAGCTTTAGGGATGCAATCCACGCTCGGTACTAGTGGTGCTACCAGTAAATTCTGGAGGCGGCTTCTAGTACACGCGTTGTGTTTGCAATTTGTCAGGTTATGCCATATGGGGCGAAACCGGTAGTAGGCGGCAAAAACCTAAATCTACTCTGCAGGTCCAATATCTGTTTGGGGATATTTACTAGCATCCCCCTCGGGGGAAGGACTGGATATTCTCCGGCGGACTGCAGGGCGCCTGGGGGTAGTCCCTACTGCTTTATGTAGTAGGTATTCAGTGGAAGGCTCACAATAATAGGTCTGTCATTCCTTCTGTCCCACCACCCTCTCTTTCTAGATCTAGTTAGCGATGCAGTCACAAAAAGGGCAGCTGATGTCCTGATGACACAATGTAAGCTTACCAGCCTGGAATTCCATGGCATTAGCACAGCAGAGCATTCTCACAATATATATATATATCATAGTTACGAGCCTTTGCGATTGCAGAGGCTCATGAGGATATATGCCTCTTTCTGGTGGATCTGGCTGCTGGAATTTACTGAGTGTTTGAATTTTGTACGTTTCTAACCTAGACCTAGAACTGTCTGATGTAGTGGGCAATCTCTGTCCAGAGAAATCCACTTTCCCTAACGTGAAGCCTCTCACCAGGGGATGGGAAGTCCTCACGTAACTCTTGAAAATGTTGCAACTTTTATGAGAACGTACGGGAATAGCAGTTCAATTATTAAAGTCCCTCTTTTCGTGTGCAGGCGGCATAGGGGCTCGTGAGAATCTATACCCTACTGCCACTGCGACCGATACCAACAGCCATTTACATCCTCGCTTGCACTGAAGAGTTATCCGAGTTTACCCATTATATCTTGAGGCTGAGAGAGAGAGAGAGAGAGAGAGAGAGAGAGAGAGAGAGAGAGAGAGAGAGAGAGAGAGAGAGAGAGAGAGAGAGAGAGAGAGAATGATGATGATGAAACGTTTTTATTCAGGATAAAACGTTTTAGGCATAGCAATGCCTATCTTCCAAACTGTCCTGCTACTTTACACATATAAAAAATCATCATCATGGCTTGACTTCGCGAACGAAGATTCTATAGGGCTTGCCCACGTCGTCTGCAGGCATTTCCCTGACTGCGGAGGCCAATCTGGGACAGGCAGGTTCGACCGCAGTGGCTGCAGGGGAAGGTCTGGTCAGAGTTCTGAGTTACGACAACTCTGTTTTTTCTCCTGAGCCGCTTGTCCTTGAGGTTAGCTCTGCGATAGTCCTCAAAGGAGACGGCTGCCTTGTGAATGGTGGAGCGCCAGGTGTCACGGTCCGCAGCAAGCGAAGACCACTGGCGGTGGTCGATTTGGCAGGCACTAAGTGACTTCTTGAGACCGTCTTTGTATCTCTTCTTTGGTGCCCCTCTGTCTCGGTGTCCAGTGGCGAGCTCGCCGAACAGAGTGATCTTGGGTAGGCGATGATCCTCCATCCTGGAGACGTGCCCCGCCCAGCAAAGCTGTGTCCGCAGCAGCAAAGCCTCGATGCTCAAAGTTTCCGCCTGTTCAAGGACCTCGACGTTGGTGACATAGTCACTCCAGTGAATGCTGAGGATGGTACGCAGGCAGCGCTGGTGAAAGCGTTCGAGGAGTCGTAGTTGGCTGCGGTAGAGGGCCCAGGACTCGGAACCGTACAGCAGGGTGGTGAGGACGACAGCTCTGTACACGCTGATCTTGGTGCCTTTCTTCAGCTGTTGATTGTGCCACACCCGCTTGTATAGTCGCCCGAAAGCACTGTTCGCTATTATTTATGGACGCGAGCTCTGAAAATAGAAAACTTTGAAATAGACTTGAAATGAGAGGGCAAGTTATTCCATGACTTAGCACCGGAAAATGATATGCTAGATTTGAATATGTCGATTCTCAGTTTTTGGAGATGGTGTAAGCTGTTTCTCGTTCTCTCAATTCGTGTGGGGAAACAGCTCACGGAGATGGGGAGGGGCGGCATCGTTTAGAATTTTTGTGCACAAGTAAGCATCTATTAAGTTCCAATTGTTTACTGAGTGGTAGGATATTAAGGGCCTTCAGTCTTTCATCAGGAAGAATAAGCTTAATCTCTCTTGGCTTGACTTCGCGAACGAAGATTTTATAGGAGTTGCCCACGACGTCTGCAGGCTTGTTCGTGGCTGCGGAGGCCAATCCGAGACAGGCAGGTTCGACCGCAGTGGCTGCAGGGGAAGGTCTGGCCAGGGTTCTGAGCTGCGGCATCTCTGTTTTTTCTCCTGAGCCGCTTGTCCTTAAGGCTAGCTCTGCGAGAGTCCTCAAAGGAGACAGCTGCCTTGTAAATGGTGGAGCGCCAGGTGTCACGTTCCGCAGCAAGCGAAGACCACTGGTGGTGGTCGATGTGGCAGGCACTAAGTGACTTCTTGAGACAGTCTTTGTATCTCTTCTTTGGTGCCCCTCTGTCACGGTGTCCAGTAGCAAGCTCGCCGAACAGGGTGATCTTTGGTAGGCGATGATCCTCCATCCTGGAGACATGCCCCGCCCAGCGGAGCTGTGTCCGCAGCAGCAAAGCCTCGATGCTCACAGTTTCAGCCTGTTCAAGGACCTCGACGTTGGTGACATAGTCACTCCAGTGAATGCCCAGGATGGTACGCAGGCAGCGCTGGTGGAAGCGTTCGAGGAGTCGTAGTTGGCTGCGGTAGAGGGCCCAGGACTCGGAACCATACAGCAGGGTGGTGAGGACCACAGCTCTGTACACGCTGATCTTGGTGCCTGTTTTCAGCTGTTGATTGTGCCACACCCGCTTGAAAAGTCGCCCGAAAGCACTGTTCGCTTTTGCCAGCCTGCTGTCAAGCTCCTTGTCCAGCTTGGCGTCCGACGTGATAATGCAGCCAAGGTAAGTAAACTGGTGCACTGACTTTAGTTCAGACTCGCCAATGGTGATGTGAGGAGGGCGATACACTGTCTTGGGTGCCGGCTGATGGAGGACCTCTGTCTTTTTCAGACTGACCTCGAGTCCAAAGAGCTGGGCAGCATCTGCGAAGCAAGACGTGATGCGCTGCAGGGCTCTCTCTGTGAGTGCAACGAGGGCAGCATCATCAGCAAAAAGCAGCTCACGAATCAGTTGGTCTAGGGTTTTCGTGTGGGCCTGCAGTCGTCTGAGGTTGAACAGGCTGCCATCGAGACGATACCTGATGTACACTGCATCGTCATCATCGAGGTCCACTGTGGCCTGCTTCAACATCATGCTAAAAAAGATGGTGAAGAGGGTCGGTGCCAGCACGCAGCCCTGCTTTACGCCGTTGAGAATAGGGAATGGTTCTGAGAGGTCATTGTTGAGTCTGACCTGGCCTTGCTGGTCCTCGTGTAGCTGGACAATCATGTTGAGGAACTTTGGGGGACAGCCAAGTCGCTCCAGGATCTGCCACATGCCTTGCCTGCTCACAGTGTCGAACGCTTTTGTTAGGTCGACAAATGTTACGTACAGCCCTTTGTTCTGCTCGCGGCACTTCTCCTGTAGCTGTCTCAGCACAAAGACCATATCGGTGGTGCTCCTGTTTGCTCTGAAGCCACACTGGCCCTCTGGGAGTTGGTCTTCAGCGATGGCAG
The DNA here is from genome assembly GCA_036245525.1 of Semisulcospira habei. Lineage (NCBI taxonomy): Eukaryota > Metazoa > Mollusca > Gastropoda > Semisulcospiridae > Semisulcospira > Semisulcospira habei. The sequence continues at coordinate 125,156,204 of BTPG01000002.1, read as the reverse complement.
GTACCAGCCGATTCAGGAGCAGCCTTGCAAGGATTTTCCCAGCAATGGACAGCAGGGTAATTCCCCGATAGTTGGAACAGTCAGACTTCTCGCCTTTGTTCTTGTACAGGGTGATAACGACTGCGTCACGGAGATCTTTTGGTAGTGTTCCTTCCTCCCAGCAGCAGAGAAAGAGGTCATGGAGCTTGTTGTGCAGTGCTGTGCCTCCATGTTTCCAGATCTCTGGCGGTATTCCATCAATGCCTGCTGCTTTGCCACTCTTGAGCTGGTGGATGGCTGTGAGGGTCTCTTCAGCGGTGGGCGGTTCGTCCAATTCAACCTTTACTGGGAGGTGTGGGATTTGTAGGACGACTGCTTCTTGAACAGTGCGCTCAGCGCTGAAGAGGCTCTGAAAGTATTCCGACCAGCGGTTCAAGATGGAGGTATTATCTGTGAGGAGTGCCTGGCCATTCGCGCTTCGCAGGGGACTTTGTACCAGGTGCCTGGGGCCATACACTGCTTTCAGTGCTTCGTAGAAGCCCCTGTAGTCACCATTGTCAGCACAAAGCTGGGTCCTCTGTGCAAGTCTGGTCCACCACTCATTCTGGAGATCTCTGAGCTTGCGCTGGAGACTGCTGCAGACGAGGCGGAAGGCAGACTTCTTCACAGGGCAGGAAGGCTGGGCTAGGTGGGCCTGATGGGCGGCTTTTTTTTTTTTTGCTAGGTGTTCCTGGATCTCTACATCGTTTTCGTCAAACCAGTCTTTGTTCTTCTTTCTGGCGAAACCCAAGACTTCTGCAGAGGATTTTGCAATAGCAGTTTTCAAATGAATGTCGCCACAGCCGTCCCAGATATTGGAAGCATAATTACAATGTGTCTTGATGTATGCGTTAAAGAATAGTTTTCGAGCATCAATGTCAACTATACGACTTAATTTGGATAATAAAAAGAGATTCTTCAAAATAGTTTTACAGGCAGTTTGAATGTGAGGCTCCCAGCTGAGCTGTTCGTCGACTGTCACTCCTAACAACCGATGTTTTGACACTTGCTCTATGGGCTGAGAGTGAAGGGACAGCTCAAGGGGTTGCAAACCACGTTGATGCTTTTGGCGTGTCATCACCAACATACTTTTCGTTTTAGGAATACTGATAATCATATGATTTTCTTCACACCAAGTTGACACTTCATCTAAACTATGTTGGAGGACAGCGCTCACGGTTGAAACATTTTTATCGGATGCATGTAATGATGTATCATCAGCAAATAGTTCACAGTTTGTGTTGGGGTGTGATATTGACAGTGGGAGGTCATTTATAAAAATGTTGAATAATAACGGTCCTAGGGTGGATCCCTGAGGAACACCATGGGTCACCAGTCCTTCTGCTGAGTATTTACCATTCAAGAACACTTTCTGCGTTCTGTCTAAGAGATAGGACGAGAGAAAAGCGACTGCATTTGAGTCAATGTGATATAAAGGTAACTTCTTTAGTAAGATTGAGTGGTTAATGAGATCG
>BTPG01000002.1:124959711-125152211 GCA_036245525.1 Semisulcospira habei | reverse complement strand
CAGCAGACGCACGTACGTAGGGTTCTTGTAAATAAACTTCACTCAGCTGCGACTCTTCACACTGACGTGGCACACGGTTGTAGACCAAACTGGAGTAACAGTTCCAACAATATTTTATTGCAGCGATGCCATCTCTGCGCACAATGCACCAACACTGACACACTGTCTCCTCTACAATGCGCCCCACCTGGGTCTGCCCTGGGGGACTTGGGTGGGGTTAACTACTTTTTAGTTCCCAGGGTCACCCTGATCAGCCCCCCCCCCCCCCCCCACCGGGTCTGCCCTAGGGGACCTTGGTGGGGTTGTCTACTTTTTATTTCCTAGGGTCACCTTGTCTAACCCCTGCAAGGTGGGTTCTACTCTTTTGGGGGTTTGTATTTCTGTCTTTCTGATCCATTCATCTGTATTTTTCTTTTGAAATTCTCCCTCCTGTCTGCGCTTATTGCAGTTCTTTTCTTCATTTAGCGCAGGCACGTCCTGAGAAGGCCTTTGTCGCTTGCGGGACGTAAAGCAATCTATACTCACTCACTCCTGATCAGCCCCACAGGGTGGGTTTCCCCCTCTATTCTGGGGCATGTGTTTCTGTCTACCCTTGGTCCTTTCACCTGTATTTTCCCTTTTTAAACTCTCCTTACTGTCTGCGCTTTCTGTAGCTCTTGACAGTGGATGTGTGTTGCTAAATGGTCTTAGGTTTATTTAACGTATTAGACCGGCTGGCGACATACATTCAGTATTCTGTTTAGTTTTTTTTTTTTTTTTTTTTTTTTTTTTTTTCACAAGCAGTGCAGTCACGTCCTGAGAAAGTCTTGTTGCTGTCGGGACGTTAAGCAATGTACAACCATCCTCTACAATGCATGAACACTTTTGACACGCTGCGTCTCTTACAATGCACACACATATTTCTTAACACCGTCTTTTAATACTGTTACTGATTTCCGGGGGTGGGGGTGGGGGGGGGGGGTTAGGGGGGGGGGGAATAAAAAATAAAACTTATTAATATTCGATAAAAAATATTACTCTAGATCTGACTACAAATGTCCACAACCATCTAGGCGCATTCGATACAATTTTACGAAATGTAGCCATCAACTTTGACATCACATATTATGAGGTCACTAGAATAATCACGCCTTTTCCAGAACGTTTTAGGTCAAACGAGGTCGGACTACACCAACAATGTAACGAAAAGACGCGTTATTTTAGCTACACAACAGGAATCGATCGCAATTCTCCGTGCAAAAGAAAATGAATCCTACTAAAAATGTACGTAATTCTTATCCAAAATAACTCAAATATACAAGATTCTGTCTCTCTGCTACAAATCCCTGTACAACTACGCTCCTACCTATCTCTCCAACTTACTTCACCCCTACACTCCTTCCCGCTCCCACCGCTCCGCCTCCGACCCTCTCCGCCTCCTCATCCCCCACACCAAACTCAGCACTTTCGGCCCCCGCTCCTTCTCCGTCTACGGTCCATCCACCTGGAACACTCTCCCACTCTCTCTCCTCCTTCCAGTCCGCCCTCAAAACTCACCTCTTTCAACAGTTCTAGCACTATATCACCACACTCCCCACCCCAAGCTGACCGTCGTAATGTATTTTCACTATTTGTGGTACGTGAGTCATTGTCTAAAGCGTGCTCATGCGTGTGCGAGTTGTGAGTGCACGCTTAGAGTTATAATTATTATAAGATAAGCGCATTATAAATACCGTAATTATTATTATTTATTATTATTTTTATTAAATAAATATCGGATCTTTCCTACGATCAACACACACACATGCTCTCAAAAGAATAACACAACCACAAACCTAACAGTATGCGCAGTGCCTCGTTAGCTTGGAGCCTAGAGATACGCTATAAGCGAATCTGGCACTGCTGCATTATCATTCCATCTCTGTTATCTAGAGTGAGTGTTATGTTTCTTAGGCGTTTAGGCTAAATGTGCAATAGGTATAGATCATAATAAGACCCCGCAATTGCGGGGGCTCATGAGGATCTATGCCTCTTGGTGAAATCACTTAGAATCCATGCTTACTTGACTGTTGGGGATCTTTATCGTTGAATTTACAATTACTTCGAAAACAAAGTCTGAGTCAACATGGCAGTGAGGTTTTGTTTATTTCACAATGCGTGGGCTCGTGAGGATGTACGCCTCTTTGCGTTAGCTTCCCGGTGTTTAGTGAACAAAGTGTGCAGTCTCGGATTTCGCTGTAAAAAACAACAACAAAACAACAACAACAACTTGAGAGTACCATTTCGAGGTATCGACGCCATAATTGTAGCGAAGGATTCAGAGCCAGGGGCAAGTAATTACTGCTGTCGACTCAAGTGATGTCCCTTGCGTCGTCTGCTAGTCTTTCAATGCGCAAAACAGCTTAGCGTGGGCGCGAGAGAAAACACAGTCGGAAATGAATACTTGTTTTTTTTTAAAGTTTTTTTGTTTTTGTTTGTTTTAGGTTTAGCCTTAGGCGCGTACATCGGACACCACGGGTGGATATACAGTGGGCTGCGGATATAGCAAACGCCTCAGGACATGACACATTTTAATTGTGTTGCTATTACCAGAGTATTTCTGTGAGTCATAGAACTCTGCCTTTGGGATGGCCTAACCAGTGAGCAAAGGTCCTCGGGCCCACGACGGCCGCAGTGGGCCCGAAAACGTTTTGCTACTGGGGTAGTGGCCTACTCAAGGTTAAACCCTAATAAATAAGTGAATACATTTTTTCTGCATAGAAGCAGCACAGAGTGGTCAGAGTCTAGTTGTTGTTACCGACGTGTGTACACGAAGTCGTCAGAATATATATACCCAATTTCTCGATCTGCTTCAACCAGACGGTCAAGGAGAATCATGGAAAATAACTTTTGTCGTAACCAACACAGCTGTCATTGAATCTCTCTCTCTCTCTCTCTCTCTCTCTCTCTCTCTCTCTCTCTCTCTCTCTCTCTCTCTCTCTCTCTCTCTCTCTCTCTCTCTCTCTCTCTCTCTCTCTCTCTCTCTCTCTCTCTATTCGTATTCGTTCAGTTAAGTTAATTATTCCTAACCCTACTTCCACGGACGAAAAAATAAAATCCCTTGGCCTGCTTACACTGAAGGAACAACTCAAATTTAACAAATGCGTCCTCATGCACAAAATATTTCATTATCAAGCCCCGGAATATCTGCGCATGATATTTAACTTCGGCCCTCGGCATCAACTACATACGAGGAATGACTTGCTTCACTTGCCCCGCCCACGGATAGATCTCTACAAGTCAAGCCTTCTATTTTCTGGTAGTTCTGTCTGGAACTCATTGCCATTAAACATTAAATCATTTCCCGATAAAACCCATTTTAAACGTGCATTGCACACTCACTTCCAATCAGCGTGACTTCACAGTTTGCCATATAAGAATAATACTGCTGATAACACGTAAACGTCAAATATTTTTCTCTTTCTCCTTACATTTGCTAACTGATCATCTATTGTCTTGTCGGTGTCTCTATACGCTATTGATGCTGCTGATTCTATGACACTGTCTTAGATGAGTATAATATTAATGCTGTGCACGCGTTCGTTCTCTTGCTTTTTGCATCGGAGGCAGTTACAAATTCTCCATTGTCATTTTTTTCCCTCCTTTCGATGATTCCCCTATTGTGTTTTTTTCCCGTAGTTTTGCTTCCTCATTATTATTATTATTATTATTATTATTATTATTATTATTATTATTATTATTATTATTATTATTATTATTATTATTATTTGCATGCTATGTTTCTTTTCCTGTTGTGTTCTCTTTTGTTTACAGGACAGCTTGTAAGACAGGCAATGAGTTGCCTAATGGCTTTATCCTGAATAAAAAAAATTCATCCTCTCTCTCTCTCTCTCTCTCTCTCTCTCTCTCTCTCTCTCATATAATAATAATAATAATAATAATAATAATACCGTTATTATATAGGCGCTTTTTCTCAATTTTTTGGGCAAATCGACTCAAAGCGCCGCGAACTGAAACCCAACACGCACACTCACGTAACAGACACGGATTTACGCCATTTAAGACAAACACAGTACAAGACAGACGAAGGGCCAGTTCAGCTACTGAAGTTACAGTGATTTTTGATCGCTTGTATTTGAAATTTGTAAAGTGGCCTGAAACCGGTACCAAAGTGTGGGAGGTGGGGGGATGGGTGGGGGTGGGGGGGGGGGGTGGAAGAACCGGAGTACCCGGAGAAAGAACCCCCGACGGTCCGCCCGAATTAACGGTGACACTTATCAGAGGAGAAAAGTCCGACGCCGGAACCCGTTTTCGAACCTCGCATCTCTCTCTCTCTCTCTCTCTCTCTCTCTCTCTCTCTCCCCCCTCCCTCCCTCCCTCTCTCTCTCTCTCTCTCTCTCTCTCTCTCTCTCTCTCTCTCGCGCGCGCGCGCGCTCGCTCGCTCGCTCACTCTCTCTCTCCCCCATTGTTTAGGACGGAAGCGTTTAAATACATCTCAGAGCAAAAGAAACGTAGATAATGTGTCCAAAAGAGCGATGTCAATGATTTCCTTTTTTAACACATTGTGGTCCTCTGTTTTGCACTTGTTAGTTTTTATATATATCTCTTCTCTGTAGTGTTTTGCCTGTTCACTATATTCCTACACAAGAGTAGCTGTATCATAAGCGCGCAGTCGCTGACTATAAACACTCACTTTACATCGCCCCCCCCCCCCCCCCCCCCCCCTTCCCAGACCCTGTCAATTGATGTGCCTATGTGTATGTAACCTTCAGCGACTTGTGAACTTATATCGGAATGTAACACAAGTGACCTGTGGGTGTAGCCGCTTCTTTGTGCTGTTAACATGTTGTTTTGATGTTGTTTTTAATGTTGTAGTTTAGCAAGGACAAACACGAAAAAGAGGCCTGTGCGCCTATTGTTTCCATCCTTGAAAAATCAAGTATCATTCATTCATTCATTCGTTCGTTCGTTCGTTCGTTCGCTCGCTCGCTCGCTCGCTCGCTCGCTCGCCCCCCCCTCTCTCTCTCTCTCTGGGAGCTTGGTAGCTCAGTTGGTAGAGCGTTCGACTCACATCCGAAAGGTCATGGGTTCGAACCCAGCTGGCCCCCCACCGGGTCTGCCCTAGGGGACCTTGGTGGGGTTGTCTACTTTTTAGTTCCTGGGGTCACCTTGTCTAACCCCTGCAAGGTGGGTTCTACACTTTTGGGGGTTTGTATTTCTGTCTTTCTGGTCCATTCATCTGTATTTTTCTTTTGAAATTAAGTATGGCCATGGGCAGAAGACATGCCGTCAGGCAGAGGCTTCATGCGCCCGTTGCACTAGGCCCGGACACTCTGCTGAGTCCTGCACAGCCACCCCCCTGTGTGTGAATTGCCAGGGGGCGCATATGGCTTCGGATAAGAAATGCCCTCGTTGGATATCCGAGTGCAAGATTCAGCAGGTGCGTGTGGAGAAGGGGCTGTCCTTTCTGGATGCCAAAAAACTGGTTGAAGGCCCTGGTGCAGCTGCGGCTGCCCCAACCTCTAACACCTCAGTGTATACTTTTAGTGCAGCGGTGGCAGGCAAGCGCCCCACCAAAGACTTTTCATGTCAGACCCCAACTTCTTGGTTGGGGGCGGAGCCTCGGCTCATCTCGCCCCTGGAGAGTAACCCTCCTCCGGTGGTGACAAGGAGCCAGGGAACGCAGAAGGCGGACACTGCCGGTCCGGTTGTGCCGCCTTCTGTTGCCCATAAGCCTCAGCCCCCACCCAAACCTGTTAGTCAGTCAACTCCAAAGGCTTCTGGCTCTGGTCAGCCTTCTAAGGCCGCTAACTCTAGCGGCAGGAACGCTGCCCAGGACCAGAAGTCTAAGAAATCTATGGGACCGCTGTGCGCACGGGCCCAGAAGGGGAACACAGATGTGCCCCTTCAAAACAAATATGCTGCACTGGAGGAGCGGATGGAGGGAGTGGAAGTTGTTGTTGCTGATGCTGCGGCAGCTCCACCCCCTTCCTCTCCGAAGAACCAGAGGAGGCCCGGGAGCCGGCCCCCCTCTGTTTCTTCAACTCCTTCCAAGGTAAAGGAAAAAGGGGGGAAAAACTCCTTACCCCCAGATCAGACTTAATCATGGACTCTTTGCTTCAGTGGAATTGTCATGGTTTTCGAGCTAACTTTGAGGAATTACGTCTTTTAGTCAAGTTCTATAACCCCTCAGTCATATCTCTTCAGGAGACTTACCTGAAGACTTCTGACCCTGTGTCTTTTAATGGTTTTAATGTTATACATAAAGGCTCTGATTCGGAGAGGCGCTCGGGTGGAGCGGCTCTTCTCATTAGTAGCCAAATTTTATGTAGCCCCGTTAGCATCGACACCTGTCTTCAGGCTGTCGCTGCTCGGGTTACCTTAAAAAAGACCATAACCATATGCAGTATTTACCTGCCACCATCACTGCGGGTCTGTAGCAATGATATTTTTCACTTAGTAGATCAACTGCCCCCTCCCTTTATTCTCATGGGGGATTTTAACGGTCATGCTCACCTTTGGGGTAGTGACCACTATGATGGCAGAGGTCAGATGTTAGATGATGTTTTTTCTCAACTTAACCTATGTGTCTTTAACGATGGCTCACCTACATACTCTAACTCAGGTTCCGGATCTAGTTCTGTTCTAGACCTCACTGTGTGTGATCCTTCTCTCATGCTGGACTTTGACTGGAAGGTTCACGACGACCTGTGTGGTAGTGACCACTTCCCAGTAGTCCTGTCATCGGTCAGCTGTGAGGAGGATTCGCCGGTGGGGCGCTGGAATCTCAAGAAAGCTAACTGGTCTCTGTTTGCCTCTCTCTGTCAGTCTCGTCTTACAGAGGAGGTGGTCATGTCAGCTGAAGAACCTGTTTCTTGTTTTACTTCTATTTTGTTGGAGGTTGCAGGTGAAACCATCCCTAGAACTTCCACATCACTCCCTCGGAAGCCGAGAGTACCATGGTTCAATGAAGAGTGCCGCAAGGCCCAAACAATGCGCAAATCTGCTCAGCGACGTGCATTTCGTAATCCGTCGCAAGCAAATATTTTAACCTTTAAAAGACAGCGGGCGAAAGCCCGTTATATTTTTAAACGTGAACGCCGTGCTTCCTGGAGACGCTTCGTCTCATCTTTATCTTCTAGGACTCCGTCCCAAAAAGTCTGGAAGGCTGTTCGAAGAATTAGGGGCAGGGGTGGCTCGGCTTCTGTTGGCCATCTTAGAGATGGTGCCAGTTTGGTCACAGATAAAAAGGCTGTGGCCAATTTGCTTGCCTCCACCATTGCCCATAATTCTTCAACAGAGCATTATTCACCTTTCTTCCAGAGAGAGAAGGAGAAGCGAGAATCTTGTGCTTGTGATTTTATATCGGATAACTTGGAAGACTATAATGCCCCTTTTACGTTTTCAGAATTGCAGCAAGCCATGCAGAAATGTACTGACTCTGCTGCTGGATTAGATACCATCCATTATCAGCTCATAACACATCTGCCTGAGGATTCACTCCTTGTACTTCTCAAGGCCTTTAACCATATCTGGATAACCGGTCATTTTCCGCCATCTTGGCGCCAGGCTGTGGTTGTGCCAATTCCCAAGCCGGGTAAGGATCCTTCCGACCCGGGCAACTACCGGCCAATAGCTTTGACATCATGTTTATGTAAAACTATGGAACGCTTGGTCAACGCCCGACTGGTGTGGCATCTTGAGTCACAGGGTCTCATCACAGACCTCCAGTGCGGTTTCCGGCGCTTCCGTAGTACAACTGACCATCTAGTCCGCTTTGAGTCTTTTATCCGAGATGCTTTTGTCAACAAGCAGCATGTCTATGCAATTTTCTTTGATCTTGAAAAGGCATATGACACTACCTGGAAGCATGGTATAATGTCTGATTTGTCGGACATGGGTTTTAAAGGGCATCTGCCCGTTTTTATTCACAATTTTTTGTCCAACAGGTCGTTCCATGTCCGTGTGGGCTCCACCCTCTCCGACTCCTTTGAACAGGAGATGGGTGTCCCGCAGGGCAGTATTCTATCTCCTGTTTTATTTAGCATTAAAATAAATAACATTGTAAAGGCCGTCAAGGATGATTCTGAATGCTCTTTGTTTGTGGACGACTTTGCTTTGTGTGCACGAGGTCGAGGACTTGCGTCCCTTGAGAGGCGCTTGCAGCTGTGCGTTGATCGCATCCAGGGGTGGGTGTCTCTCAATGGATTCAGATTCTCGCCCTTCAAGACAGTCTGTGTGCATTTTACTAACCAGACGAAATTTTTTCCAGAACCTAGCCTGAGCATTGCTGGAGTGCCAATTAAGGTGGCTGAAGAGGCTAAGTTTTTGGGGGTCATCTTTGACAAAAGATTGACCTTCTGCAACCATGTTAACTACCTTAGAACCTCTTGTCGGAAGGCCCTCGACATTCTTCGTGTCGTTGGTCGTACTGACTGGGGTGCAGACCGCATCGTCTTACTTCGACTGTACCGGGCCCTTGTTCGGTCCAAACTGGATTACGGCTCTGTGGTATATGGCTCGGCTTCCAAGTCTGTTCTACAGCGTCTGAACACAATTCACCATCAAGGTCTGCGCATATGTCTGGGAGCCTTTAGGACATCTCCAGTTCCTAGTCTGTATGCAGAGGCAGGGGAGCCTTCTCTCAGGCTCCGCCGCATCCGCCTCATGCTCAGCTACGTTCTGAAGCTGAAGGCCCATCCAGAAAATCCTGCCTATGATTGTGTTTTTAACCCGTCGTTTGCAGAGATTTACGATGCCCATCCGGGAGCTGTCCGTCCACTTTCCTTCCGTGTCCGACCTCATCTGCAGGCGGCCGGAGTGGACCTGGACAAAGTTTCGGAATCTCTGCAACACGTCACTCCACCCTGGCTACTACCAGTTCCTGACATCTTGCTGGACTTGACTGCCCACAAGAAGGATTGTACTCCACCAGCCATATACCAACAGAGCCTCAATGAACTCCTTTCAATTTTTCCTGGCTATTGTCGTCTTTATACGGATGGGTCCAAGTCTGAGGATGGAAGAGTGGCTGCGGCTGCAGTGTCCTCTCGCCATCCTAGACGCCCATTTAAGCTCCGTCTCCCTGACCATTCCTCTGTATTTAGTGCAGAACTGCAGGCCATTCTGCTAGCACTCAAGCATGCCTATCAGTCTCGGGAAAGGAACTTCCTGATTCTGTCTGACTCTCTTTCTGCCCTGCAGGCCCTTCAGGGCGCGGGAACAGACCATCCACTGCTGGTGCAGATTAGAGAGCTCTACGCGGACTTGATGAAGGAATATTATGACATCATTTTTATTTGGGTCCCAGGCCATGTGGGCATCGAAGGCAACAGAATCGCAGATTCTGCTGCCAACAGTGCCCGCAGTGACCCTGTCCCTGACACACAGACTGTCTATAGTGATTTTAAACCTGTTATTAGTGCGTACATAGCCCGCGAGTGGCAGTCCGAGTGGGACAAAGAGGAAGGGAACAAGCTTCATGAAGCTCTTCCTAAGTTGTCTGACAGTCTACCTTTCCGCTGCGGCAGCCGCCGTGAGAAGACTGTCCTTGCTCGGCTCCACATCGGGCACACATATGTTACGCACTCTTACTTACTTAAACAGGATGAGCGTCCATGGTGTTTTGCCTGTGATGAGCAGTTTTCTGTTCGACACTTTTTGCTGTATTGTGCTGACCTAATTGACACCAGATATAAACACTTCACAGCAGACTCCTTGAAGGTTTTGTTCCGGGATGTTCCCCCGGACAAAATCTTCAATTTTTTGAGAGAATGCAATATTTTTAACAAGATCTGAGCATTCATAGACTATGTGAATTTTTTTTATTTGCCCTTTTTGAGAGTCTGTAGACGTTTCTTTTCCAGACATGTGCGACATTTTAGCCTGAGATTTTTAATCTATATTTACATCTTGTCTTAAGACCTTGCTTTTAGTCTGGCTGACCAGATTTTTACCCATCCCGCCGTGAGATGGCCTTAGTCGCCTGCTCGGCGTTAAACCCAAATAACTAACTAATTCTTTTGAAATTCTCCCTCCTGTCTGCGCTTCTTGCAGTTCTTTTCTTCATTAGCGCAGGCACGTCCTGAGAAGGCCTTTGTCGCTTGCGGGACGTAAAGCAATCTATACTCACTCACTCACTCACTCGAACCCAGCTGGGGTCAAAATTTGTTCAGACCTCTTTTCGGTGCCCCGTCTTTGAAATCACCTCGTGGTGGACAAAAGATGTTAATCCCTAAACGTCTCTGTCTCTGTCTCTCCCTCCTCCCTCCCTCCCTCTCTCTCTCTCTCTCTCTCTCTCTCTCTCTCTCTCTCTCTCTCTCTCTCTCTCCCTCCCTCCCTCCCTCCCTCCCTCCCTCTCTCTCTCTCTCTCTCTCTCTCTCTCTCTCTCTCTCTCTCTCTCTCTCATCTCTCTCTCTGATCTGCTTTAAAAACATAACTTAATTAACCCTTTGGCTGTCAGTAGCGCATCCTGTGGATGTGAGTCCTGCTGGAATCACCTCCACAAATAGCCACAAAAAGCAGCCAAAGGGTTACAAGACAGACAAGCCTGTTGGAGCCACTGCAGCTGCTCCATCACGTAAACTGGCTAATACTTCGTCTCCTTCTTCATCCCATTCCGCTACTTCAGCTTCCCAAACAAAGGTAAGCGGAATACATAAACAAAAGGAACAGGAATATCGAAATTTCGATTAGCGAAAAAACAACATTCGAGATGACGTCAAATGCCACCGTGCGTCATCATCTAAATCAAAGACCGTAACAATGCCAAAAGTAGCAACTTTTCATGATTCATCACTAAATACGTACTCTATAACGAAAGATCTAAATGATATCTATATCACTGGGGCCGTGGTGAAAATTAATAATCAAAATACTTTAAATGTGATCTCCGTATACCTACCTAGAGGGCCAAAAGATGACCACACTGACTGGCTAAAAAATATTGATTCTCAGCAGACAACTTCCTGTCAATGGATGGTCCTCGGAGATTTCAATGCTCATGCACCGTTCTGGGAGTCTGGATGTACGATAGTTACAAGCAATCGTCTAGCAGAAAATATTTCAGACTCTAAGTTAATCATTTTAAATGATGGTAGATTCACTAGAATCCCAGATGTATATACCCGTAAGGCATCTGCTCTTGATATATCACTAGTAAGCCCAGCTCTGGCAACAAATTGCACTTGAATCACCGAGGAAGATTGTTTGGGAAGTGATCATCTTCCAATCATTATACAATTAAACGTTAAAGATAAAAATGAATATTGCAATATTGAGGACAGAATTCCAAAGTTTCAGTATATCAATGTTAATTGGGAACTGTATGAGACGATCTTGCTGTCCCATAACATTGCAAGTATAGAACATGAGAGTATAGATACATTTTACGGAAATATTACAAAAGCTGTTCTTTCTGCTGCGGAAAAGTCAATACCAAAATGCAAAGGAAAATCAAAGGGTAAATATTCAGGTAATGTTTGGTGGAATAAGGAATGTGAACTAGCAGTAAATATTAAGAAGGAACACTTTAAGAAATGGATAAGAAACAAATCTGAAGAGAACTTTTGGGAAATGAGGAAAACTAAAATACACTGTAACAGAATTGTGGCGAGAGCCAAAAAGATTCACTGGGCTGAGTTCTGTAAACATAAAGTGTCTGAATCGAAAGATACATATAAGGTTTGGGAAAAAATAACAGAATTACAAAATGGATACAAATTACAAGTGTATCCAAGCGCAGTAGAAGGCAATACATCTCCTAGTGCAGTAGATAAAGCGGAGGCCTTTGTTAATATGTTTGCAGAAAGTAGTCTCACATCAAGTCTTAGTTTATCAAACATAAACCTCAGAAAACAAGAAGAAGTCAAAGCAGATTATCAAGATCCAGTTTCTAATCATTCTCAGTATATCATTGCTCCAATTCAATATAATGAATTCCTAGATGTTTTACATTCGTTTGCAAATACCTTTAGTGCAGTGGGTATAGATGGAATTTCTTACAAACTAATTTATCATTTACCTGAGTCGTGGAAAAAAACTACTACATACATTTTACCAAAAATGTTTGTTTAATGGATCTCTTCCTACTATCTGGAAGCAGTCAGTAGTAGTTCCAGTACTCGAATCGGGTAAAACACGTACATTGATTAGTAGTTATAGTCCTATTGCACTAACATCACAAGCTTGCAAAGTAATGGAAAAAAATTATTTTAAATCGGCTATTTCATTACTGTGAAAAACAGGATATAATTCCAGTTCATCAAGCTGGTTTTCGGAAAGGTAGATGTACGACAGACCATTTAGTTAAACTCACAAATAACATTAAAAAACAATTTTCTAGAAGAAAAAGTATATTAGCAACCTTTTTTGACGTAAAAAGGCTTATGATAGTGTTTGGCATGCTAGATTATTATACAAAATAAAACAGATTGGCATAACCGGGTTTATGTATGAGTACATTAAAAGCTTTTTGTCTGAAAGATTTGTCTGCACCAAAGTTGGTAAAAGTAATTCAACCTTTAAGAAAATAGATATGGGTATTCCGCAGGGATCAATAATTTCACCCTTTTTATTCACTGTGTTAATTTATGACCTCCCAAAATCTCTCTCACAGGACACAACTGTGGTACAATATGCAGATGATATTGCTCTGTGGATAAACACTAATCTCAGAAAACGTACCCCAAAAAGAATCGTAGATTACGTTAAATTTTTTTTTTATCAGATTGAATTGGACAAATTATCAAACTATATGAAAGAAAATGGTCTAGAACTATCTGGGGAAAAAACATGTCTAATGCTTTTCAATAATGGGGAAAGTTCTAAAACATTGCCTAAATTATCCCTAAACGGGACGCCTTTAAACTACCAACATTGTGTAAAGTTTTTAGGTGTACGTTTTACATCAAAATTATCTTGGAGAATTCATATTGAAGCCATATTAAATAAGGCAAGAAAAAGACTTAACTTGTTAAAAATTATAAACTCACAACCATGGAGTCAGGACATTAAAACTGTCTTACACCTTGGTACATCTTTAGTTCGATCAACACTTATCTATGCTCAGGAAGTCTACTTTACTGCCCCAAATACACTTCTACAGAAGCTGCAAAGCATTGACAGTAAACCAGTTAAATTAGCCCTTGGAGTGCCAGTTCATACTAATACTGTAAAAACCTACAAAGAAGCAGGTATTCTGTCTTTATCTGACCAAAGTAAATTAGCAACTGCAAAATACATTGTCCGAAGCCTGTCCATCAAAAATTCAATCCAGACCAAAAAGGTGACTGCCAAGCGTGTAATATGCAAAGAAATACCCAACGGAGAAAGAAACACGCTTAGAAAAGACGGGTACAACACAATTTATTAATATTTCGGGTAAATACCCTTTGTCAAAATAGACAAACAAACAAACATAGAGATTAGCCGCTACTTATCTTCAATGGCAGAAGGAATGTGGCAACTGAAGGAGGTCTAATAACTAATAACCTTCAGTTGCCACATTCCTTCTGCCATTGAAGATAAGTAGCGGCTAATCTCTATGTTTGTTTGTTTGTCTATTTTGACAAAGGGTATTTACCCGAAATATTAATAAATTGTGTTGTACCCGTCTTTTCTAAGCGTGTTTCTTTCTCCGTTGGGTATTTCTTCTCATCAAAAATTCAGTGCGAGAAGACATATTTTTAGACGCAGATTTGGATTTCCCGAAGAAAGCGCAAACAATCCCGTATCTTTTACCTATAAGTAATTATGTCAAAGATGTTATAGAAAACTGCAATATATATATATCAAGTCTATTCCCGAAAAAAAAAAAAACATGATAGTTGATCACTTAGCAGAAAATTTGTATGACATCTTACATGAAAATATTGCCATTCCAATAGTTAATATAATAATTCATAGTCTGGTGGGTAAACTATTATAATAAGTAATTTGTACGCGTGGTTGGATGTTAATTATTGCTATTCTTTGCTATTCACAAATTGTGTGTTTGATTGATTTGTGTGTGTGTGTGTGTGTGTGTGTGTGTGTGTGTGTGTGTGTGTGTGTGTGTGTGTGTGTGTGTGTGTGTGTGTGTGTGTGTGTGTGTGTGTGTGTGTGTGTGTCTAATATCACCAATGTGTGAAAAGACGTTAAATAAATTCCTGATCCTGTTCCAGCCAAAGGGTTACTTCCCGTTTTTCATCAGATAAACATCAACCCAGCAAGCAAAGGTCCTGGGGCCCACGACGGCCACAGTGGGCCCGAGGACGGCTGTGCGCGGGTCCACTGTGGCTAGTCGTGGGTCCGAAGACATTTGGCTACCGCGGAATACCATTTCTAGCCAGAAAAGCACCGCAACGGTCAGACCTACGTGGCCAGCGTGCGGCTAATGTGCTTCGCATTCACCTGGGACCTGACCGTCTCAGACTGATCTGTCTCTCTTTCATACTGCGACGCCGAAAAACAAACACTATGGGATGTTACGTTATAGCTTGTTTACAGAGTGCGTTGTATTTTGTTTTAGTACTTTTTTTTTGTAAATTGCGTTTTTGTAATTAGTTATTTTTTGTACGATTAGTTTTTGTTAAGCGCCTAGAGCTCTAATCTGAGGTTCCCCCACCCGGGTCTGCCCTGGGGGACTTGGGTGGGGTTAGGTATTTTTTAGTTCCCAGGGTCACCCTGGTCAGCCCCACAGGGTGGGGTTTTCTCTCTATTCTGGGGCATGTGTTTCTGTCTACCCTTGGTCCATTCACCTGTATTTGCCTTTTTAAAACTCTCCCTACTGTCTGCACTGCCTGTAGCTCTTGATATTGGATGTGTGTTGCTAAATGGTCTTAGCTTTATTTAGGCCCCATGTGTTAGGTTTATTTAATGTATTTGACCGGCTGGCGACATACATTCAATTTTCTGTTTAGTTTTTTTTCACAAGCAGTGCAGGCACGTCCTGAGAAAGCCTTGTTGCTGTCGGGACGTTAAGCAATGTGCAATCAATCAATCTAATCTGAGGTTACTCATTATTATTATTATTATTAACCATAACCCACAAAGTCTCTTCTATATGAGAGCCATAATCCACAAAGTCCCTTTTATATGCCAGCTGTCCTCGCTGCCAAGGGTCTCTGCCTGTTGTCTTTGACCTGATTCTGGTGATTTGCCAAAGCGCCAATGGCTTCTATGAGGGACACAGTGCATACGCGTCATTGGTTTGAAAAACGTCATTTGTCAAGACGTAATTTTAGTTTTTATGTAATGTTATGTTGTACGTGATACGAGTTTCACTTTGCCTTCTAGACTCGATAAACATGGTGAATTTCATGTTAAAATTTCAGTCTTGCTATAATTTGTGTGAAGTGAGGTTGACTTTATCTATTATATTACTATACACGCGCTTGCTCTTCTGACAGCGCTCCCCCACCGGGTCTGCCCTAGGGGACCTTGGTGGGGTTGTCTACTTTTTAGTTCCTAGGGTCACCTTGTCTATCCCCTGCAAGGTGGGTTCTACTCTTTTTGGGGGTTGTATTTCTGTCTTTCTGGTCCATTCTTCTGTATTTTTATTTTGAAATTCTCCCTCCTGTCTGCGCTTCTTGCAGCTCTTTTCTTCATTTAGCGCAGTCACGTCCTGAGAAGGCCTTTGTCGCTTGCGGGACGTAAAGCAATCTATACTCACTCACTCTTCTGACAGCGCGTCGGGTGTGTGTGTGTGTGTGTGTGTGTGTGTGTGTGTGTGTGTGTGTGTGTGAGTGTGAGTGAGTGAGTGAGTGAGTGAGTGAGTGAGTGAGTGAGTGAGTGAGTGAGTGAGTGAGTGAGTGAGTGAGTGAGTGAGTGAGAGAGAGAGAGAGAGAGAGAGAGAGAGAGAGAGAGAGAGAGAGAGAGAGAGAGAGAGAGGCGTCATATCTAGAGTATTGTGTCGATGTCTGCGTGGTGACGAAATTTTTGTTTTACGGCACCGTCACTGTCTGATTTTCTCCAAGAGTCGAGTTTTTTTTGTTGTTGTTGCTTTTTATTTATTTTTTTCTGCATAGAATTAATTTTTACTGGAAAAGTTCAAAAAGATAAAATGGTGGCGAACGAACTCATCCAATGTCTTTCTCCAATCTAGCTCTATCCAAACTTTCAAGCGAATATGACAAAAATTACGGACTCAAATGTAGTACAACGGACGTTCAATAAACGGTCTTTTAATCCTTCAGCGAAACACCCAATTTTAATATGCTCAGAGGCACCCCTTGAACAAAGCACTTCCTTAAGTTTCAAGCTTGTACGTATAAGAACATCAGAGATTCGCGTGTTTACACACGCACGCGCGCACGTGCACGTGCACGCACACGCACCAAAATGACGTTCAACAGCGAGGTTAGGGTAACTAGACATGGCGTAATTTTTGTCTGGTTACTTTAGTTGTCAGATTTTAAGACCTGCCCGCCTAAGTCGTCATGGGCATGCTTTTGAATTCGCCCCACCCCGACCCATCCTAAAACAAGTCTCTTAAATGTTTAGTTAGTTCCAGTATAAGGGGAGCTGAGTATAGCTCAGGTGTTAGATTGTTCGACTCTGGTCCAAAACGCCCCACCCGGGTCTGCCCGGGGGGACTTGGGTGGGGTTAACTACTTTTTAGTTCCCAGAGTCACCCTGGTCAGCCCCAAAGGGTGGGTTTTCCTCTCTATTCTGGGGCATGTGTTTCTGTCTACCCTTTGTCCTTTCACCTGTTCCCCACCCGGGTCTGCCCTGGGGGACTTGGGTGGGGTTAACTACTTTTTAGTTCCCAGGGTCACCCTGGTCAGCCCCACAGGGTGGGTTTTATCTTCTATTCTGGGGCATGTGTTTCTGTCTGCCCTTGGTCCATTCACCTGTATTTTCCTTTTTAAAACTCTCCCTACTGTCTGCACTGCCTGTAGCTCTTGATATTGGATGTGTGTTGCTAAATGGTCTTAGCTTTATTTAGGCCCCATGTGTTAGGTTTATTTAACGTATTTGACCGGATGGCGACATGCATTCAATGTTCTGTTTAGTTGGGTTTTTTTTCCCCACAAGCAGTGCAGGCACGTCCTGAGAAAGCCTTGTTGTTGTCGGGACGTTAAGCAATGTACAATCAATCAATCTGGTCCGAAAGGTCGTGGGTTCGAGCCCAGCTGGGATCAGAATTTTTACAGACGTCTTGTTGATGCCCCATCTTGGAATTCACCTTCGTGGTGGACAAAAGACGTTAGACTGTAAAGGTTTAAGGTTTAATCCCTTCGCTGCCGAGAAAGTGTTAACGCAGTCCAACTGCAAGAGACATAGATCCTCACGCGACAGCGGGGACTCATGAGGATCTATGCCTCTTGCTGAGACCAATTTCTTTCCACGTTCCTTGGGCGGTGTTGGCTTTTGGTCGTTGAATGAACCAGTAACAAAATGTAGGTACAGTGTATGTACAGTGGCAGGGAAAGGGTTTAGGTTGTCTTCCAGGATGAATGAAGCAGGGCAGACCCATCCTCGTGGGGGCTCTGCCATGCCAAAACAACGTACAATTATGCCACTGCCCTCTCAGGCCCATACCCCACCCAGGTCTGCCCTGGGGGACTTGGGTGGGGTTAGGTATTTCTTAGTTCCCAGGGTCACCCTGGTCAGCCCCACAGGGTGGGTTTATCTCTCTATTCTGGGGCATGTGTTTCTGTCTACCCTTTGTCCATTCACCTGTATTTGCCTTTTTAAAACTCTCCCTACTGTCTGCACTGCCTGTAGCTCTTGATATTGGATGTGTGTTGCTAAATGGTCTTAGCTTTATTTATGCCCCATGTAGGTTTATTTAATGTATTTGACCGGCTGGCGACATACATTCAATTTTCTGTTTAGTTTTTTTTTTCACAAGCAGTGCAGGCACGTCCTGAGAAAGCCTTGTTGCTGTCGGGACGTTAAGCAATGTACAATCAATCAATCAATCAATCTCAGGCCCATACCGCATCCGTCGCCACTGGCGGGTATTTAGTTACCTTAATTTGCCAGACAGTCAGCAGGGAATGGAAGCGAACAGAACATCGCTCGGGTGGTCACGGACCTGTCGCCGACGTGTCTGTCTGCTACATCTCCTTCTATCACGACGCGGACTCTCGGGAGATGCCTCGACCGCCATAACTGAAGGTCAGTGCTTGATTAGCTTGACGCCTGGAGGCGCCAAGCTAATCAAGCACTGCCCTTGAGTTATGGCGGTCGAGACGTCTCTCGGGAGTTCGTTAATCCGGCACTACCCTTGATATCGACCATGTTGTTGCATAGATCAGTTTTTGTGTTCGGGGGTAACTTTAAGGCTTGCGAAGTATCAAGCCGGCCAGGCACACAATTCTGACAGTCATTTCTAGCGTATGAAGTGGCATGTTCTTGGCGACGATCAAGCCGGCCAGGCACTAAATTCTGACAGTCATTTCTAGCGTATGAAGCGGCACGTTCTTGGAGAGCTATCAAGCCGGTCAGGCACTAAATTCTGACAGTCATTTCTAGCGTATGAAGCGGCACGTTCTTGGAGAGCTATCAAGCCGGTCAGGCACTAAATTCTGACAGTCATTTCTAGCGTATGAAGCGGCATGTTCTAAATATGAAGGTTCCTCTGATCATTTGCGGCACACTGGCGACGGTATGCGATGACCATGCGAGTCACCGAGGGTCACTTCTGCGACAGTTATGACCCGTAGTGCTTTAAAAATGGAGTCGGATGTTGCGGTCATGTGACACTGACGATCGTGCGAGCCGTATGGCTGCTTCCCTTCCACTGGACGCATATTTGCTTTCTGAAATCTTTGTTCATTCAACTCCAAGGAGCCCGAGCTGTCAAAATATGATACAATCTGGTCTCAGCAAGAGACATAGATCCTCTTGAGCCTCCGCAGTGGCGGGGGGTCATGAGGATCTGTGTCTCTTGCTGTTGGATCGTGTTCTCTTTTTTTCGGCAGTGAAAAGGTTAGAAACCATGTTAGATCCGCCCTAACCCCCCCCCCCCCCCTTGACTCCTTCAACCCCCGACCACCTTCCCCCGCAATAATTTGTATTTTTCTCGGCGATTCGAAACGGTGTAACCTTTTACTTGCTCCAGACAAGGCAAAGGGGGACGTGGCCCAATATTTACCTTGCCGCGGTGGCCGGCCACGAGAGTATTTCCTTTGACCAGATTTGTCGGTAGTCCAAATTGCACCGTTTCCCCAGCCCGGGACAACCGTCGTTCAGCACGATCTCCTCCACGTCCTCGGGACTGAAGTCGGCCGCAGTGGGCCCGCGTATGTCGACGACTGCCCGAGGACTTTGTGCTCACTGGATCTGTGTCTTTCGTCTGCGGCCGCGACATTTTTTGCCGCACTGCCATTCAATATTGATACGTGTCTGTTGTCTAGTCGCCGCTCGCCCGCCCGTCCGGAAGAGGCCTTGTTTGAGGAACCGCTAGAGCCGAGCGTCGACGGCAAGAGGCATAGATTCGCATGAGCCCCTGCCCCTATATGCCTCTTGGAGAAGAAAGGTGTTGGGTGAAAGACTGGAGCTATGATTTTATGGTTTGATGGAGATCTCTTGCGAGCATGGGCGCCAAGCTGTCCTGGCACCACCCTTGAACTATTCTCTAGTGTGGCTTTGTTGGGCGATGTTGACCCTTTTCGTTGTCAGGGGAGCTGGGTAGCTCAGTTGGTAGAGCGTTCGACTCTCTTCCGAAAGTTGTGGGTTCGAACCCAGCTGGTGTCAAAATTTGTTCCGACCTCTTTTCGGTGCCCCATTTCTGAAATCACCTTCGTGCTGGACAAAAGACTTTTTCCAGCGCAAAGAAGTCATAGTTTGGAATCGTTTGCCCACGTGGCACTCACCGGACACGTAGCGACTCCATGTGTCGAAGAAACTATAGAGAATATTGATTGATTGATTGATTGATTGATTGATTGATTGATTATTATTATTATTATTATTATTATTATCATCATCATCATCATCATCATCATCATCATCATCATCATCATCATCATCATCATCATCATCATCATCATCATCATCATCATCATCATCATCATCATCATCATCATCATCATCATCATCATCATCATCATCATCATCATCATCATCATCATCATCATCATTATTATTACTGTATTATTATCATCATTATTATTGCCATCATCACAATCATAACCCTTAGTAGTAGTATTAGTAGTAGTAGTATTTTATCAAGTTAAAACTCTCACATTTGGTGCTGATCGTGAAAATAATATTACTTTTTTTTCCGTAGCCTGGAGCCCCTTGGCGTCCAATTTGTACATTTCCTGGGCTAACCATTTGATCATTCCATCCCCAGGCCCATATGACCCACATTTCGAAATCAATTTGTCAGTACTAAGCACTACAGTGGTCTACACAACAGTCTTTGGGGATCGATAGATCATTACCCCCTTGACGGCTGCTGACGAATCTCTTTGGCGGATAAGACGCGTAGTTTCGCGTCATTTCCGTCGAGCGATGTCATCGGTTGTGATCAAGGGATTAATCTACTACGTCTGTGTGATACCTTGTCCTGTAACTGTCTTTCCAAAGTCTGTGTCTCTCTTCGTTGGGAAGTTCTCTGGATTTTGCGCGCTTGGCAAGCAACTTCTGGGTCTGGATTTCGTTAACCCTTATCATTCGGAATACACCAGTGTGTGAAATAAGTGTGACTAAAATAGTTCAAGGGTAGTGCCATAATAGCTTGGCGCCTCTAGGCGCCAAGCTATTCTGGCACCACCCTTGAACTAAAGCTATTGATCTATATCCTTACCTGTAAGTACTATAATGTAGCTTGCATATGGCAGTGTACACATTTGAAGCTTTTAGCCTCAGTATGATATGGGTTAACTCATTCGGCCCCGACGCATGTACAGCAGAAGATGGATCGACCATGATAATTCAAGGGTAGTGCCAGATTAGCTTGGCGCCTGTCGGCCCCAAGCTAATCTGGCACTACCCTTGAGTTATCATGGTCGATCCACCTCCTGCAACTGGTGCATAGTCAGATGACGCCTCCAAAATTTGGGAAATACGGCCTTGGGGTTGAATGAGTTAATCTGGCTGGCACTACCTTTGAACTGTCATGGCTAGTCCATCCCCTGCGGTAGTGCCTTAACCCCTTATGCACCCGACCGTCGGTGTTGTTTGCAGTGCACTACAGTCACTACCCCTGCCTTCAACTCGAGGCATGAACATTGTCCTCCGGAAGTCATTAGACAAGGGGCACGGATTGCAAGTCGGGTCAAGCAAGAGTCATAGATCCACATGAGCCCCCGCAATTGCGGGGGCTCATGTGGATCTATGACTCTTGCTGGATCTCTGCCTCTTGCCTTGTCGTGTCCCGGCATGGACGGGGTTAAAGGTGATTGTCCTAGCACTTGAGCCAGTTGAAAATATCATCTCCTGATGGTCTGGTTTTGAGGGTACCCTGGGCGACCGTAACTGTGGTTGATCTGCGTCGGGTTTAGTGCTGAGCCGAAACGCTGTCCCCCTTGGATAGATAGGAATATGGGCTATTGACCGCCCCGTTTAGTCGGTAACCTAGTGCCAGAGCGCAGCTTGGGACGAACGCATGATTCCGAGTCAATGTCGCCTACCCGGCACCGGCCTCCACGTAGCGTGGGTGGGTAGTCCTTTCAGTCCTTGACTGAGTGGGCTAGCAGACGGGTGCCATCTTTGTCCAGGATTAGGACTTGATGTCAGCAGATATGTTGTTCAGTCTTTTTCACTGGTCCGGTTTTTAAGGAGCTGTGCTAACCCAGGTCGTACCATGTTGGATTGGTCCTTAAAAATACTCGTGAGCTTTTGGTCCTTTGGATCCCAAGTGTTTGCCGTGCTTGGAGACCCGTGTCGGGGGAGAAGAGGATCCTGGTGGCTGAAACACTCCACTTTGGCCTTGACTTCTGCCTAATCGGGAGGCTAGTCGTACCGGCCTAGTCAATCGGCTCTTGTCACGTTGAGCCCTATCCCACTGTTGACATGCGGGTTGCTATACGGAGTACCATGCTATAGCCTCTGCTGCTGATTAGGTGCTTTACGCCAGTATTCCCCTGCATTCAACGGTGTGATAGAAGGCGGTGGCTCAAACGGTTCAATCGGGCTTACCCCCTTGAGTATATCTTTCGGGCAGTCTCCATTGTGCGTCGGCTGGAGACCCGCCGACAGTTGCACTTTCCCTTGTTGGGCTCGGTGGCGGGCGGGGACCCCCGGGGGATGAATATCTCTACTAATATAATATGGATTAAAAAAAATAATTAAAAAAAAACTAGCACAGAAACGGCACATAGCCACCGACATTGAACATGACAGTGATTCAGACTGTGAGGAAGCGACGCCTCAGGCGTCGGCCGTATGGCCTCGCTTCCTCATTGTCCATAGCAAGGTGAAGGAGAAACCAGTTACCAAGCTGCATCCTTTTCTGGTGGGGGAGACCCTCAGGAGCCGTGTTGGCAGGCCTGACGCCCAGCGCTTCAGGTCTGGTGACTTGTTGGTGGAGTGCCGTACTCGGGCACACTCCAGTGGGCTACTGGGGCTCTCTTCCATTGGAGACACTCCTGTGGAAGTCACACCCCACAAAACTATGAATTCGTCCAGAGGCGTAATATAATCAAAGATGAAGCTTTGGCAGAACTGTCAGAAGATGAACTTGTAAGGAACCTTAAGTCTCAGGGGGTGACTTACGTCAGGCGCTTCGCTTCCAAGCGAGGTGGTGGGGAGATCTGTCTCCCTACCATCATCCTGACGTTTGGCACCCCCACCCCTCCTACTACCATCTGGGGAGGTTACTACTCCCTGAGAGTGAAAAAGTACGTCCCTCTTCCCCTCCGGTGCTTTAAGTGCCAGAAGTATGGCCATGGGCAGAAGACATGCCGTCAGGCAGAGGCTTCATGCGCCCGGCGTTGCACTAGGCCCGGACACTCTGCTGAGTCCTGCACAGCCACCCCCCTGTGTGTGAATTGCCAGGGGGCGCATATGGCTTCGGATAAGAAATGCCCTCGTTGGATATCCGAGTGCAAGATTCAGCAGGTGCGTGTGGAGAAGGGGTTGTCCTTTCTGGATGCCAAAAAACTGGTTGAAGGCCCTGGTGCAGCTGCGGCTGCCCCAACCTCTAACACCTCTGTGTATACTTTTAGTGCAGCGGTGGCAGGCAAGCGCCCCACCAAAGACTTTTCATGTCAGACCCCAACTTCTTGGTTGGGGGCGGAGCCTCGGCTCATCTCGCCCCTGGAGAGTAACCCTCCTCCGGTGGTGACAAGGAGCCAGGGAACGCAGAAGGCGGACACTGCCGGTCCGGTAGTGCCGCCTTCTGTTGCCCCATAGCCTCAGCCCCCACCCAAACCTGTTAGTCAACTCCAAAGGCTTCTGGCTCTGGTCAGCCTTCTAAGGCCGCTAACTCTAGCGGCAGGAACGCTGCCCAGGACCAGAAGTCTAAGAAATCTATGGGACCGCTGTGCGCACGGGCCCAGAAGGGGAACACTGATGTCCCCCTTCAAAACAAATATGCTGCACTGGAGGAGCGGATGGAGGGAGTGGAAGTTGTCGTTGCTGATGCTGCGGCAGCTCCACCCCCTTCCTCTCCGAAGAACCAGAGGAGGCCCGGGAGCCGGCCCCCCTCTGTTTCTTCAACTCCTTCCAAGGTAAAGGAAAAAGGGGGAAAAAACTCCTTACCCCCAGATAAGACTTAATCATGGACTCTTTGCTTCAGTGGAATTGTCATGGTTTTCAAGCTAACTTTGAGGAATTGCGTCTTTTAGTCAAGTTCTATAACCCCTCAGTAATATCTCTTCAGGAGGCTTACCTGAAGACTTCTGACCCTGTATCCTTTAATGGTTTTAATGTTATACATAAAGGCTCTGATTCGGAGAGGCGCTCGGGTGGAGCGGCTCTTCTCATTAGTAGCCAAATTTTAAGTAGCCCCGTTAGCATCGACACCTGTCTTCAGGCTGTCGCAGCTCGGGTTACCTTAAAGAAGACCATAACCATATGCAGTATTTACCTGCCACCATCAATGCGGGTCTGTAGCAATGATATTTTTAACTTAGTAGATCAACTGCTCCCTCCCTTTATTCTCATGGGGGATTTTAACGGTCACGCTCACCTTTGGGGTAGTGACCACTATGATGGCAGAGGTCAGATGTTAGAAGATGTTTTTTTCTCAACTTAACCTATGTGTCTTTAACGATGGCTCACCTACATACTCTAACTCTGGTTCTGGATCTAGTTCTGTTCTAGACCTCACTGTGTGTGATCCTTCTCTCATGCTGGACTTTGACTGGAAGGTTCACGACGACCTGTGTGGTAGTGACCACTTCCCGGTAGTCCTGTCATCGGTCAGCTGTGAGGAGGATCCGCCGGTGGGGCGCTGGAATCTCAAGAAAGCTAACTGGCCTCTGTTCGCCTCCCTCTGTCAGTCTCGTCTTACAGAGGAGGTGGTCATGTCAGCTGAAGAACCTGTTTCTTGTTTTACTTCTATTTTGTTGGACGTAGCAAGTGAAACCATCCCTAGAACTTCCACATCACTCCCTCGGAAGCCGAGAGTACCATGGTTCAATGAAGAGTGCCGCAAGGCCCAAACAATGCGCAAATCTGCTCAGCGACGTGCTTTTCGTAATCCGTCGCAAGCAAATATTTTAACATTTAAAAGACAGCGGGCGAAAGCCCGTTACATTTTTAAATGCGAACGCCGTGCTTCCTGGAGACTCTTCGTCTCATCTTTATCTTCTAGGACTCCATCCCAAAAAGTCTGGAAGGCTGTTCGAAGAATTAGGGGCAGGGGTGGCTCGGCTTCTGTCGGCCATCTTAGAGATGGTGCCAGTTTGGTCACAGATAAAAAGGCTGTGGCCAATTTGCTTGCCTCCACCATTGCCCATAATTCTTCAACAGAACATTATTCACCTTTCTTCCAGAAAGAGAAGGAGAAGCGAGAATCTTGTACTTGTGATTTTATATCGGATAACTCGGAAGACTATAATGCCCCTTTTACGTTTTCAGAATTGCAGCAAGCCATGCAGAAATGTACTGATTCTGATGCTGGATTAGATACCATCCACTATCAGCTCCTAACACATCTGCCTGAGGATTCACTCCTTGTACTTCTCAAGGCCTTTAACCATATCTGGATGACCGGTTTTTTTTCCGGCATCTTGGCGCCAGGCTGTAGTTGTGCCAATTCCCAAGCCGGGTAAGGATCCTTCCGACCCGGGCAACTACCGGCCAATAGCTTTGACATCATGTTTATGTAAAACTATGGAACGCTTGGTCAACGCCCGACTGGTGTGGCATCTTGAGTCACAGGGTCTCATCACAGACCTCCAGTGCGGTTTCCGGCGCTTCGTAAGTACAACTGACCATCTAGTTCGCTTTGAGTCTTTTATCCGAGATGCTTTTGTCAACAATCAGCATGTCTATGCAATTTTCTTTGATCTTGAAAAGGCATATGACACTACCTGGAAGCATGGTATAATGTCTGATTTGTCGGACATGGGTTTTAAAGGGCATCTGCCCGTTTTTATTCACAATTTTTTGTCCAACAGGTTGTTCCATGTCCGTGTGGGCTCCACCCTCTCCGACTCCTTTGAACAGGAGATGGGTGTCCCGCAGGGCAGTATTCTATCTCCTGTTTTATTTAGCATTAAAATAAATAACATTGTAAAGGCCGTCAAGGATGATTCTGAATGCTCTTTGTTTGTGGACGACTTTGCTTTGTGTGCACGAGGTCGAGGACTTGCGTCCCTTGAGAGGCGCTTGCAGCTGTGCGTTGATCGCATCCAGGGGTGGGTGTCTCTCAATGGATTCAGGTTCTCGCCCTCCAAGACAGTCTGTGTGCATTTTACTAACCAGACGAAATTGTTTTTTCCAGAACCTAGCCTGAGCATTGCTGGAGTGCCAATTAAGGTGGCCGAAGAGGCAAAGTTCTTGGGGGTCGTCTTTGACAAAAGATTGACCTTCTGCAACCATGTTAACTACCTTAGAACCTCTTGTCGGAAGGCCCTCGACATTCTTTGTGTCGTTGGTCGTACTGACTGGGGTGCAGACCGCATTGTCTTACTTCGACTGTACCGGGCCCTTGTTCGGTCCAAACTGGATTACGGCTCTGTGGTATATGGCTCGGCTTCCAAGTCTGTTCTACAGCGTCTGAACACAATTCACCATCAAGGTCTGCGCATATGTCTGGGAGCCTTTAGGACATCTCCAGTTCCTAGTCTGTATGCAGAGGCAGGGGAGCCTTCTCTCAGGCTCCGCCGCATTCGCCTCATGCTCAGCTACGTTCTGAAGCTGAAGGCCCATCCATACAATCCTGCCTATGATTGTGTTTTTAACCCGTCGTTTGCAGAGATTTACGATGCCCATCCGGGAGCTGTCCGTCCACTTTCCTTCCGTGTCCGACCTCATCTGCAGGCAGCCGGAGTGGACCTGGACAAAGTTTCGGAATCTCTGCAACACGTCATTCCACCCTGGCTACTATCAGTTCCTGACATCTTGCTGGACTTGACCGCCCACAAGAAGGATTGTACTCCACCAGCCATATACCAACAAAGCCTCAATGAACTCCTTTCAATTTTTCCTGGCTATTGTCGTCTTTATACGGATGGGTCCAAGTCTGAGGATGGGAGGGTGGCTGCGTCTGCAGTGTCCTCTCGCCATCCTAAACGCCCATTTAAGCTCCGTCTCCCTGACCATTCCTCTGTATTTAGTGCAGAACTGCAGGCAATTCTGCTGGCACTCAAGCATGCCTATCAGTCTCGGGAAAGGAACTTCCTCATTCTGTCTGACTCTCTTTCTGCCCTGCAGGCCCTTCAGGGCGCGGGAACAGACCATCCACTGCTGGTGCAGATTAGAGAGCTCTACGCGGACTTGATGAAGGAATATTATGACATCATTTTTATTTGGGTCCCAGGCCATGTGGGCATCGAAGGCAACAGAATCGCAGATTCTGCTGCCAACAGTGCCCGCATTGACCCTGTCCCTGACACACAGACTGTCTATAGTGATTTTAAACCTGTGATTAGTGCGTACATAGCCCGCGAGTGGCAGTCCGAGTGGGACAAAGAGGAAGGGAACAAGCTTCATAAAGCTCTTCCTAAGTTGTCTGACAGTCTACCTTTCCGCTGCGGCAGCCGCCGTGAGAAGACTGTCCTTGCTCGGCTCCACATCGGGCACACGTATGTTACGCACTCTTACTTAAACAGGATGAGCGTCCATGGTGTTTTGCCTGTGATGAGCAGTTTTCTGTTCGACACCTTTTGCTGTATTGTGCTGACCTAATTGACACCAGATATAAACACTTCACAGCGGACTCCTTGAAGGTTTTGTTTCAGGATGTTCCCCCGGACAAAATCTTCAATTTTTTGAGAGAATGCAATATTTTTAACAAGATCTGAGCATTCATAGACTATGTGAATTTTTTTATTTGCCCTTTCTGAGAGTCTGTAGATGTTTCTTTTCAAGACATGTGCGACATTTTAGCCTGAGATTTTTAATCTATATTTACATCTTGTCTTAAGACCTTGCTTTTAGTCTGGCTGACCAGAGTTTTACCCATCCCGCCGTGAGATGGCCTTAGTCGCCTGCTCGGCGTTAAACCCAAATAACTAACCGAGTCAATGTCGTTATTTTTGCTTTCCTGCTTGCAGTATCCCCATCCCGAGGCATATTTACTTGGTTTCGGAAATCTTTGCTCACTCGGCGACCAAAAGCCACGGACGCCAAAGGAACATGGGTACACATTAGTTTCAACAAGAGGCATAGATCTTCATGACCACTCCCCCCGACCCCGGAGGCTCATGAGGATCTATGGCTCTTGCAGTGTTCAGGGTTTTTCTCGGCAGTGAAGGGGCTGAGTGCCTTGCCATTGTATGAAGAAGCGGGTTATCACAGTATGCAATTTGGTACAAGGGTTTTGTGTGTGCCTTGGTTGCTCACATACACACAGTTTACTAAAGAAATAATAGCATGCATTTTATACCTGGTATGCTTCAGTTGCACCCCCTCCCCCCCCCAAAAAAAAAAATAAATAAATAAATAAATAAATAAATAAATAAAAATAAAATAAAAAAAAATAAATAAAAAAATAAAAAATGAATAATAATAATAATAAAAAATAAAAAATAAAAATAAATAAAATTGATAAAATAAAATAATAAAAAATAAAATAGATAAATAAATAAATAAAAATTTACCTATATTGGGACAGTTAACTTTTAAGTCCTTACATAACATATAGGTGCCAGTGATCACAAACTTATCGGACTCAAATGGGTTCCTCCTCTGGGGCATTAACACATTTCACCCCAAGACAAATTTTGGAGGTGTCACTTGACGACTATGTACCAGTTGCAGGAGGTGGATCGATCATGATAATTCCAGGATAGTGGTAGGTTAGTTTGGTACCAGTAGGCGCCAAGCTAATCTGGCACTACCCTTGAATTATCATGGTCGATCCATCTACTGCTTTAGTGCAAAACGAGTTAAATCTGAGGTTTTGACAAATGCATCATAAATTATGAAGGAATCGATATTGCTGTACTGGTCTGTCATTTTGAAACTGAAGGCTAGAAGATTTAAGGTGTAAAATCACAAACCAGGACACAGTTGTGGGGCAGGAATTGTTTGTGTCTGTGTGTCATGTTATGTGGATCACGGCGCGAAAGACCAGACGCATTTTGCTTCATGCACGGTGTACAGTCCTTCGGCGGTAGGTTGCGCACCGCAGGAAAATTCGTACAATGTCAGTGTATTATTGTTCATTGCACGATTCGTTTTGGGACCTCACGTTTTCCTCACATGCCAAAAGGCCATCGGGCCGGAGTCGGCCACTGTCGTGCGCGGGCCCACTGCGACCGACTTCGTCAGAGATAACTCGTTTGGTTTGGCTTCAGTAATTAGAAAAGAAATCGAAAAAGCACGCACGCACGCACACGCAAACACACACACACACACGCGCAGAAGTTTTATCCCTGATGCCAACCTCACTAACAATTGCCATACGACACGCGGGCGTGTGAGTGATTGACGACAGCGTCGGTTTATTATTATTATTATTATTATTATTATTATTATTATTATTATTATTATTATTATTATTATTTTACAATATACACTTTTTATTTTTCTCTGTGAAATAGTATTAGCCAGCATGACATTATCCATGTTTAACAAGCACAGTTGGATGTAAAGGTTATGCATACAGTCTTGTCATTATTCGGGACGTAATAAAAGGTGAACTTTTTTCTTTTTTTTAGAGGCAGCTAGCGGCGCCATGAGGTAATTTGCAGACACTGTAAGATTTCATTACGTCCGTGTATATAGATACTACAAACAGCACCGCTAGCCACATGCAAGGGCGGGTTAACCCCTTCTCCGCCAGGGGTCGCAGGTTGTGGTGATGAAGTCTTTGTTAACCCTGTGCGTGTCGGTAGCGGTTTTTGTGTGTGTTGTTTTTTGTTTTGTTTGTTTGTCGCGATGATTACTGCCGGTATCATCGCGACAAAAACCGCTACCGACACGCAAGGGGTTAACTCAACGTCGCAGAACCCCAGCCGTTCACTACCAAGTGGTGTCAGCAAGAAGCATAGATCCTCATGAGCCCCCGTCACTGCGGGGGAGCATGAAGATCTGTGTCTCTTGCAGTCGGATCGTGTTCCGGTAGTGAGGTGGTTAAACAGAACACAGTGGCAGTGTATTTTGGGAGAAGTGCGGATTACCTCCCATTTCACATAGAAGTCTCGTGTAAGCTGACTTTCCCATAATTCTGTTCCACTCCCTAAATTTCATTCATTTTGCCTGTCATGTTGTGTGTCCGTCATTTCGTGTGTCCGTCATTTCGTGTGTCCGTGATGTTGTGTGTCTGTTCGTCTGTTTATGTGTCTGGTGGTTGGTTTGTCTATGTTTTTTTCGGATTTGTGTGTGTGTGTGTGTGTGTGTGTGTGTGTGTGTGTGTGTGTGTGTGTGTGTGTGTGTGTGTGTGTGTAGGCAGTATTTCTCACAACCCTGTGCCGACTTGATCCAAATGTTTGACGTGAAGCGGTGTATTAACCCGTTGAGTGCCGAGAAATTGTGAACTCCACCCAACTGCAAGAGGTATAGATCCTCATGAGCCCCCGCAGTTGCGGGGGCTCATGAGGATCTATACCTCTTGCTGACACCACTTTGAATCCGTGTTCCTGGGACAGCTAGGACTATTTTGTGTTGACGGAATCAACGAAGATTGCAGGAACACAGACTCAAGGCCGGATGCAGGGGGGAGGGGGCGCGAGGGGTGGGGCGCGGGGGGGTGGGGTGGGGGGTGCGTGCTTTGGCACTACAATACGCCCCCTCGGCTGGCAAATAACTATAAGTGTGTTTAAAATTGAGTTGTAACGCTTGTGTTTCTGTGCCGTACGTAACTTTCAAAAACGTCAGAAGAACAGTTTCGGTTGTGCATGTGGTGTTTTGATATATTCTACACCCTGGCAATAGAAAAAATAAAATTTGAGCAGTCCCCCCCCCCCCCCCCCCCCCATTTGAAAACTGATTGATCCGGCATGTAGTAAAACTGTTGCCGCTAGGGTTTCACGTGAAAGAAAAACAGAAGATAGTGGTAGAAAACCCTTTAAAATAGAAACAAATAACGACGTTTCGGATCAAAGATCCTTCCTCAGGTGACATGGAAACAAACGTAGAACAGAAAAGAACACCAGAAAGAAAAGACGTCATCCTGTATAGAGAGAATTTAGAATGACGTAAAAAAAAAAAAAAAAAAAAAAAAACCCACACACACACACACACATAATGACGCAAATACACATGCACAAAACACGTAGCACAAAACTTACGTCTATATACATACACGTCACTGCATACATTCGCATTCACTCGTGCCTACTGCAGCTCACGCACATGCACACACACACACACACACACACACACACACACACACACACACACACACACACACACACACACACACACACACACACACACACACACACACATACACACACACTCAAAGGTAGCATCCAGTATCAACAGTGAGGTCAAGCCTGGCACCAACTACCCATCAGGCCGAGCATACATCCCTAGGGGCGAATGTTCAAGCCGCGCGGATGGTAAGTGCCAAGCCTGTCCGCGAAAAAGGATTCTGTCATTTTGCGGCGGATGAAGTGGGATGTATTTTGCCAAAGGATGCGTATGCTGAAATGTGTGAGGCTATGAGGCGGTTCGTTGAAATGACGTCCAACCTGGTTGTTGTATCCGAGGCGGATCGAACGAACTTGTTTCTATTTTAAAGGGTTTTCTACCACTATCTTCTGTTTTTCTTTTCTGATTGATCCGGCAGACTGCCAGCGTGAGCTAGCACTGTACAGGTTGATCTAAGTCAGTGTGAGGTCACAACTTCGAAGCTAAAGGTTGCGGTGACCATATTTTGTTCAAACCTTCGTGTAGGCGCCATTTTCTTCGCCTAGTGAAGGCCAAAAAAACGACAAGTTTAAATTTTCGGAAAAGCGAGATTTTCATTGTATTGCAGTGCAAATGTCGCTTTTCACGAAAATCAACTGACTGCCTTTTTGCCTTCACATAGCCGCCCTGTATGTCGTTCGAGCAGTTCCCTTGCCTTTTTATGTTTTGATTAATCATCCCTTCTCTCCGGGTTTGTTCGTTTTTCTGTTGGACAGCGAAGCAGCAATAAATCTAGCCTTGTTTTGTTTGTTTGGTTTTTGCTTCTTCTTCTTCTCCATCTGAGTCAATGAATGGCCTTGATAATCGTTGCTGCAGAGCAGAAATTGTCAATGATCTGATGAGTTCTTTTGCAACATTTTTATTTTTATTTTTTATTTTTGTTCTGGAGGGGGTGGGGAGCTGTTCTAATTAGTATACTGACGAGGAAATGAAACGCGACATTTTTTTGAATCATCGGCAACTCTTTAGAGTTCCCGATGATTAAAAATATGTCGCATTGCCTTTGCTTGTGAGTATAGTTAGTGTCCCCCCAAAAAAAAAAAAAAAAAAAAATAATAATAATAAAAAATAAAATAAATAAATAAATAAAAAATACAAATAAAAAATACAAATAAAATTTAAAAAATAATAAAATAATAATTAATAATAAATAAATAAATTTAAACAAAAATCATCACCAGAACAGTTCGTCGTTTCTCTTGCCGTTTGTACCGATGGCAGACAGAACAAGGTTGAAGGTGTGTGCATATTTTGTTTCCAGACTTCGCCAACCATTGGTGCGAAGTTTGTTGTTGACAATGGTGTGTTAACAGTCACGTGGGGTGGCATGGAATACTAATCCTTTGGCTGTCGGTAGCGGTTTAATAACCCTTTGGCTGTCGGTAGCGGTTTAATAACCCTTTGGCTGTCGGTAGCGGTTTAATAACCCTTTGGCTGTCGGTAGCGGTTTAATAACCCTTTGGCTGTCGGTAGCGGTTTAATAACCCTTTGGCTGTCGGTAGCTGTTTTTGTCGCGATGATTCCGACAGGAATCACTGATCGCGACAAAATCCGCTATCGACAATCTAAGGGTTAAATAGCCACAGGCCAGTCTAGCAAGTAATCGTTTCTTGACCTGATGTCGCATTGACCCCTTCCCTGCCAACGAAGACGACTTGTATGTGTTTGAAACCATGGCGAATTCGTCGCCATAACAACCCATCTGTCCGGCGTTGTCCACTGAAGCCATGGGGGCCAGCAAGACGCTAAGGACGCCATGAGCCCCCGCATAAGGGTCTCTTACTGTTTGGGATCCGTCTTGTTTTTCTAACAGACGCTTCCGGAAGTAGGCCAGAACTGCATGTGTGTCGACGGAGACAGTGGATTAAAAACCCGGACAGACATGGCCAGAATTGCACATGTTTCGCCGAAGACACTGGATTAGCCCTTATCATTCGGAATACACCAGTGTGAAATACGTTTGACTAAAATAGTTCAAGGGTAGTGCCAGAATAGCTTGGCGCTTCTAGGCGCCAATCTATTCTGGCACCACCCTTGAACTAAAGCCATTGGTCTATATCCTTAGCTGTAAGTACTATAATGTAGCTTGCATATGGCAGTGTACACATTTGAAGCTTTTGGGTTAACAACCCGGACAGACCATGGGAATCGTGTTCCGACGGAGACAGAGGATTCAAAGCCAAGAGACAATACAAGAGAAATGGCCAAACTTGCGCGAGTTTCGAAGAAGACAGGGGATTAAAAAAAACCCGGACCAACATTACATGCGAAGTGGCCCAGAATTGCACGTGTTTCGACCTGCACTGAAAGCCCGGACAAAACATGCGAAACGGCTCAAAACTGCACGTGCTTCGACGGAGACTGTGGACGCATGTTTGTCCGGACTTTTAATTCACTGTCTTCGTCCGATCGAAACGCGTGCAATGCAAAACTTTCCGAATAGCGTCTATAACTGACTTGAGGTCCTCCATTTTGAACATTAATTTGCTCGTGTGAAACCTGCAGCAGGGAAAAAGGGTTGTTCGCCTACATCTGTGCTGCTCAGACGGAGTGAGTGGTATTAGGGGTTCCTGTCTAGGTAGGATGCCCAGTATCGAGTTCTAGTCCTGTTTTCACGACTTGCGCGTGCTCGATCTTTTCTGCACGCGCTCGATCACGTGACCAGAGGGCGCCCGGTCCCGGCGTCTCTGGTAACCAAACTAGTCTTTGTGAATTGACTAGCGGGTATGGCTTTTGCGTGTTTTTCTTTTCACAAACCAGCACACATCTGCCGTTACTGCCGGGTTACTGTCCCGTGTCGACGTTCTCTTTGATCGGTTTGTTAATTGAGCAGTGAAGTCTTTCGACCGGAATGATTTCTGCCATTTGCCTCAAACGGTGTTTGAGCGCTTGATGTTGTAGATACTGGGCTCAGTGGCCACGAGTGAGCTTTAGTCCTGCACCTGCCACTAAGCAAGGTGCTCCGCTACAGGGGTCAATTGCATGAGTGAGCCTAGACCCGCGCCAGATGCTCCTGCACAGAGGGCGGTTGTACTAAGTCCTGAGCCAGCCACTAAGCAAGGTGTTCCGCTAACGCGGAACACCTTCCTTAGTGGCTGGCGCAGTACGAAGCTCTCTCATGCAGCTGGCCCCCCTCCTGTAGCACCTTGCTTAGCGGCTTGCTTAAGATTTAAGCTCACTCGTTGCAACCTAGGTCTGGTTCTCGCTTTTAGTCACCTTATTTTAGTCGGACTTGTTTCCTGTCTCTAATTTATTATTTATTTATTATTTATTTTTATTTTTGTAAACTGACGTTTATGTCATCACCCATTTGTTCATTGGTCCCCTGCGTTTGTAAAATGATCGGAGGTATCGAGCAACAACAACAAAATTCTCTCTCTCTCTCTCTCTCTCTCTCTCTCTCTCTCTCTCTCTCTCTCTCTCTCTCGCTCTTTCTCTCCTCTTTCAGCTTTTTAGCCAGTCAGACATAGCTATCAAAATATTCGTACTGGTCTGTTATTTTGGACCTTACGGCCCTAGGGCCGTAAGGGCCAAATTCACAGACCAGCACACATATCATTCAGCCGAAGCATTAGATCTCAAGTGTGTTGATTGCCCAGATAGTTCCCCTTTTGTTGACGTTTTTCTGTTAAGCGAGCGCAGCCATTAACTGTGAAGAGCGACAGATTGGCCAGTCATATGACGGTCCCCTCCGCTAGTTTCCTCCTTGATTGCCGCTGTAAAAGCGTGACAGCGATACCCCCCGTTTACCTTTGTCCGTCTGCAAGAGGCGTGGCTTCCCATGAGCCCCTGCACCTGCAGGGGCTCATGGGAAGCCACGCCTCTTGCCGGCGGCCGTTTTGTATCCTGAGATTGATGGAGTCGTCTGCGTTCGGAGTCTCGTCTGAGCTCAGGAAAACTTTTCACATTTGTATCCCGAACTTTTTACTGACTGTTTTCGATACGACAGCGGACGTAATGCACGCGATATGCGAGCAGACGGCGAAATTCTACCCGCCAACGGAGCGAACTGGAGTAATCGGAGAAAGGGGAGGGAACAGGAGTATTGGATAGAGGGGAGAGAACTGGAAAGTGACATTGTCGCACTGTACAGACGTACGCAGATATAGATATTTCTCTTGCAAATGGACTAGTACCTTTTTGGGGCTAACTTCGCGCTTTGCAGACGTACACAGACACAGACCTTAGTTTGAAGCTCATGAATTATCCTCCCGAGTCGAAAAATGTTAAATTAAAGTTCTTCCTCGCGAGCGAGAGACATAGATCTTCGTGAGGCCCTGAAGATCTATGTCTCTTGCAGACTGAATGGGCTTGCATAATGGCGTATTGATAGCTTCGATCATGGGGGGAGACTGGCGGTGTGGGAGATTTATACTGATGCCGCGTGGTGGGACCTGACTTACGTGTTGCGTACATACACTGTGAAAGTGCAAGGGCCTACCCTTTTAACCCTTTTCATTCAGATACACTGCTGCTTGAAATCAATTTCAACTATGATGGTTCAAGGGTGGTGGAAGAATCGCTTGGCGCCTCAGGCGCCAAGTGATTCTGGCACCACCCTTGAACTCAAAAGGCGGTTGATCTGTCTCCTAATCTGTAATGTAGCCTTCTTAGGACAATATGCAAGTTTTAAAAAAATCAGCCTCAGGATATGACGGGTTAAAACAATGAATGTAAAGTGAAATAATCAAGTGACTTATCTGTACTCACAACTTCCATCTTATCCCCCCTCCCCCTACAGACACACACACACACACACACACACACACACACACACACACACATACAAACGCACGCACACTGTGCCACTTCCGGTAGAAGAAACTCTCGCAACAGGGAAATGGAGAGAGAAAAAAGACTTTTCATGGAACATTTCTTTAATTGTTGAAGGGTATCCCAATCTGCTTGATTAGTCTGGCGCCCAGAGTGGCTCAGGCAGGGTTCACCAATGCTGCTCATGTACGAGTCTAGACGCCTAGTAGTATGGCTGAAGCAGGGTTCATCAAGGATGCTCATGTACAAGTCTAGACGCCCAGAACTATGCCGGAGACCTTATTTAGCATGTATTGCAGTTCACTGCAATTTGGACACATGCATGCAAAGTGGTTTCGATATTGGTCATGGTCTCTTTCGTGTGGATCTTGCACTGCATAATCATATTGCCCCCTCCCTACACCTCCTCTGCCTCCCCCTCTACCCTTTCCTCTCTGTAACCCCCGCCCTCCCCTCCCCTCCCCCCAACCTCACTCCCACCACTAAATCCACCGCAGTCCCTATCCACCTTCTGGTCTCCACAACCAGCAATCACGTGACTGAATTGCGTCATATCTCCCATGCAACGATTGGGAAGAAAGCTACAGGGTTTCCCGTGCCCCCCCCCCCCCTGCCCCCCCCCCCTCCCCCCCAAAAAAAAAAGAATGCCACACTTGGAGAATGTATTTTTTTCTTATATATATATATATATATATATATATATATATATATATATATATATATATATATATATATATATATATATATATATATATATATATAAGGGAAACAATATATATATAATAGTAATGCTTGTAGAGAAAAGCACTTCCGGTAGATTTTTGGGCGTACATCTGAGATGTGCGCGCAGGGCTCTTTACAGTGACCACCGCTCGGTAATTTCCTCTTCTTTTTTTTTCTTCTAATTTTATAATAAAGTTATCAGAAACGGAATCACCCCTCCACCCTTATCCCAACCCCACCCCCACCGTCCCGACACGCCCTCCATGTCGGCTTGTTTGCACGTGCCGAGTGCGCGCCATGATTGTGCCCCGCTAGACCTATTTTCCTGTTCTCATTGTTTATACTCACCCACTCACTTCGTTAGCAAAGCGTTTTATCTTGTTTGGTGTCGTCTACGTTTTCCTTTCGTGTTAATTTGCTTCGCTCACTTCGTATGGCCCTTATCGTCTGGTCTGGAATTCAGACATGCGGGGCATTATGTGGGCTGGCCTGCGGCCTTAAGGTCCAACATCACCGACCAGCAGACATTAGATGATATTTAGTCGTCAAAAAGGCGATTTGTGAAGGAGTATGAGAGGATCGTGCAATATACCTCAAGTCACGACCAAGCATTTCCACTACGTGTGCTCGGGTCTTGGCTTGACTTCGCGACCGAAGATTCTATAGGGCTTGCCCACGTCGTCTGCAGGCATTTTCGTGGCTGCGGAGGCCAATCCGGGACAGGCAGGTTCGACCGCAGTGGCTGCAGGGGAAGGTCTGGTCAGGGTTCTGAGTTACGGCAACTCGGTTTTTTCTCCTGAGCCGTTTGTCCTTAAGGTTAGCTCTGCGAGAGTCCTCAAAGGAGACGGCTGCCTTGTAGATGGTGGAGCGCCAGGTGTCACGGTCCGCAGCAAGCGAAGACCACTGGCGGTGGTCGATTTGGCAAGCACTAAGTGACTTCTTGAGACCGTCTTTGTATCTCTTCTTTGGTGCCCCTCTGTCACGGTGTCCAGTAGCAAGCTCGCTCTGTGTGCTCGGGTAGGCGCGCACGAACTCACGAACGCGTGCGCACGCACGTACGCAAACACACGCACGCACGTACGCAAACTCGCGCACGCACGCACGCTCTCTGTCTCTGTCTGTCTGTCTGTCTGTCTGTCTGTCTGTCTGTCTCTCTCTCTCTCTCTCTCTCTCTCTCTCTCTCTCTCTCTCTCTCTCT
Organism: Semisulcospira habei; assembly: GCA_036245525.1. NCBI lineage: Eukaryota > Metazoa > Mollusca > Gastropoda > Semisulcospiridae > Semisulcospira > Semisulcospira habei. The sequence goes on along the minus strand of BTPG01000002.1, from coordinate 125,114,629 downwards.
CTCTCTCTCTCTCTCTCTCTCTCTCTCTCTCTCTTCCCCACCCGGGTCTGCCCTGGGGGACTTGGGTGGGGTAACTACTTTTTAGTTCACAGGGTCACCCTGGTCAGCCCCACAGGGTGGGTTTTCTTCTGTATTCTGGGGCATGTGTTTCTGTCTACCCTTGGTCCATTCACCTGTATTTTCCTTTTTTCAACTCTCCCTACTGTCTGCGCTGCCTGTAGCTCTTGATATTGGATGTGTGTTGCTAAATGGTCTTAGCTTTATTTAGGCCCCACGTTGTAGGTTTATTTAACGTATTGGACCGGCTGGCGACATACATTCAATATTCTGTTTATTTTTATTTTTATTTTTTTTCACAAGCAGTTCAGGCACGTCCTGAGAAAGCCTTGTTGCTGTCGGGACGTTAAGCAATGTACAATCACTCTCCCTCTCTCTCCCTCTCTCTCTCTCCCTCTCTCGCTCGCTCACACACAGTATGTGGGTGTAGTTTTAAATGGCTATAGAACTGATGATCGTTTATAACATAACTCGCGACAGAGGCGTTTGACGAGTGTGCGTTACAGCGGGCACCAGCTTCCACGAGCTACTTTCCTGTCGTTTAGCACACATGCGTATTTGCTGATTTCAATACAGTAGACGGATTTCCAATCTGTACTTGCTCATGATCGCTTGAAGGTTTTCAATGGTAAATAAGATGGGTGCAGGTCATCCTTTCTGATATACGTGAAGCTTTGGGTTGCGGCGATTTGCAGGAACAAAAGCACTACGGACAGCCAGGAACCATCTCCTCTAAAAGCGTTTCAGACAGCCAGTAGATTGACTGGCTTCTGATTCACTGATCAAGGAGATATCGTCAGTTAACCCTTGACACGCTACGACAGGATGTGGATCGACACCGCCCTTGAACTATCAAGGTCGATCTGTCTTCAGAACTGTGGTGCGTACCTCCGAAATCTACCAAAACTGATAATTTCATCCTCAGGATGTGATGAGTCAAGTGCCCCCATCCCTAGACGTGTTAAATCTGACTTCGCTTCTTCCGGGAATTGCTTGGTAAACAATAACTTAGTATTTGTTTTGCTGCTATCTATTGGCTGAAACGCGGTCACGTGTTTGCTGTGATTGACACGGCTTTCCCAGAAAAAAGATGTCCGTTTGTAAGACTTGGTCACACAGGCCTGACACGTAGTGATTTGAATTGGGGTTTGTGTTAACATTTTGGCTGTCGGTAGCGGGTTTTTTGTCGAGGTGATTCCTGCAGGAATCAAACCTCGGCAAAGATCGCTACCAACAGCCAAATGGATCAATTACTTGTCATAATGAACCACTGTTCATTAATGATTCCGTATCAATAGAAGAAACTTTGAGGTGGTAGAAAGAAATTGGAAGGCAAGACTCGGCGCATCAAGCCATAGACAATTCACCAGCGGTGAAAATGGAAACGTTCACTTTTTCATTTTCACCACTGATGACGGATGTATGACCGGTTACGTTATGTTCTGTCTTGTCATCTTTTTTTCCCTGACGCGTCACAGTTTCGTATATTTACTCTTTGGATGTCGGTTCCGGTTTCTGTCGAGGAGATTATTGTAGGAATCACCTCGACAAAAACCGCTTCCGACAGCCGAAGGTCTTATAAGGAATCCCAGCGGCAGTTTGTTGTCACTCATTGTGATTCCAATGTCAGATGTATATACTCTTCCCAATGTTCGAGACTATTTTGTGAAAAGCGGATTTTTTTTTTGTATTACGACGAAAATCTCGCTTTTCGGAAAATGCACTGGCTGTCTAGGGCAGACCTATCGCATTCACGACGCCCCGCATCAGTAGCTGCGGAAGTGTCCTACAGCGTTGTACGACACTTCCTCAGCTACTGATGCGGGGCGCCTTGAAGGAGTTAAGCCTAAACACCGTTTAGTAGAATGACGTTGCACGGGCAATTAATGACACGAGTCGCTGTTTTGTCATCAGCTGCCTGTGCAGCGTCACTCCACGGACGCGTCTGGGCACAGGTGGTGCGAATTACGAGCCGCAGTAAACGATCCGTTGCATCCTAATTGAAGCGCATGGTTGCACACAACAGCGCGCACACCGGTACTTCCGTTTCGAGCAGCATGCCGTTTGTTTTTGGCAATTAAAGCCAAATAATGGAGCCTGCCCGGGAATCGAATTTTATGTGTGTGTTTGTGATGGTGGTCAGCTTTATACATCGCATAATTCCGCTGCCCATTTTCACGTGCGACACGTGTGGGTGTATTTAACTCATTCGGCCCGACGGCCGTATTTCGCAAATTTTGGAGGCGTCATTTAATGACTATGCACCAGTTGCAGGTGATGGATCGACCATGATAATTCAAGGGCATTGCCAGATTAGCTTGGCGCCGACAGGCACCAAGCTAGTCTGGCACTACCCTTGAATTACCATGGTCGACCCATCTCCTGCTGTAGTGCGTCAGGGCTGAATGACACCTTTGATTGACCCCTTCACTGCAAACGCCGGTCAGCTGCAAGCGGCAAATGACCCTCCAGATGCGTGGGGGTGGGGGGGGGGGGGGGGGGCTCGTGAGCTTCCTTTGCGCTTTGCTTGACCTGTTCAGTTTATCTCTGTGTTCCTCGGGTGGATGGGGTTATTTTTGCCTTGACTTTGTCGTGGTTCGAAAATCACAGCTTGTGCCGGATGGCGGAGAAGGGACTAACGCTCGTCAATTTGAAGACGCATTTCAGCACCATTTGTGTTCGCTATGCCTTGTCCACACACCTAATGTACTTTAACCGCAGTTTGGACAGGCAGCTGACTTAACAGTTAGTCTCCAAACTCGAGTTTGCACTGCCGTGAACCTAAAGGGAGCATGAGCATCGCGCTATTCTACGGTTATTCTACGCCGCAGTGCCGGGACGGTCGTCGAATCACACGTGTTGACAGCCATGGGTGTTTTGTTTTGGGCTCGGTGGTCGCGATTTTATCCCGGCTGCGTAAACATAGCAGCATAGAGGCAACACTAGCCACCAAGATACATACAGTACATTTAGCTTCTCACAAGCCCCCGCACTCTGCGCGGAACTCATGAAGATCTATGCCTCTTGGGGAGTTTTGTCTTTGGTTATGGGCGAACATTGCTAGGCAGTGAATGCCATCCGTCTGATGTAAAAACAAGAATATATTATCCTCGTGAAAGTATGCGGTAACGGTGGAATGAATGTTTCTTGATAGGTTCATTTGTCTCTGTGCACATGAGATGGAACAGAGAACCTTCTGCCATACCATCTGACGGCAGTTCCGATGAAAGCGGCCTTCAAGGCAGGCTAAAGCCTTGTACTGTCTCCAGCCCTCAACCAAATAATAGCCCTATCCAAGACCATTTTAGTATATATTTATTTTTTTATTTGTAACCTGGCTTTTAAATTTCTGCCCGTATATGTGCCTCAGCAGATACAAGTATATTCCGTAGTGAACCCGACTCTCTCTGTACCAGAACAAAAGAGGGGGGAAAAGTGTGTTCATTTATAATATGGCCATTGACGACACAAAAAAAGCGTCAATAGAGTCCACGGACTCTTTAAACATCGGCAGTTTAGGAAAATTGCGTATGCCTCGGCCTACTGAATCACTATCTGGTCTAGATCCCGCATCTCGAGTTAACTGAAGCTGTACCTCCCTATCTCTCTCCTTTCTATCCCTCTCCTCTTTCTCTCTTTGGTACTCTAGCTCTTTCTCTTTTAGTACTCTCTCTTCTCGCTGAATTTCTCTCTCCCTCGCCCTATCTTCTCTATCCCTACACTTCTCAACATAGTCAAAAAGCTTATCATCCCTAAGTCCTAACCTTTCACCCTGTTTAATGTAAGCCTCCACCGGGTCTACCTCCATATTTACAACTTCTAACAATGACAAAAACGTAAAAATACAAATAAATGGCAAAATTATCAACCTAACACGCACCTAGCAATACAAAAACTTTAAGTCCACTACCCCACTATCGCCCGCAGATACTTCTAATCTACCGCTAAAACAGGGTCACCACTGTAACGCACGCAGACTTGCCCACAGTCCTACGCACAGACTCTCACGCAACAGACGCATACACCGCCACTGACTCAGACGGGCGCATTCATGCGGTAAAACACAACACACGGGCTCCCTTTCTAAAGTAACCTTTATACACTATAAATGAAAAAGAACGACTTAAATGACTATCAACTATATACACTGTTCTATTATCACACCACACACGTATCACAATATCTTTGCCAGGTTAGGTCTTAGTCTCACATTGCCTCCAACCTGTTTGATGTTGTTGCCTGGTTACGTTGGTCCTTCTCACGTCTAGGCGTGAAAGTCCTTCGTCGAACGCTTATTGCCGTCCTGTCTCTTTGGCACGGACGTCCTCGTCCTCGTACGGTACTCAGTTCTTGCTTTGACTTGGGCGTCTTGGTCCCGGTCAGACTCACTCAGTGAAGAGCTGGAGGGATGACCTCACGTAGGTCCCACCTGCGACTCGACGGCTCGGCGTCCGTCTTTCCACTCTTGTTACAAGAACTCTGAATAGACAACAAAAGTCCCAACGCAACACTTGCTAAACACACAACATATTGGATCAATGAGAAACGTCACGTAACCTGGCTGATACAAATAACTCACACGTTCATTCACACACACACACGTGCTTCATAAACTATTTTCGTATCACCCCCATATCTGTCACTATCTTGAAACAGACTATAGCCTAACTGACACTCTTGCTATACATTACTCTATACCCTGGAAAAGACTATGCTTACCCAACCACGTACTATCTTCATAGCGGCTTAGACATACACACTTCATATTCCTTTAGTCATCTAACTCGGTAAACAACTGTATACAAAAACACCGGTTACTTAATAATAATAATAATAATGCCGTTATTATATAGGCGCTTTTTCTCAATTTTGGGGAAATCGACTCAAAGCGCCGCGCCTGAAACCCAACACACTTACGAAACAGACACGGATTTACGCCATTTAAGACAAACACAGTACAAGACAAACGAAGGGCCAGTCAGCTACTGAAGTTACAGAGATTTTTGATCGCTTGTATTTTGAAATTTGTAAAGTGGCCTGAGACCGGTACCAAAGTGTGGGGGGTGGAAGAACCGGAGTACCCGGAGAAAGAACCCCCTTCACCGAATTCTAAACATACTATAACTAAACCAAACCGGAACACCGCTATACAACCACATTAATCTTACCACGCATACTGTCTTTAACTAAACAACTATCAATACTACGTTTACAGAAACATATCTGAAATCTAGGCTTCAGAGTCTTGGAATGCGGGCTAGGTAACTCAAACACAACCGTTCCATACGACAAAACAGCCCGCACTCCCGATCTAGACCTCTGACAGTCACAGCTTCCGCCTAGAACTCACTAAACAGAACTCACTAAAAATCCCGTGCTAACCATGTCTTACAGATTTCCCGTGGAGCCTAATGCCACCACAAACAAACCGTTAACAAAACCCGTACCGTACTAATCCTACTGTGTGAGCACTATGCATAAGCATAGAGCTTCATCACAACGGTTACTAAAAAACAAAAGAAAAGGCTGAAACTCACTGCAAAACACAATAGCCCATCTCGCTCCCTTTCCCCTACTCAGCCTGGAAATTAAAATTGTGTGAACTGAAAAAGCAAAACTTAGGCACAGATTCTCATGGGTCACGGTCCTGTAACTTGCGTGGCGGACATTTGAGGATCTATGCCTTTTCTCATCTGTAGAAAGGACCACTATCACACTGAATTAGATACACTCAATGATAAACACCTCCTGTCTGGAATATAAACATAGATCCTCATGACGCCCGCAGATACGAAAGCTAATGAGAATCCTGACTCTTGCCTGCCTCTATCATTATGCTGGTCCTTACATACAAGAAGCTGCGCGAGCTGATGCAGTGACTGCCTTCCGCCATTGTATTAGACGCGATGACAGCAATTATAAAGAAACCGTTCTGCTGGAAAAACTGGACAGAAACCGAGAAGAGCGCGAGCTCACATTCCATCGAATCAAAATGATTAGGTTTTTCTGAGTCTGAGTTAGAACTGTTAAGGACAAGCGGCTCAGGAGAAAAAAAAAAACAGAAAACAGAGTTGTCGTAACTCAGAACCCTGACCAGACCTTCCCCTGCAGCCACTGCGGTCGAACCTGCCTGTCCCGGATTGGCCTCCGCAGCCACGAACATGCCTGCAGACGACGTGGTCAACCCCTATAGAATCTTCGTTCGCGAAGTCAAGCCAAGAAGAAAAGAGAAAGAAGGACAGGCAGCAGCAGCGCATGCGTAATCGCACTTATTTATTCTGTGCAGACGTCAGCGTTTCAAACTTTTTGTTTTGGCTGTGGTTTCTCGTACTGATAGCACTGTATTTATAGAAAGGAGTGGAGTCATTGTCAGGTTACTTGATATAAAGACGAGATGTGCTGAAGCGGATGGTCCTGTGTGTAAATGAACCATCACTAGACCTGCGTGTAGCGTTTAGTAACCATATGTTACAGAAGTGTGTCTTTGAACAGTTAGGCGGTAGTGGGCCTTTAATAAAGATGTCAACATTGCGCTCACCTCAGCGTCGATTCGCAGGCTGGGGAGATTGATTCTTGGGAGCTCCTGCATCGACAGAAAGCGCAGCTTTTTGTGCGCGCCCTGCATCGGCTAGATGCGAAGATAGCTTAGTGATCGAGTTTTTAACCCCTTTCAGTCACCAAGCCACCCCTAGCAAGCAGCCTACAGGCCGACCTCGCATCAAGTGCTAAGCAAGATAGAGCGTTGCTCTCGAAGTTTAAGCCCTTCATTGCCGATAAAAACTGAACCAAGCCCTACTGCAAGAGATATAGATCATCATGACCCCCCGCAGTCGCGGGGGCTCACGAGGAGAGAGGGGGAATATGAGAGTTTTAAAGAATCTTCTATGGTCCTCATTTTTCTATGTTATTCGCTCACAAAAACGCACACGACCTTGCCTTTCCTTTTTCTCAAATTTCTTTTATTTTTCTCTGTAATTAGATATATAAAGAAAGAACTGAATCTTTATTAACACTATGACTGAGAATTTAAGGGGTTAACTCAGTCATAGTGTTAATAATACTTCAAATCCCCCCCCCCCCCCCCCCCCCCCCCCATAGACAAAACGCCCGATCAAACCAGTGCTTGTAACCCGAAGCAATTATATATAATACATAAACACCTCATGCCTACGCTTGACTGGTTTTGAAAGACCCCCACTTCAATTCAGGTAAGATATGAATAGACCTGTTCTGAAAATAGCAATTATTCACGTTTTCTTGTCGGGACGAGATTGAATCAGATCGGTATGTACCCACACTGTCTCGCTATTCATAAAGGAATTTTTTATTTTTCCAATTATGTGTCTACCCGTTCGATTTGACATTCAATTCAGGTAAGATATGAATAGACCTGTTCTGAAAATAGCAATATTATTATTATGTACCCACACTGTCTCGCTATTCATAAAGGAATTTTTTATTTTTCCAATTATGTGTCTACCCGTTCGATTTGACATTCAATTCAGGTAAGATATGAATAGACCTGTTCTGAAAATAGCAATTATTCACGTTTTCTTGTCGGGACGAGATTGAATCAGATCGGTATGTACCCACACTGTCTCGCTATTCATAAAGGAATTTTTTATTTTTCCAATTATGTGTCTACCCATTCGATTTGACATTAAAATGCAAATGGCCAACAGCCAACGCGCCGACACAGTAGGGCGTCGCTATTCAACTTAGTAAGGGAACACTCTATGAATAAACCGGCTCTACAGCTTTGAAAAGGCTATTTGCTGAGAGGTGACAAGAAGAGTTTCGAAATTGACTTCATATTTACTCAATGGCTGGTTCCCGAAAAATCAGACGGTGGTTATACTGTGCACTATAAACAGTTTGATAAGAAACTAACAAGTAATATTTAACACACACACACAGACGCACAGACAAAACACACACACAAACAAACAAACAAACAAACAAACAAACAAACAAACAAACACACAATCAAACAGACGTACACACACACAAACACAAACACACACACACACACACAAACACACACACACACACACGCACTTACAGACACTCATGTCAGTACAATTTTATCGTAAGCATGAGCTGCCAGGTGGTGTCACGGTTGATCGCCTTTTGTGTTGCCTCACGCCGCGGCCGCATTCCATTCCTTTTCAATTCAGACACGAGCCGCATTTTGAAAAGACTCTCACCCGTCAATGGCCTTTATAGCTACACCCTTTCAAATCGCTAAGTTGTGTCAAAGATCAACAGGGGGACATATTACTTTTCAAAAGAGGGGGATTTGTACAAGTGGGCTTAATGTACTCATGTGGTTTCTGAGGAATTAGAAAATCAACTGGTGGTTATTACACTATACAGGCACTGAAAAAACAGCTGGATAAGAAAATACCAAGTAAAAAACAATAAGTCACAACTCACTTAAAGGTTACCTTAAAGTGAGTTACAATAGGAACTTATTAACTACTTACATTAAGAACTTATTAATTACTTACCCTAATTACTTGCAAGTACTTAATAACAACTTGACTCTAGTCACGTATACTAAGTCTTTTTTACCAAGACACAAGGGCACCGGAAAACTTTTTTTTCTCAATAATATTCTGGTGGTGCAGATGGTGCAGGCCTAAACTGTGTAAGTGGCATGTCATCTCTCTGTGAAGTGTAATGAAAAAATAAACGATTACCAAATCTGATTTTTATTTGTTTAAAAGATTGTGTAGCTTTTCTGTGGTTTCCTGAACACCTATCTTTTTTCCTTCCGCTAAAAAACTAGCCTTCAGTTCTTCAACATTTACGGGAGATTGACTGCGCATTTTATTCTGGATTTCAGACTTCTGTTTTTTGTAATTATTTAAATCATCCTGGACTCTCTTAAATTCCTCGTCATCAATAAAATTATCGTTCAATGCCTTACTGATAATAAGTTTCATACTGCTCAGCTTTGCACCAGCAAGCGTACTCAATGCTTCATGTTTCTGTAATTTCGTGTGAAACCTCTTGTTCAAGGCCTCCAAACCAAAGCATGCTAGGCATGTAGCAACGCTTAGACCCTCAATTGCTATTCCAGCCAAACTCCCAATTCCTGTGGCGAACAAAACAATGCCCCCTACAGAACATGAAGCTGAAACTGCACCAATAGCCATAGAAGTGTTTTGAACAGAATTAAAAACGGTCTTATACCGTCTTTTGCACCGTGAATATTTCGCCTCCTCACTCTCCAAATATTTCAAAGCTTCTGTAATATTATTTAATCTGAATGCATCTGCCTGTAATGTTTTATCTGAAGCAATTGACATATGTGGATCAGGCGCAAGTGTTGTTTTAGTCATCACATTTGTTTCAGTCGGCTCAAGCGTCGGTAGTTGCGGATAGAAGTTTACCATTTTTTTTTATTCACAAATATTTTTTTTTTATTTAATCAGCAATTACATTTTGCAACTCTTCAAAAGTATACAATTTGCTGGCATAATAAAATGCAACAAGATCAATGTGTTCAAGGTTTATGTAAGTTAGACGAACAAAAGTTGTTTTGTCAACCACCACCTTGACAGCTGGAACACTGCTCGAAACATTAATAACATCATTATTTTTTGTAATAGCAATAAAGACCTTTGATGATTCTGTTACTGTTTCGTCCCATGTAAGTTTAATTCCCTGTGCAATTTGAGCCTCTTTAGCAGTAGTTACTGATTTCATGATAATTTCAAATACTATTGTCGCTTCTCTAGCCATGACTAAGCTTGCTGGCATAAACACAACAGAAGTATCTGATCTACCCTTTCTAGCTGTAAGAAGATATCTCCGTCTCTCATAATTTTCAACTTTCAGTTTTTCTCTGCTATTGTTGTCTGGGGCAAAACTTGGAACAAGGCTTACAATAAGCGGCCCAGAATTAACAACCTTCCTAAACACTAAGGCGCCTTCGTCATCAGTGTATACATAAGGACTAATAAATTCCAACTTTATGTCCCAGTCAATTGTGGGTGGTGGAACAGGTACAGGTGAAACCACCCACTTATTTCCCACATGTATTAAGTTGTAGGGCGCATTATTTACAGGTGGAGTAGGTACAGTAACATCACGTAGCTGACCAAGTTTAGGAATCTGTCTTTCACTGTCTTTCATGTCAACAATTACTTTCCTCTTGTACATGCCATTTGAATCAAGTTCAAAACCATATATTTCTCCAATTTCCCCTTCCTTCTCAAAATCCTGTACGTCTGCCAAATCTTTCAACTCTGTTACTGGACACGCAACTGGTATGATTCTAGGCTTTGGACCACCACTCATTTTTTATAAACAAAAATAAAATTATTTAATTTCCAACACTACACTAAAATCATGCATAACAACTGGTTTGTCATCCTGATTAGTTACAGATATACTCAGTGACTCAAAGAAACTAGAACCTAATTTCTTAAACTGCAAATTAGGAAATCTAACAACTACACTTTCGCAATACGGAGCAGTTCCAGTTGGTAAGCATCTCAACAAAGTTGAAGGCTTTCCATTGTGAACATTCTCAGATGTGTTTAGTTCTTTCAAATAAACATTTAATACTGTGTGCACTGACAAATTGACAGGGCGTTTTCCAGTTATTTTAAGTCTTTTTGTCTTCATTGTTATAATACCAGACATAGCTTCATCTAAATCATCTGTTCTCCACCAATCTTCATCAATATAAAATCCAAGTAAATATGCAAATCTATCTGAGATCCTTAACCAATTTTGTGTCAAAAATTCTAATGTAACAAGTAGGTTAGCTGGATTTAAAGTTGCTTTAATTTTAAATTTACTTTGAAACCATTCAGCTATAGTACAAAAGTCATAATACCCGGGTGGTAAAGCTTCAGTCTTACCATCAAAAATTACTTTATTATATATATTATCTTCTACATTAAACCATTTTACTGTGTAGAACATTTCATGGATAGCTGCAGCCTTGCTACCATCCCGATTATCAATCCCATTAGTTAACCACACTGGTTTGCTTGTGTCAAGATTTGTTAAGGTAATAAACATTTTTATTATCTCATATAAAAAGGATGGAATTTAAATCACCAACCATTACCACAACGAATGCATTTCAATTTAATGTGGATGCCAAATATAATGTCGCACCTACTTATGAACAGAAAATAATTCAACTAAATCAGCTTGACATAGCTGTAAGCGAACAAGATCTATTTCAAGTCAAAGTACCGAATCCGTTTGACCATTACCTAAACCCTCCAATAACAGACGACTCAACTGCAAGAAAGTGGTCCTCAAGTCCACTACAGATGTTTCAAAACCAACTCAACTTTGCAATACTATGTTCAACTACAGGCTGTGGTGTTTCATTTACAGACCACTTGAATCACTCAAACAAACTAATTAGATCTGTGTATCGTTTCCATGTTTATTACCAGCTTAGACGTATACTGTCAGAACTGCATACACCATTACCAACTGAATCCAGTTTCAACAGGTATAACAACCCCATGGATATGAAAGCATTTGAACGCATCTGTAATGAATTTAACATTAACCCTGGCACTAAGTATGACTTCACACAAAAACTTGATGATCACAAAGGCATGGGTACACTTTATTACGCTATGAGTCACAGACAATACCCTCAAGATTATTACCCTGGTTACACTTCATTCTCATCAAAATCACAAGTCTGGTTAGGATCAATAGAGCAGAAACAGTCTAATGCCTGGACCACATTTATTTTAGATAAATCTGACGGGTTTACTCAAGCGGGAGTCGAGCGCGTCAATGAGTCTATCAGAACATATGTCTGGTGTATACTAGGTGCACAATCACTAACAAAATCGAATATTTTGAATGGAAGTGGTATATTTGAATCTCAAAAACAGTTTCTCGCTAATCTTGAAGATTCAATTAATTCAACAGTTGATCTCCCATCTAGCATACAGCGCTACCAAAACGTACTCAGATATGCCAGATCGAAAGTTGACTTTGTAGTTGGCACTGGGTTATACATGTTACCATCTGACCTTCAACTCCAAATGGGTACAATAACAAATTATAACAATGAAATCATTGTTGCAGGTGTTGGTCAGAAATTAGGACTCAATAAAAGTGTAAACTTAGGAGCAACAACTGCGCATGTACTGTCATTAAAATCATTACAGGAGGTTACTTCCCCTGCCCCACCACTGGTACCCATACAGTCAGTAACAACCCCTGACACACATGAGTCAGAACGAACTGCATTAGTAATAGGATTAACAGGGCTAGGAGTATTACTTCTTTATCTGTTTCATTAAATAACCCGCCATTAACCCTCCTACTGTCACCAAAAATACCCACACATGCTCTGCCATAAACCCAACTGCCTTTGCCGCTGTACTAATCAACCAGCCGACAACAGAGCCTAAAATGCCAGGCAACGTGTCTACTGCTTTCAGAGCCAATTTCTTAAGCAAGTCTGATATGTGAGACAACTGTTTCTTTACCCACGACTGTAAATCTTTTGGATCTGTGGGAGCCGGTGGGCCCGGGGGTGGCGGTGCACCCCCACCAACCCCAGCACCGGAGACAGCCAGCACTACAGTGCTGATAATAAACCCAAGAGCAGTAATTAAACTAGCAATTGTAATACCCTGTTCTCTGAAAAGTGTTTTAAGTCTCTCAGCCAGAGTAGTGTCTTCGTGAAGTATTTTCTGAATAGTTTCTCTAATTCTGTTAACTTGGGTTTTCAGTTTTTGTCTTCCAATACTAATTGTTTCTAACCGTCCTGATCTTTCTATCTGCAAATCATTTAATCTGTGTTGAATTCTTTCTTTCATTTCTGTGTCAAGATTCCCATTGTCTGCTGTAGCCAGTTTCTCTTTTTCACGTTCAATGTGTTTATCAAGTTCTCCCAGTTTGGCAAGATTATTGACCATCTCACCTCTTATTGTCTGCAGTGATTTATCCAATCCCATAATCTCCCTCATTGACAAAGGTGGATCATCTATTGTTTTCAAAGCGTCATTTATTTGCCCTTCAGTAAATGAGGTTTCTTGTATCACAGTGTTTGCTATTTCTGGTAGGCTTGTTACTGGTGCCATTTCAATTTGTTGCCCTGTTGGCAACTTTGTTTGCGTGTCGTGAAGAACACTAACCAGTCTTGGGGGAACGGGAGACCCTCCAATTCCAAGGTACCTTGCCAACCCAGAGTTACCACCGACTTCACCTTTAATTGTACTTAAAGCTCTAAACTTAGAAGGATTATTTTTATGTGTTAGATATATTTTCCCTCTGTCTGTATTTACAAATAAGTGCCCTTTATCATATTCAAACTGGTTAGGATCCAAGACATCTGGGCGCGCTCCAACACTTTCATAAAATGAGTTTACTTTATCTTTTAACAGTTCGTGATGCATACTAGAACTAGTTACCATTCCAGTCATATCTGTGATACTGGTATCTGAGACATGCATGTCATCCATTTCAAAATCTTCATGATTAAATCCTCCTGCTGCCATTGTTTTATTAATTATTATTTTTTATTGTGCATAATAAAAATGACACAGTCTTACGGATCAAAGTTAGACCCATACAGAAAACTACGTGAGCCCCTGGGTGTTAAGGGCATAAGACAATCGATAGTCATCACGAACAATCCAAGTACCATAGACCAGAACCAAACACTTACAGTCAAGTTTCCAAACCTAGGTCCCAGTGACGTTATTGTTCCTGGCACTGCACGCCTAGCATTTAATATTGAACTTTCATCAGACGCAGATGTGAACAGAACACTGGTTGACAATCTTGGCAGAGCAATTGTTAGAACTATTAAAGTAAAACTTGAAGGACAGGAAGTGTTTAGTCTTGACGACTCAGATGTATTTTACTGTTACAAAGATCTTTGGCTCACAAGAGAAGAACGAGAAGATCGTGTTTACCAAGGTATACAGTCTGATAATGTTGGTAAACTTCGAATCAATGCTGGAGACAAAACAACTACTGGGGTACCAAAGGAAGTTATTATAGCAGAAACATATGGAACCAGATTTTACATTCCACTTGAGTTTGAAATCCTCACAGCTCATTTGCCTTATTACCAAGGGGCACTGAATGACCGTCTGAGCTTTGAACTAACTTTCAATGACTACTCCAAAGTTATAAAATCATCTGCCACAGATGCAACATACAAGATCTCTAACATTTCCTTGGAATATGAAATTGTCACACATACTGAACTAGCCAGACTCATACAAAATCAGTACCAGTCAAGACTTCCAATTTATTATGACAGGGTGATTAGACATAGTTTAATTCCCAAAGACAAGAGTGACCCAATGTGGAACTTAAACTTAAACACACCAGCCAGGTCACTGAAAGGTATTCTTATGTTGTTTGTTGAACCGGTGAGTCCATACAAAAGGGATTCAGAAAAATTCTACAATCCAAAGATTACACATTTGTCCTGCACAATCGAAGGCCGCCCTAATCAAGTGTACGCTTCAGGAATGCTGCCTTATCAACACTATGACGAAACCACAAAGTATTTTGCAGGAGGAAGGATTAGGGATAAACCAGCAAACATTGCGTGCAAAGATCTACATCTGTATGATGTTAGGATCGGACAATACCTTACAAACAAATACGCACTTTGGTTAGATCTTCGTAGTACAGACGACGATTATCTTCATGGGTCAGGACGAACTGTCGAGAATGGTAGTGATGGAATAACAATTCAGATACAAAAGAAGGTTGAAACTGCTGCAGCCATAAACATATATTTGTACCTGATATATGACGCACAACTCAATATTGCAGAAAGCAGACTGAGTGGACACATATATTAAAATTATATTGTGTATTAAAATGAACCGTAGCTTAATGACCCTTGATCCACACTGTGGCTTATTTGTTGGTGCTGAATTTGTACTTAATTTATTACAAACAAGATACATACACCATTTTGAAAACATTGTAATATTTTGTCCTACAATCAAACACAACAAAGCTTATCACAACCGTTTATTCATTTGGACTGACAACAACATATACTTAGTTGACCCTGAGAAAAAACTGAATGACTACCTACAATATTTTTACAAGCAATTTGAAGGACAGTCAACATTGTTTATTGTTGATGACTGTTCTGCAGAGAAAGACATTGTCAAGAAGAGAAACACTCTAGCAGAACTTGCTTTCAGTGGCAGACATGCAAATGTTAGTGTATGGATTCTCACTCAGAAATATAATGCTGTACTGAAAGATTTTCGTGAACAGTTAAAGTTTATCTGTTTGTTTTACTGTAAGGACCGTGACAGCTTTGAAGACTGTCTCAGAGAGAATGATGTCATCCCAAATAAGCATGAACGAGATGATGTAAAAAATAAACTGAAATCAACTAAGCATCTAAAGCTCATTTTAAAGACAGATCAGCCCACAGGGTATGGGTTAGTAAATTGATGTAAATTAATTTATTCTTTTGTTTGTCCAATAAAAATGACAGACGGACAAATCATACAGGTGCTTGATCTCACACACCTTTTCAAAGATGTTATGCACTTTACTGATTTAATAACACCCAAACAGACTTACATAAGCCTTTCAGCACCATCAGAAATATATGTTACATATAGTGTGACTTTGGTTTATGTCGATGAGCATCCAAATGTGGAGCACATGACAGTTGATTTAAAGACACCTACTTTTAAAGTTGATGATACCAACTATGGCTGGTTAGGGGAAGTTTGTTATAGCATATTTAAACAACTACGCAAACTAAATGTTTATATTGACAGTGTTGCAGTTAATAAAGTGGTATTACACAAGGTGAGCCAGCAGAGTTAACGTTAATATTTTTTCATTTATTATTTTGTCGGTCAAATAAAAATGACGGACAATGTTCAAAACCCTGGCTCATCTAGTTTAAGAAACATGTTTCACACAACAAACTTACCTATATCAAATACTAATAATGTTTACGAATCAATAGAAAACTCTTTTTCTGTCATACAACAAAATCTTCTTACAGGCAGTGTGAAGATTCAAATTGTTGCAAAAATCGAATTCACTAGGGTCGACGGTGAGGTGATTGTTTCGTACATATCAACAAGACAACACACTGTTAACACAAGAAGAGAACCGGAGGTAGAAAACATGTTTAGAGACAGACTATTACCAGACTTTCTACAGGCAATTGACAGTGCAAAAATGAAGGGGTCTGGCTGGCACGAAGGGCATGTACATGAACTACAATTAAAGCAGTCTAGGTATCATCCTATATTAGGTAAATCATGGTTGCCACTGCCAACAGAAGTTTCGAACAAGAAGGCAGTCGTCAACATACAGAACAATGACAATTTCTGTTTCATGTGGTGCGTACTTGCTAAACTACACTTTGTGAGGTCAAGACCTGATCGCGTATCTAACTACATCAAATTTGTAAATGAACTCAACTTTAGTGGCATTGAGTCCCCTGTTAAAATAGAGGACATAGACTTGTTTGAAAAACTAAATCCTGGTATATCTGTGAATGTGTTTGTGTGGGATAATAATGCTGAGAACAAGTTACAGCCAATTAGAGTATCCCCAATTGCCCCAACCTATGGTCAGTCAGAAGATAAACATGTTGACATGTTGCTAATCGGCGATGACAATAACTTCCACTACACAATTATCAGGAATATGTCACGTCTAATTCATTCACATACAACAAAACACAATGGCAAACAGGAAGTTTGTAAGAGATGTTTACAAAGATTCTCCTCCATAAACGTAGCGCACAAACATGTTTTACACTGCAGGTCAGCTGATGACATACAAACAGTACTTAAGTACCCAGATCCTGGTAGTCAAGTGTATTTTAAGAACTATGGGAATCAGCAAAAGCTGCCGTTCGTAGTATACGCTGATTTTGAATCCCTGGTTGTTCAATTTGAAGGTCCTGTTCCAGAGTCATTACCAAAGACTATAAAACTAAGTGACCAAGTGGTGTGTTCTTTTGGATACATTATTGTTAGGTCAGACGGTGTGCATACAGAGCCTGTTATTTACAGGGGTGAAAATGCAGCATGCCTGTTTTTAACAGAAATGAGACATCTGTACAGTCAGGTAGTACAGTATCTCACAACATGTCAGATGCCTTTGGTGATGACAGAAGAAGACAAACTAAAATTTGATACAGCTGAGAAGTGTTGGATTTGTGAACAGCCTTTAGGATGTGATAAAGTTCGTGACCACGATCACATAACTGGATGTTACAGAGGTGCTGCTCATGGTGATTGTAACTTGAAATTAAAAATAGATCCTAAGACATACAAGTTACCAATCTTTTTCCACAATCTCAAAGGGTATGATTCACACATCATCATGCAGGCTGTAGATGAGTCTTACAAAAACATAAGTTGTATTGCCCAGACAACTGAGAAGTACTTGACTTTTAGGTTGGATAAATTAGCATTTTATGACTCCATGCAACATTTGTCTTTAGGATTGGCTAGTCTGGCAGAAGGGCTGACTGAGTATCCAATAACAAGTAAATATTTTGAGTCAGACTTGGTTAAGAAAGGTGTGTATCCGTATGAGTACATCAGTGAGTGGGTTGTGTTTGAAGAAACAAGACTGCCACCAAAAGAGAAATTTTATTCTACACTAACTGGAAAAGGTATTTCTGACTCTGAATATCAACATGCACTTGATGCGTGGGGGAAGTTGGGGTGTCAGACAATTGGTGACTACCACGATCAGTACTTGAAAGCTGACGTTTGCTTGCTGGCAGACGTATTTGAAAGTTACCGTGAGAAGGGTTTGTTACACTACAGACTTGACCCTGCTTGTTACATCACTAGTCCTGGCATGACATGGGATGCATTTTTGAAATCTAGTAAGATATTTATAGACCTGTTGTCTGATCGTACGATGGGTGAAATGGTGGAACGTGGATTAAGGGGAGGCATTAGTATTGCATCGAACAATTACGCCAGAGCCAACAACAAATATTTGGACGGCCCGGACTTTGACCCCTCAAGCCCTGGGTCAAGGTCATTCATTACGTACCTTGACGCTAATAACCTTTATGGGTTCGCAATGTGTGAATTATTACCCTTGAAAAACTTTTGTCTGTATGATTTGTCACAGTATGACATAACAGGGTTAACAAACAATATTATTAATCTTGACCGAAACGACGCGAAGGGTTGGATCTTTGAAGTCGACCTGGAGTACCCGCATCATCTACACGATTACCATAATGATTATCCGTTGGCTGTTGAGAAAATGAGTATGACGGGGAAAAAAGAAGACACTAAGCTTGTGCCAAATCTAAATGACAAATTCAATTACGTTTGTCACTACCGCTTGCTGCAGTTTTACATCAGACATGGGTTAGTACTAAAGAAAGTTCACAGAGGAATTCAATTTGATCAGAGTGCTTTCATGAAAGATTACATAATGAAGAACACAACCCTTCGTGCCAGAGACGGCAACACTGCATTTGACAAAGACTTCTTTAAGCTTATGAACAATGCCTGTTTTGGCAAGACGATGGAAAATCCTCATCACAGAAAAGATGTGAGACTGGTTACAACTGAATTGGGTGCAATTAAACTTACAGGCAAGCCACAGTACACTGGGTATAAAGAATTTCATTCATCATTGTATGCAGTGTCACTCAAAAAAAAGATTGTTAAACTGGACAAGCCAGTATTCATTGGTATGGCAATTCTTGAATTGTCAAAACTGGTGATGCTTGAATTTTATTATGATTACTTCAAATTAAAGTATCCTGACTGTCGATTGTTATACACTGACACTGACTCTATGATCATTGATGTGCCTACTGAAGACTTTTATGAAGACATGAAAACAGAGTTACACATGTATGACACGTCTGATTACCCTAAAGACCATCCACTGTACAGCACACAAAACAAAAAGGTGCCTGGTAAGTTTAAAGATAAACTAAATGGTGTGCCAATAGTTGAGTACGTTGGACTGAGATCAAAAATGTATTCTATACTGCACCAGAAAGGTAGTCAGTCAAAAGCCAAAGGTATCAAGAAAACAGCAATAAAAAATAAAGAAATACGTCATGAACATTACAAGCAAGTGTTAGATGGTGCATTAATGCCTGATTATCCAAACAAGTCACTGAGATCAAACAAACATAATCTTGAAATAATTCAAACACATAAGAAATCACTTGCAGTTGGAGACACGAAACGAGTGTTTCACACTAAGGAAAAAGCTTATGCACCAGGTCATTACAGGCTCAAGTT
This sequence comes from Semisulcospira habei, assembly GCA_036245525.1. Lineage (NCBI taxonomy): Eukaryota > Metazoa > Mollusca > Gastropoda > Semisulcospiridae > Semisulcospira > Semisulcospira habei. The sequence continues at coordinate 125,095,319 of BTPG01000002.1, read as the reverse complement.
ATCTGAAGACATTTGTGATGAACTGGTTGATGAATTAATTGACGACTTAGTTACTGAAATGAGTAACGGTGTCTGGGGGAATAATCTGTAATTCTTCTCTGACAAATGCCCTCTGGGGTGCAGGGTCATACAGGTAATATATTGTTGCGTCTGCGCCGGGAATTATTTTTTTTATATTATGAACGGATGTTGACCATATGGGGTCTGTTGACCTGCGCCTGATGTCATTCTCAGCTTCCCCTGGTTGATATAAATATCTTACCTGTTTAGTAAATAAACTTGTGTCTGGTGCCTGTGCTAGGGTTGACATTGTTTTTGGCTCTGTAATTGTTTTCAATTTAATAGCATCAGCAGGTTTTGGGTGTCCTTCATTGTTCATTGCTTTTATCACATGTGGTAACCTTTGTACCCACTCCGTGTTACGGGTGTCATGCATGAGTTCCTTAGAATACTGGTAACTGAAAAGTCTTTCTGATAACTGTTTGTTAAAGTTCTCTACAATTGCCTGTGATCTGTGTACACCTGGAATTCCTCGTCTGACCAGTACGCCATGCTTCGCAAATAACTGATTAACTGCGCCCTTAAATTCAGATCCGTCATCGACCTGCACTAGTCTGGGGTATCTTAAAGGGCCACGACTATATATTTTTGATAAAGCAGTAGCAACTGTACTGGCTGTTTTGTCAGATATGGGTTCAGCGTCTTTATACCTTGAAGCAATGTCTACAACAGTCAAAGCGTACTTGTATCGTTTCTTTCTTATTGTGTCATGCGGAAGAAACAGGAGGTCCATTTGGTGCGTGTCATTAGGTGTTGTGTTCTCAAAATGAGGTCTCGTTATCTTTCTTGGAGCAGGGAGATAAATTTGCCAAATTGCCTGTCTCTGTAACCATTGCTTGACTTGATTGAGTGTTATATCTCCGCCCACAGCGGCATGTAATTTCTGAATAGCGGTTGCTCCTTTATAATACCCTGATGGTGAGTAATATATTTTCGATAGTTTATTTTCGGCTGCCATTTTTTCTAGCAATGAAAACTCCAGTAAAATAAACAAATATCATTCCCACTAGAACAAAGATTATCTCCCCGTTTCTTTGTTCTGGGCTTGGTTGATAGTAGTCACTTAGTTTCGGTTTTGGGATAGACATGTCTTCACCCGTGACTAAAAAATACTCACGGATTGCGTCGTCTGTATTTGAAAACGTATGTTGTGCGTGGCCTTCAAGCCTGAGTTTTTCATTGATGAAATCAAGTTTCTCAATTCTATTCTTTTCGTAATCCTGTTCTGCCTGTGCTAATTTTTCTGACGCTTCATTATGACGCTTTATTTCTTCTGCAGATTGTTCTCTACCCATTTTAGAAAAGAGATAATTAGAGCCGCTAAACGCCAGAGCGTTGACCATCGCTCCTCCCACCATAATAGCTATCGTTGCCATATTTATTTTTATTTACATAGATATATTTTCGGGAATAATTCCCTGTTTAACAAGAAGGTCTTTCGTGGCGATTGATGCTGTTACAACTACAATTAGCTTAGCGCTGTCTTCGAAATCGAGTCTACTGAGGTCTGGTGATTTCATTTTGAGTAGATTTTTTCCCAGCATAGAAAACGCTACTGCTAATGCACTGATTACTGCAGAGTGATACACAAGATTCATTAAATTCTTTGAGTCATTCATTTCTTAGGCAAGAAAAAATTAAAATAATAAATTTATTACTGCATGATAAATGGGTCGACAACTTTGGGTATTGTTGGTAATGTGGCGACTTCTGTTTTTGATGATGGAGTGTTTAATTTTTTGGACACTGTTCGAGTCTGTGGCTTGTATTTTTTGTATAATTGGTAAGCTACAAAACCAGATCCGACAACAAATGCGGCAACTGCATATCTTGCTGTTTCAGAATTAGACTGGGTTGAAGGTCTTTCACTTTGATGTGGGTGTGACAGGGGTGCCAGTCCTGACGGTCCTACCAGTCCTACCGGTCCTACCGGCGGTGTTGACGGCGGGTCACTTACATGAGCCTTTTCTGTTAGCGCCTGTAGCTGTAACTTTTTCTGCTTGTTCCATTCAGCTAAACGTTTACCTGACTGAACCCTCCCTTCATTTTTAATTTTTGTCACTGCGTGAATCGGAGTCTGGACAGGGTCCGAAACAGGGTTCATCTGTGGGGTCGTTTGGGGGGTCGTCTGTTGGTCGTCCATTTTTATCAACAAAAAAATTTAATTTCGTAAAATCTACATGGCTGCTAGTTACAATTAATGTTACCAGAGGAGCCAGCAAATTACCAAATCTTTAGAATAAAAGGCAAGCTAATTTACCAATTGCACTCGTTACAATGGGGTTACTCTCGAGGTCATTTGTGAGATTTTCAATGTCTACAGGGAGAGCGTAACTCACAGCTTTTGAATATAAGCAGACAATTGATTTGCTCAAATCACGGGTCATTAGTGAAGCCATGTGTTGTTCATATTTAAAATGAAGTTTAAATAAATCAGCAGCCGTGAGGGATAGTATATCTTCAGTTGAATATAGCTTCCCAAGATAAGATTTCGAATGACCAGAAACCACTACAGATAAAAGTCGTTCCCTTTTCGAATCTAAGTCTATGTTTTCTACAGCGCCAATATCATTTAATAATAATATTTCATCTGTGTTCATTTTATAATGCATTTAAAAAAATAATAATTTATAAACACATTTGTTTCTTTGTCAGTAAACCAGACATGAGTACATTAAGCCCTCACATGTAGAACCGTTTTGTAAATGATCCCCCTCTTTTGAAAAGTAATATGTCCCCCTGTTGATCTTTGACACAACTTAGCGATTTGAAAGGGTGTAGCTATAAAGGCCATTGACGGGTGAGAGTCTTTTCAAAATGCGGCTCGTGTCTGAATTGAAAAGGAATGGAATGCGGCCGCGGCGTGAGGCAACACAAAAGGCGATCAACCGTGACACCACCTGGCAGCTCATGCTTACGATAAAATTGTACTGACATGAGTGTCTGTAAGTGCGTGTGTGTGTGTGTGTGTTTGTGTGTGTGTGTGTGTGTTTGTGTTTGTGTGTGTGTACGTCTGTTTGATTGTGTGTTTGTTTGTTTGTTTGTTTGTTTGTTTGTTTGTTTGTTTGTTTGTTTGTTTGTTTGTGTGTGTGTTTTGTCTGTGCGTCTGTGTGTGTGTGTTAAATATTACTTGTTAGTTTCTTATCAAACTGTTTATAGTGCACAGTATAACCACCGTCTGATTTTTCGGGAACCAGCCATTGAGTAAATATGAAGTCAATTTCGAAACTCTTCTTGTCACCTCTCAGCAAATAGCCTTTTCAAAGCTGTAGAGCCGGTTTATTCATAGAGTGTTCCCTTACTAAGTTGAATAGCGACGCCCTACTGTGTCGGCGCGTTGGCTGTTGGCCATTTGCATTTTAATGTCAAATCGAATGGGTAGACACATAATTGGAAAAATAAAAAATTCCTTTATGAATAGCGAGACAGTGTGGGTACATACCGATCTGATTCAAAAAATTTTGATCCCGGTTTCAAAAGGCAATCTCGTCCCGACAAGAAAACGTGAATAATTGCTATTTTCAGAACAGGTCTATTCATATCTTACCTGAATTGAAGTGGGGGTCTTTCAAAACCAGTCAAGCGTAGGCATGAGGTGTTTATGTATTATATATAATTGCTTCGGGTTACAAGCACTGGTTTGATCGGGCGTTTTGTCTATGGGGGGGGGGGGGGGGGGGGGGATTTGAAGTATTATTAACACTATGACTGAGTTAACCCCTTAAATTCTCAGTCATAGTGTTAATAAAGATTCAGTTCTTTCTTTATATATCTAATTACAGAGAAAAATAAAAGAAATTTGAGAAAAAGGAAAGGCAAGGTCGTGTGCGTTTTTGTGAGCGAATAACATAGAAAAATGAGGGCCATAGAAGATTCTTTAAAACTCTCATATTCCCCCTCTCTCGAGGATCTATACCTCTTGCTGGATTCAATTTGTCAGTATCCGTGTGTTTCTTTGACGACTGGGTTTAATCTTCAACGTGGAATTTACGATTACATGTATTTTATAAAAAGAAATGTTATCTGCGTCCACTGGCGGTAAAGGCGTCAACGACGTAACTTGCCGAGTCATAAAACTTGACAGCGAGTTATCTATGTCACAGCATGTCAGTGCAGTGTGTAGATCCGCGTATCTGGAACTTCGTCGTATTAGTTCAGTTCGTCACCTGCTGACCGTGGAAGCCACTAAAACACTAGTTTGTGCATTTGTGCTGTCCAAGCTAGATTATTGTAACTCTTTGCTTTGTGGCTGCCCTCTGTATCTCATTGATCGCCTCCAAAAAATTCAGAACAATGCATCCCGGCTTGTTGTGAGAGTCCGTAAGACTGAGCATGTCACACCCATCTTGAAGTCCCTTCACTGGCTACCTGTGTCCTCACGTATTCAATACAAAGTTATGTCAATCTGTTTTAACTGCCTTTCAGGCACCAGCCCAGAATACTTGTCCTCTTTGCTGCATGTGTATACACCCTCTCGTGAGCTCCGCTCCTCTTCTGATAAACGGAAGTTGTGTGTACCCTCTGTCCAAACTAAAACATTTGGTCAGCGCACTTTTGTTTATCAAGCCCCATTGTTATGGAATACCGGGCACTTCCTCTTGAGGTCAGAAACAGTGAGTCTGTCTCTGACTTCAAGAGGTCGTTGAAAACTCACCTCTTCAAGCTTTACTTTGAATAACTGCCAGTGTTTGATGCCTTAGTTGTAGTTCTGCAATCCTCCTTGTTTAGACTGAATGTTAATTAGAATATAAATTATTATGTATGTATTGTTGTTTAGTGTATTGTAAAAATGGTGTGTTCGGGCATTGTGCTTTGTTTGTTATGTGCATATGTCATTGTATTTTTATTTGTGTGTACAGATTGTAAAGCGCTCAGAGCTTTTGAGTAAGATTAAACGCTATATAAATACTCATTATTATTATTATTATTATTATTATTATTATTATTATTATTATTATTATTATTATTATTATTATTATTATTATAAAACTAATTGTCATGTTACATCCCGATTCTTGAGAAGAGCGTCTAGTCTCTTAATTAGGATATCCGCTAGTTTAGCAACGCAAAACAGTTTTGACAAACCTTGAGAAAGTTGACTTTATGATCCTGTCTAGGTGCCAGCGATCACAAAAGTATAGAGACGCAAATGTGTTGTTCCTCCAATGGTGAACAAATTATGATTTTGTGTGTGTGTACAATTTAAAAGTGAATAAATCCGTCCTCAGCCATTCATTCTGTGGAACAAAATAGCACATGCACTGCACGAGGAGCAAAATGACGGCATTGTGGACGTTAGTGTTATATGCGGGACGTTTTGCATACTCACCGCACATCTCATAATTACATACATAGCTTAATGCGAATATCGATGTCATGACGTGAAGTTTATAATGACGTCATTTCTGCTCTTGCTATTCCTCTGCAGAATGGCTGTTATCTTTTCTCTGTGTACATGTGCATGTTTGTTTGTTTGTTTGTTTGTTTGTTTTTTAAATCAGAATTAATTCCCCATTGGAATAATACATTTGCGATCGGTATCGTGTTGTCATTGGCACCTAGGCTTTATTTCAAGATCAAAAAGTCAATCTTTCTCAAATTTGGTCATGCTTTTAAAATCCCCAATAGCAAAACGTTTTTCCCGCCCACGGCCGTGATTGCGCGGGCCCACTGCGGCCGTCGTGGATCCGAGGAACTTTCCTTACTAGGATGCTTCATTGCAAAACGGATTATAATGATGCTACTAGTTTTCGTCAGCGGTAAGACCTGCCCTGGGGGGGGGGGGGGGGGGGGGGACATCCAGTCTCATGCTTATTCAGGATCCATTTGACTTTCAGCTTACGAACGGCGCGGAACCTTACCACTGTGTGTTAACCGAGGCGTACGGTGTGTTATACATACCTTAACCCATTTAGCACCCGGGACCCTGCAGCAGGAGATGGATTGACCATGATAATTCAAGGGTAGTGCCTGAAGGCGCCAAGCAAATCTGGCACTGCCCTTGAATTATCATGGTCAATCCATCTCCTGCAACTGGTACGTAGTCGTTAAGTAACACTTCCAAAACTTGGGGAATGCACCCGTGGGGCTAAAAGGGTTAACTCATTCAGGGCCTCTTGCAGTCGGATTCTGTTTACTTTTTCTTGGCATTGTGAAGGGGTTTAACCCCTTACATCCTGCGGCTGAATTAAAACAAAATTGCTAACTGTCCTATGACGGCGACAACACCGATTGGGAGATATAGAAGACAGACCAACCATTTTCGTTCAAGGGTGGTGCCAGAATAGCTTGGCGCTTCAGGCGCCAAGCTATTCTGGCACCACCCTTGAACTATCACAATAAAATGTACTTCAAGCAAAAGTGTATCAGGGTGAAAAGGGTTAACAAATACACAAACAGACAGCGCGCTACCCATCTTGGTGGAGTCAACAGGTAACGCACATCGCGTAAGTTCCACGCAGTCCACGCAAGACGCATCGTACTGCCCTTACTGGGTTTCAGGATCAGGGTTTTATTTAACGTCTTTTCACACATTGGTGATATTAGACAAACACCAAAAAAAAAAATCAACAACGAAACACACAACTTGTGAATATCAAACAATAACAAGAATTAACTTCCAACCACACCCACAAATTACTTATTATAATAGTTTTCCCACCGGACTATGAATTGTGATATTAACTGTTGGAATATTTCTATGGAAGATGTCATACAATTTTTCAACTGTTATGTTTTTTTTTTGTTTTTGTTTTTGTTTTTTGTTTGTCAACAGATTCATTGTAATAGGACACTCACAGATTAAATGTTTAACAGAGATGGGGCTTAAGCACTCGCGTTTGATGTCTTTTGAGAAGTTTGTTTTCCAAGAATTTAGTCTTAACTTGTATATCAACGAAGCTGGTTTTCTTGAACAAGGTGGAACACGATAAGTATATTTCATATCATCTTTGTGAAAAAAGCTGTTTAGCACAGAGTACATTTCATGTAGCATATTATTACAAACTGCTGAGTTTTCTCTATTTATAGCTCCCTTTTTTGCTTGTCTGTCACAAATTTCATTCCAATAAATTCCGCAGTGTGAGGGTATCCAAAGAAAATCGATCCAAATTCCTCTGGACATAATACAGCTCATAATATGTTTATGTCATATGCTAAGTCTTTTCTAGTGTTACAATCCCAGCTTTTTAGACTATATAGGACAGATTTAGAATCGACACAAATCAAAATGTTAAATATATCATAAGGTATAAGGTGAATAAAATTTAGTGCCATGAGAATCGCATACAGTTCAGACATAAATATAGAAAATCCTTTACCGAGGTAAAAAGATTTCTTCACTTTGAGATCTGGAATAACAAAGCCTGCACCACAGTCTGAAGAATCTAAGACAGACCCATCTGTCTGGGTTTCTGCGTGCCGTGATTACGGTGGAGGCACAATGTGGAACCGGAAGTGTGCCCGCGCAGTCATTTAATTAGCTTTTTTAAACTACAGAGACAAACGACGGGCAGGCTATAATTGTCTTCTAAAACACGCAGCTCCCAAAACAGGCATGCGATGATCGTTGCGTAATCAGACACCTCTGTAAAACGGGTAGTCGGAATAGATTCAATATTCAAAATCAAGATTCACGATTCAAGATATTTATTGTCCCCAAAGGGATATTCTTGTTACAGCTCACAACTCATGAAAAAGAGGTAAAAGGATTAGTAAGAAGCATAATCTAAAATGAGACCGATAAATAATACAACCACGATACACATCACATTCTAACGATATATCACATAAACACGTAGGCCAATTAATTTAAACATAACATTAAATATCACACAAATACCACATAATTTATGTAATTTTTAGGCACTTTCATCACAATAAGGCAGTTATAAATTGTCACTAAAATATGTTCTATAAACACACACACACACACACACACACACACACACACACACACACACACACACACACACACACACACACACACACACATACATGGAGACAAAGGCCTCAGAGTGGGTTACCTACCATTTTATGTCAAAATGGGTTCCCATATTTCTATTTATTTTAGGGCTCTGGAGTTGATGCGAATGTTTAAAACTCTAAAATAAAATAGACATTTTCTAGAAACAGAGCCATTGGATGGAGAAAAAATGGGTTTCTACCAATAAAGTGGGTGCCTCTCACACAAAAACTGGGACTACAGTAAAAATGGGTGTCCTCTTCAAATCATTCATTTTAGCATGGACTATTTTAATGAAATATGGCATCTGTAATAAGGTAAAGTTCACGGAATATTTGATGCTTCTTTTCCACATTTATTTTGATTGTTGTCATTCTTTTTTCAACTTAATGTGCTTTCCTTTTTTGTTCCTACATTAAAATTATCAATCACAATGACACAACACACAGCAGTGAACAAAATACCTCACTAAACATACCTGTGATTGATTTTATTATTATGATTGTTTGGGTGGGGTTGTAAGGGGGTGGGGGGGGGGGTAGGGGAGAGTGTGTGTGTGTGTGTGGGGGGGGTGCTGCTGAATGCTCTCTTATGAATGAAAGATTTTCATTATCAGTGGAATCAGTAGGTCATTTCAGAGGTGCGCACCGAGTTGCACGTCGAACCACTCACAAATTCACATTTGGGGTGCATCAGATGGATCCAGTTGGCCAAGTCCCACATTCCACACTATAGGACAGCTAAGACTGAGAAGCAATCGTGGCGCGGTACAAGGTTTAAAACTAATAAACTGTTGTTTTTAGAAGCGTGTCGGGCAAAAGTTTTTATTACAACTGTTTTAAAACCTCTTTTAACTCAACTTTTGTTAATGTTAAAAGTGTTTTAATTTACAAGCGTGTCGTAACTGTTATGCATCTATTCCAACGTATAGTGCTGGATATTTTTCCCATTGTCGCCTTCGCTCAACACTCGACTTTCCAGTCCTTCCCTCAAACGGACAGCATTCACACAAATAATACTTTAATACTATTACACCTTTTGGCAACATTAAGTTTCTTTATCTGACCTATCATTACATCCGAAAATGGCCCATCCAAGCCTGCACTCTTTTTACTGCACTAAACGACCGACTGCAGCAGACGACGCATGTAAAGACGCTGACTGTGTGACGTCATTAATTTGCATTCAATCAATTTGTGCATACAATCCAAGAGGAGATGCAGCCAAAACCAAAGCATTCATGCCACTGACAATCCTACAAACAAAGCAACAGGTTGAACCAAAAGGTCGGGCAGGACACAAGACAACAGCAGCGTCCCCCGAAGTGCACGTCCTATCTCACACTGCGCACGCATACCATCACTTCACTTCATAGCAAATTGCTCGCATACAGATACATTGTCCTGGTCACTGGTGCACAGGTACATTGCTCTCAGTGAACAACATCACCCCGGAAGCACAACACAACTCAACTTTTCTTTACAAAACAACCACACCCTCAAATAACAAACCTCATTTTGCAGCAACATAAACAATTTACTCCCTCACACAAATACAATACCACCACCCCCCCCCCTCCCCCACCCCCTACCTTTCGTATCTCTCCGTTTCATTTTGGCTCACCGACGCAGTCAACCAATCAGGTATTAAGTTAAGTTATTTATAGCTGAGAAGGGTGATGTCACACACACACACGCCCATATTACGGGTTTTGTGTACACATACACACACTGATGGGAGTGGGACAAGTTCAAACACACTAGCAGAGTGCATTTTAAGCACAAAAGTGCGTGTAAAAACCTTGAAATGGAAAAAACTGATTTTTTTTAATTTTTTACAACTTCTTAAAGCAAGACAATGCAGAAACAACCCTCAGAAAAAAATGGGTGTCTGACTTGGGCACCCAGAATTTTACACTCACCCATTTTCCATAAGAATGGTAAAGACAGTCACCCATGGCCAGCTATCTGCTTCTAGTCTTTTGTTGTGTGGGGTCCCTCAGGGCTCCGTATTGGGGCCTGTTTTGTTCACTCTATATTCACAACCTCTGTCTGATGTAATTGCTGCCCATGAGTGTGATTTTCACAAGTATGCTGACGATACTGAATTGTCAAGAAGTAGCGCGCCTAGCCATTTCAGCTCTGCTAAGATGAGCGTACAGTGTTGTATAGATGAGGTCCTGTCCTGGATGACAAGCAACAAACTTAAGCTTAACACGGACAAAACCGAAGTCATGCCTGTTGGCTCTCAGTCTCGCCTTAGTCTGATTAACGGCGAGTTCGCAAACATTGGTGGCTGCAGCGTTCCCTTCCAGAACTGTGTGAAATATCTGGGTGTGAAGATTGATTCGACGCTCTCCATGCATGATCATATCAGTAGCGTCTGCCGAGCTGGTTTCCTTGAGCTGCGCAGAATTTCTTCCCTCAGGCCGTATCTCACAGAAAGTGCGGCCTCAAGACGTGTAAATGCATTCATTACGTCCAGGCTCGATTATTGCAATTCTGTACTGGCAGGTTTACCGGCAGATCAGATTTCACGCTTGCAGATGATTCAAAACAATGCGGCGCGTCTCATCTTGAAGAAACGAAAGAGAGACCACGTTACGCCTCTACTGAAGCAGCTGCACTGGTTGCCCGTAAAATTCCGCTGCCAGTACAAAATTGCAATTTTCGCCTATCCGCATTTTGATGGATCTCTCCCGCCGTAACTTTCTGCCAAGCTGTCTGTTTATCAGCCGTCACGCACCCTCCGTTCCTCTAGTGTAAATCTTTTAAAAATCCCAAAACTTAACATGAAAACTGTCGGGGAGCGTTCTTTCACCTTTTTAGCCCCAAGTGTGTGGAACTCACTGCCAACTGAAATGCGGAATCTGCCCACATTGTCACAGTTCAAAGCTCACTTAAAGACTTTTCTTTTCTGTCGGGCATTTAACACTTAGCTCATCTTTAGCCAACTGTTGACTGCCTTTTATTCTGATCCTTGAGGAAGTGAATGTATAGTGTTGGGAAGAGATGGGGTGGTTTAAAGTAGTGTATAATCGTGCGTGTGTCTGAGAGAGAGGGTGTGATGTTGTGCATGCGCAGTGAGTCTAGTGTTTTCCTGGAGAACAGCGCTATACAAGAACTATGTATTATTATTATTATTATTATTATTATTATTATTTCAGGGCTTTTGTGTACACACACACACACACACACACACACACACACACACACACACACACACACACACACACACACACACACACACACACATACTTTTATCAGCGTCGCCTGGATTAAAACGGGACACCACATTGGGTTCAATCAAGTCCCCCATTGTAAAACTGAACTGTACAAAACTTCATTTTTCCCATCCACCACGGGCCTTTGGAACAATTTACCGGATCGCATTCAGCGTAGTCAATCCTTAAGTGAATTTAAATCAGTCCTGTCACGAGACGATTGTGTCGTACCCCGATATTACTATTTAGGTTGTAGAATAACACAGATAATTCACTGTAAAATTAGACTCAACATGAGCGACCTCAATTATGACCTGGTTAGTCGTCACCTGTCCAATTCTCCTGCCTGCTCTTGTGGAGCCAGTTTTGAAACCGCCTACCATTTCTTAATCCAGTGTAGTAATTATGATGTAATAAGACGCTCAACAATACTTACACTTTTACCAGAACACACCAATATACATTTACTCCTTAATGGAAGTAAAACCCTACCATCCACAGTGAATAACGATATATTTTCAGCTGTACGCGAATTTATTACTGCAGCAAAAAGACTTCATTGAGTCAAAAATAGGACTGCAAGAAATAAAGGAAATAAAGAAAATATAAAGGCCAGTTGAGACAACTCTCTCTCTCTCTCTCTCTATTAGTATAATTGAAATGTTTTCCTCTATTTTAATTTTTATGTATACATATACGTGTATATATATATTATTTACTTACTTATATTGTATTTAAATACTGCAAACCACCGCCATGCAAATTTTGCAAATAATATAACTGAGTGTCCAGATCATCCTTTAAGCCTGTGGCTTGTTTTGATCTGATGATAATTGATGTATATTCTTTTATGTATTTTGCAAAGTAATAACTTATTTAAACCATTGGGTTCAGTCTGCAATGTTAGTACGAACGCAGCGCGGGAGGTTGATTTGACGAGTCGCAGGCTTGGGATGATCGTTCATAACTGATCGCCGCCTAAACACCGGTAGCCGTATAAAAAGCACCGACCTTGGTGCTGTCTACTACAGAGAATAGCCCAACGAAGAAAGAAGCACGCTTAGAAAAGACAGTTACAACACACTTTCTTTTCTGCATTTTACACGCTTGGCAGTTACCTTTTTGGTCTTGCTGTTTACTTCCAGCAGTGTTAAGAAGTGCAACAATTTTCACACGCCTGTGATTACTAGTAAACTAGTCCAAGGCCATGGTCTGATTCCAGCTAATCGTGCAGTACTGCCCTCGAGCCGTCATCGCATTAAGCGAAAGACCCTCGGGACAGTTGTGCGCGGGTCCACTGTAGTCGACGTCGGCCCGAGGACCTTTGTTTTACTGGGTTGCCAGTCATGGGCGTGTCGTGAACCTGCTGCAGATGACCCTGAAAGTGGAAAGGGTAAGCCCCAATTATACTCCCGCTGGTTTCTTTACATTGGCCCACATTCGTGTTGCCTAAAGCCCGCTTGTACAGCTGGGAGTTGGATGAGTCAGCTTAGTCCTGCGCCAGCAACTAAGCAAGGTGCGCCGCTATAGCGGGGTGAGTGTTGTGGCGCTATAGCGGCGCACCTTGCTCAGTGGCTGGCGCAGGACTACGCTTGCTCATGCAACTGGCTCCAGGTGTCTTGGTGCTCAGCCCCGTCCGTCCTACAGTCCTATCTTGGCTTGACTTCGCGAACGAAGATTCTATAGGGCTTGCCCACGTCGTCTGCAGGCATTTTCGTGACTGCGGAGGCCAATCCGGGACAGGCAGGTTCGACCGCAGTGGCTGCAGGGGAAGGTCTGGTCAGGGTTCTGAGTTACGACAACTCTGTTTTTTATTCTGAGCCGCTTGTCCTTAAGGTTAGCTCTGCGAGAGTCCTCAAAGGAGACGGCTGCCTTGTGAATGGTGGAGCGCCAGGTGTCACGGTCCGCAGCAAACGAAGACCACTGGCGGTGGTCGATTTGGCAGGCACTAAGTGACTTCTTGAGACCGTCTTTGTATCTCTTCTTTGGTGCCCCTCTGTCTCGGTGTCCAGTGGCGAGCTCGCCGAACAGAGTGATCTTGGGTAGGCGATAATTCTCCATCCTGGAGACGTGCCCCGCCCAGCGAAGCTGTGTCCGCAGCAGCAAAGCCTCGATGCTCACAGTTTACGCCTGTTCAAGGACCTCGACGTTGGTGACATAGTCACTCGAGTGAATGCTGAGGATGGTACGCAGGCAGCGCTGGTGAAAGCGTTCGAGGAGTCGTAGTTGGCTGCGGTAGAGGGCCCAGGACTCGGAACCGTACAGCAGGGTGGTGAGGACGACAGCTCTGTACACGCTGATCTTGGTGCCTTTTTTCAGCTGTTGATTGTGCCACACCCGCTTGAATAGTCGCCCGAAAGCACTGTTCGCTTTTGCCAGCCTGTTGTCCAGCTCCTTGTCCAGCTTGGCGTCTGACGTGATGATGCAGCCAAGGTAGGTAAACTGGTGTACAGACTTCAGTTCGGACTCGCCGATGGTGATGTGGGGAGGGCGATGCTCTTCCTTGGGTGCCGGCTGATGAAGGACCTCTGTCTTTTTCAGACTGACCTCAAGTCCAAAGAGCTGGGCAGCATCTGCGAAGCAGGACGTAATGCGCTGCAAGGCTCTCTCTGTGTGTGCAACGAGGGCAGCGTCATCAGCGAAGAGCAGCTCACGAATCAGTTGGTCTAAGGTTTTCGTGTGGGCCTGCAGTCGTCTGAGGTTGAACAGGCTGCCATCGAGACGATACCTGATGTACACTGCGTCGTCATCGTCGAGGTCCACTGTGGCCTGCTTCAACATCATGCTGAAGAAGATGGTGAAGAGGGTCGGTGCCAGCACGCAGCCTTGCTTCACGCCGTTGCGAATGGGGAATGGTTCTGAGAGGTCACTGTTTAGTCTGACCTGGCCTTGCTGGTCCTCGTGGAGCTGGACGATCATGTTGAGGAACTTTGGGGGACAACCTAGTCGCTCCAGGATGTGCCACATACCTTGCCTGCTCACAGTGTCAAACGCTTTTGTTAGGTCGACAAACGTTACGTACAGCCCTTTGTTCTGCTCGCGGCACTTCTCCTGAAGCTGTCTCAGCACAAAGACCATGTCGGTGGTACTCCTGTTGGCTCTGAAGCCACACTGGCCCTCTGGGAGGTGGTCTTCAGCGATGGCAGGTACCAGCCGATTCAGGAGCAACCTTGCGAGAATTTTCCCGGCAATGGACAGCAGGGTAATTCCACGATAATTAGAGCAGGCAGACTTCTCTCCTTTGTTCTTGTACAGGGTGATGATGACTGCATCACGGAGATCCTTTGGTAGTGTTCCTTTTTCCCAGCAGCAGAGAAAGAGGTCGTGGAGCTTGTTGTGCAGTGCTGGTCCTCCATGTTTCCAGATCTCTGGCGGGATTCCGTAAATGCCTGCTGCTTTGCCACTCTTGAGCTGGTGGATGGCTGTGAGGGTCTCTTCGGCGGTGGGCGGTTCGTCCAATTCAACCTTTAGTGGAAGGCGCGGGATTTGGAGGATGACTGTTTCTTGAACTGTGCGTTCAGCGCCGAAGAGGTCCTGAAAGTATTCCGACCAGCGGTTCAAGATGGAGGTATTATCTGTGAGGAGTGCCTGTCCATCAGCGCTTCGCAGGGGACTTTGTACCAGGTGCCTAGGGCCATACACTGCTTTCAGTGCTTCGTAGAAGCCCCTGTAGTCACCGTTGTCAGCGCAGAGCTGGGTCCTCTGTGCGAGTCTGGACCACCACTCGTTCTGGAGCTCTCTAAGCTTGAGCTGGAGACTGCTGCAGATGAGGCGGAAGGCAGACTTCTTCACAGGGCAGGAAGGCTGGGCTAGGTGGGCCTGGTGGGCGGCTCTTTTTTTTGCTAGAAGTTCCTGGATCTCTACGTCGTTTTCGTCAAACCAGTCTTTGTTCCTCTTTCTAGCAAAGCCCAAGACTTCCACAGAGGATTTTAAAATAGCAGTTTTCAGTTGTTCCCAGAGTGTTTCAGGGGAGGAGTCTGCTGGATCAACTGTGTCTTTGAGCATGCGCTGTAAATCGGCCTGAAGGGCAGCTTTCTTGTCGTCACGCTGAAGGCTGGCAACATCAAGCTTTTTCTTGGGGGGGACCCCCTTTCTTGGGTTTCAGCTTGAGGCGGAGCCTGAGTTTGCAGCGAACAAGGCGGTGGTCAGTGTGGCACTCTGCGCTGGGCATCACTCTGGTGAGGAGGACGTCACTGCGGTCCCTCTGACGCACTAGGACATAGTCGATAAGGTGCCAGTGCTTGGAGCGAGGAGGCATCCAGGTGGTCTTTCGACTGTCCTTTTGCTGGAAAGTAGTGTTGGTGATGACAAGTTGCTGCTCTGCACAGAGCTCCAACAGTAGGCGACCATTGTCATTGCAGTTCCCAACGCCATGCTTGCCGAGGACTCTTTTCCAGGCTTCAGAGTCTTGGCCCACTCTGGCGTTGAAGTCGCCAAGGATGATGACTTTGTCGTCTGCAGGGGTGCTCTGCAGGAGGCTGCGCAGGTCAGAGTAGAACTTGTCTTTTTCTGCAGGCTCTGCCAGGAGGGTTGGGGAGTACACACTGAGAAGGGTGACATATTGCTGGTGTCTCAGTGGGAGGCGCATGGACATGATGCGGTCGGAGTGACCCGTTGGTAGGTTTTCCAACTTAATCGCAATGGGGGTCTTCACCATGAAGCCCACGCCTGAGAGCCGTCTTTCTGATGCAGGCCTGCCTGACCAGCGCCAAGTTCTTGGAGGCTGCCTTCCTCCGGAAGGCGTACTTCGCTGAGCGCGGCGATGTCGATGTTTAACCTCCGCAATTCATGGGCAATGAGGGCGGAGCGACGTTCAGGGCGTCCGCTGTCTGCTGTGTCGAGCATGGTTCGGATGTTCCAGCATGCTACTTTGAGTCCGGTCGTGGTCGTCATCGTCATGAGAGTGGATCCATTGTTTTTTTTTTGTTTTCTGACCGCATGAGAAGATGCCCGTTGACCGCGGCTAGCCAACTGGGGTTACGAGGGGATGAGCTTTGGTTAGACCACCTTTTCTAGGCCCCTCTCCGTGTGGAGCAAGCAGTGCTGTCCCTAGAGAAGGCTGCTTGGTCGTTCAGGGTGTGCCGAGTGACGTTGTCATCCCCAGGTCAACATCAGGCGACCAATATCCTGAACCGCCTGCATGCAGGTTTGAGACTGCGGCTTCCAGTGACATCTTTGACCTGCCGTTTTGCCCCTTGCCCATGGCTACAGGACTTGGAAAGTTTAGTGTCATAGTCCGTGGGCGTTTCCTAAAGCCTGCGCGGTGGAGCTTTTTTTTGGTGGAGTGCAGTGTGCTCAGTACTGGCCCCACCCTTTAAACCCTTGGTTCGTTTGCCATGGCCTAGCAAGCTGGGACGGTGGCATCGAGGTCCTCGGGTCGTAGGTTTTATATCAGACTGTCCTTGTCTTAGTCTGTGGCTCAAAAGCCTTCCCCGGAGACACGGGGGCTTTGATGTCAGGGGTTTCCTCCCTTAGCCTTTCCGCAGCCAAGCGGCCAGGCCTGCAAGGCAGCAGGGGACTCGTGGGGGCCGGGGTCGTCTATGTCCCGTGCAGATGTGAACATCTGCCCACTGCCCAGACGGTGACACCAGAGGAGAAAAATCCATCGCCGGAACCCGGTATCGAACCTCGCACCTTTGGCATTGGAGGCAGACGCCTTAACCACTGCGCCACTTCCCCGTCTTAGGCCTTCACCAATCGCCTTTCCATAGTGTGCCAATTTATGGCCTGATTTACTTCTTGAGGTATAGAGAATACAAATAAGCCTGTAAAGTCACAAAAAGTGGGAATTGGCTTGGGTTTCTTTTTGTGTACGCGCACGCACACTCACAAACGTGCACGCACACACGCGAATACATAACACACACGCGCGCGCGCGCGAACACACACACACACTCACGCAGTACACGCACACACATACACACACAGGAGCACACACATACGAACACACATACGAACACAGATATACACACAAGCGCGCACACACACACACGCATGCACATATACACATACGAACACATAATTATACGCACGGACACACACACACACATACAAACACAATACATACACATACACGAGCACACATTCGCGCGCGCGCACACACACACACACACACACACACACACACACACGAACACATGCGCGCACACACACGAATACACTCACACTCACCTCCACACACAATGTACTTGTGGTTTGTGGTGCGTGCGCCAAGGTGACGCCCGGTCGATCCGCCGTGAGACCAGTGTTGGAGCGTTACCAGTCGTGGCGCGTTTCTCGGACTCGCGCCGCCAGATTGTCACGCCTGCGTGACCCGGGTCGAGGTTGCGTACGCCCACATGCCCCATGCTAGATGTGGTGTGTGTGTGTGTGGGAGGGGTGGGGGTAGGGGTGGGGGGGGGGGGGTCATTTTGGCGTACGCCGCTTGCCGTACTCACACAGAATTACCAACCCAATGACCCCGAGTCGATGTAACGTGCGCCAAAGTCAAAGGTGGTGCGTTACACAGGACACTTAACCCCTTCACTGCAGGAAGAAAGCAGAGATCACACAAGTGCAAGAGGCATAGATCCTCATGCGCCCCCGCAACTGCGGGGGCTCATGAGGATCTATGCCTCTTGCGACTGCGGGGGCTCATGAGGATCTATGCCTCTTGCGACTGCGGGGGCTCACGAGGATCTATGCCTCTTGCGACTGCGGGGGCTCATGAGGATCTATGCCTCTTGCGACTGCGGGGGCTCATGAGGATCTATGCCTCTTGCGACTGCGGGGGCTCACGAGGATCTATGCCTCTTGCGACTGCGGGGGCTCATGAGGATCTATGCCTCTTGCGACTGCGGGGGCTCATGAGGATCTATGCCTCTTGCGACTGCGGGGGCTCATGAGGATCTATGCCTCTTGCGACTGCGGGGCTCACGAGGATCTATGCCTCTTGCGACTGCGGGGGCTCATGAGGATCTATGCCTCTTGCGACTGCGGGGGCTCATGAGGATCTATGCCTCTTGCGACTGCGGGGGCTCACGAGGATCTATGCCTCTGGCTGAAACCAATTTGTATTCATATTCCTTAGATGGCTGTAGCTTTTGGTCGCTGACTTAAGGAAGGTGTCGGACACAAAGCATGCGCCCAGTGCCAAGAAAGAGTTAATTAAAATGAAGGGGGAATTTGTAAGAAGCTTGCGGCGTGGTTCTCATCCCGTTGCATTTTTTTTACTGGAATGAAATAACAGCGCCGAAAATTTTCCACGCGGAAGAACGGAACACGAGTATTTTTGTTGTAGGTCTGTTCACGCGCCTCGTCAGAGGAAATGATTTGTTTCAACGCAGCAGTTAACCCCTTGGCTGATACTGTCCATACCGTTCGGCGGAATAGACGCGTTACCAGGCGTCACCAGGCGTCTTTTCCGCCGAACGGTATCGTCAGTTGCAGCCAAGGGCGTTAACCTCAGGAGATTCGGCTTCCTGTCGGTGTTCTGACTTCCTGTCCTGACTTCCGGTCGGTATTCTGACTTCCGGTCGGTAGTTTTATTTTCGCCCGCTGTGTATCGAGCACGTCGAAGACGGTGATCCGGACTTGTTCCCTTCGTTCTTTAACCCTTCCTTCTTTCTTTATATTACTTTATAAAAAAAAAAGGTCTCTCGTTCCTTTTTAAATCAGTAAGATACTTTGAGAGAAAAAAAAAAGTATGACTTTTTTAAAGAATTTTGTTTTGCTTTGTTTTGTTTTGCTTTGCTTGTAAGACACATTTTTAACATGCAGTTAACTTCGTATATAGCAAATCGCCTGTGTTGTTGTTATATCTGAAGTTTGTTGTAAGCAAAGTAATGTGTGTTTTTATAATTAAAAACAAAATATTTGTCTTTTGTTATAAGCGAAGTCGACTGTAATACTTCAGAAAAATTCTTTGAACACATTCGAGTCCTGCCGCATCCGGATACGCGTCTTAATGCCGCGTATCCGAATGCGGCAGGGCTCAAATGAGATAACTAGACCTTCCAGCCCTGGACTTCCCTCGCTGTTTGTGCGGCGTTCCGACCAGCACACAGTTGTTGCGTAGCGAGTGGCCGGGCTTTAGCATTTAGCGATAAAGCCCCACAGCAGGAGAGGCGTCGATCATGATGATTCAAGGTTAGTGTCAGATTCCTTGGCGCCTGATGGCACCAAGCTAATCTGGCACTACCCTTGAAGTATCATTGTCGACTGCACATAGTCGTTAGGTGACATTCTCTATTTAAAAAAAAAAACAAAAAACGGGTTAATATTATTGGTTGTCCCCTTGCACCCCGGCCTCCCATCTCTTCCACACGTTTGCACTAAAGTGACAGTCTATTTAATGTTAGTTGTTGTTTTATTTCTCACCACCACCACCCCCTTCCACCTCCCCCCCCCACCCCCTCCCCACCCTTTTGCACTGAAGTCACCTTAAAAGTTAGTCAGCTGTTTTTAAAATTTATTTTTCACCTCTCCCCAGTGCCACTGAAGTGAAAGTGTCTGCTTAAAGTCAGTCTGTTGTTTTTATTTTTCAAACCTCACCCCCCCCCCCCTTCTCTTCCCCACCCTGGGCCGGGCACTGAAGTGACGGCAGCTACTTATTCTGTTTGTTTGTTTTTTTCACCCGGGGCCGCGACCTCACCTACCCCTCTTCCCCGTCCCCTCCACCCTGAACCCCGCTTCGCAACCCCAACGACCTGATTGCAGTAGACTTCCGGCAGTTTTCTTGGCAGCCTAAACGCGTTAGCTGGCTTAGCACTCGGCAGCACTGAATATACTCGCCGTTTTCATGAATGGAAATGAAGCGTTGTCTGCCTTAGATAAGCCCCAACGACTTTTTAACTCGATCCTGCCAGCAACCTATTCGTCACACCGACTACAGTTTCTAAGTCCTGGGCTCCTGCCCCACACACTCCACAAGAGGCATAGATCCTCATGAGCCCCCGCTGTCGCGGGGGCTCATGAGGATCTATGCCTCTTGTCATCTGTGTTCTTCTTCTGGAAGCGGTGTTTGCGATGCGACAGACAGAGGTGCGTGTTACCGAGTTCCGGCGGACGTCTCCGTGCGATCTGAATTGCCCACGCGTTTTGTTATGTCTAAAAGTTCAGCTTCCTTTCGGGTTTTCTGGATACTTCTGGCCGACTTCCCCGCTAATTTCCATCCGTTAATCGTCATTCTCTAAAAGTTTCAAAGATCTTCAAACGTATGCCCGTAATACTGACTTCAAAGTAGGACTACAATTAATTCTTTTACTTTTTTTTTTTTTTCGTAATTGCGTATTTTAAATATGATTGAAGTTACCTCAGTTTTTCGAAGCTGTCTGTAATGTGGTGTGTTACTGTCTTCAACGTGAACATTCCAGTTTAGTCCGGATTCAAGCCGTAAGGTCCAGAAGCACAGATCAGCACACACAGGTGTTTCCCAGTACTCAAAAGGCTATCGGGCCGAAGTCAGCCGCAGTGGGCCCGCGCACTGTCGTGCGGGGCCTTCTGCGGCTGACTTTGGCCCGATGGTTTGGTATTAATTTTGGTTGTGATTGTGTTTAAAGCCGGAGTGAGTTCATCCAGAGCAGTCTGCCTTTGAGCCGTCAGGTGCAAAATCACAGACCAGTTCACACACACACACACACACACACACACACACACACACACACACACACACACACACACCCACACACACACTCACACACCCACACACACACTCACACACACCCCCCCCACCCCCCCCCACACACACACACACACATGCACACGTATCACCCAGTCCACACATGCTCGTCAGTATTTATATATTTAACAGAGGTTATCCGTGACGCAAAAACAAAACAAAAACAACAACAACAACGACACGATGCGTATTTTAATCATCTAAGCTGATCTGACTGCTGGAAGCATAGATTCTCAAGAGCTTCAGGGGTTCTTGAGAATTTATGCATATTGCTGGCATGAAGTGGCTCGGATTGGTGTTATCTTCCGGAGGGAACCTTTCCGTTTTAACCCTTTGTCATCGATAGCGCTTTATGTCGAAATGATCATCTCGACATGAGGCGCTACCGACAGCCAAGAGGGTAAAACAAGCGAAGAATGCATGCAGTTTAACGTGCAGACGAACAAAACAGGAACAGAACTGTACTTAGTCCCGCCACTGGGAACTTCATGTCTGCTGAGATCCCACGCCTTGCCTTTGCGTTGATCGCTTGATCACACCCCGGATGGCGTGCACTATCAGTTTTAATTTAGTTCTCCTTTATTTAATCTAACTCTGCTTCAGGGATAACTTCTATCGCATTTTGAAGTTCCAATTTGCCAAGAATACTAATACAATCAAAGTAAAGTTTGCTCAAGTTCCAGCCCCAGCCATATACAAGAGGCATAGATCCTCATAAGCCCCCACAACTGCGGGGGCTCATGCGGATCTATGCCTGTTGCTAACTTGATTTTTTTCCCTTTTTTTAGTCAACGGTGTTGTTTGTTCGTTAGTCCGCAGGGCGGGAGCAGCTGATTAGGCATCAATTTTCATTGTCAGGGAAGTGGACAGTAGCAGGAAGAGCATCCCTCTGTAGTTCGTGTAGATCTTCATAAATCTCGACAGGTTGCAGGAGCGCATGAGGATATGTTTGCCTCATGTCCGCATTCTCTGTGTGTGTGTGTGTGTGTGTGTGTGTGTGTGTGTGTGTGTGTGTGTGTGTGTGTGTGCGTGCATGCGTGCGTGGTTGTGTGTGTGTGTGTGCGCGCGCGCGTGCGTGCGTGCGTGCGTGCGTGATTATGCCGAGAAAGTCTGCACTTTGCAATTTATTTTATTTTATTTTATTTTGTGTTTTAAATTTATTTTTAGGGTTTCTTTTGTTTTATTTATTTCATTTCATTTCATTTTTATTCTATTTTAAATTATTTTACCTTATTTTATTCATTTTATTTTAAATTATTTCTCTTATTGTTTTTCATTTCTTTATTTGTTTTAAATTGTATTTTTAGCATTTAAAAATTTTTCTTTTTAATATACTTTATTTCATATCATTTTATTTTATTTCATTCAATTTGGTTTGCTTTGCTCTGTTTTATTTTATTTTATTTCATTTTATTCATAATCATTGGAATTTTTACCCACGCAGGATTCACAAAGAATTATACAAAGACATTAATCGCAAGAGGACCAGTCCCCTCTGCTAATCTGATTTACGACTGTGTCTCTAACACCTCGGAGCTCGCTGAGCGTTCTAATGGTTTCCCTCTAAATCCCCTCCGAGTCATTAAAAAAAAAAAAAAAAAACCCCACAAATATATAGCCGTCTTCGGGGGAGAAAAAAAAAGCGAAAATTTGTTATTGAACCCCTTTTCACAATTTATTGGATGATGGAAAACTTACGTTTATTCCCCCAACTAATTTCCACCTTTAACCCATTTTTGCGGAGGAAAACGGAACGAGATCCAACTGCAAGAGACATAAATCCTCATGAGCCCCCGCAGTTGCTGGGGCGCATGAGGATCTATGCCTCTTGGTGACACCACTTTGTATCCATGTTACTTAAGTTGCTGGGACTCTGGTGTTGAATTAACAAAGATTTCAAACACACAGTCTGCGTCCACGGACACTGTAGGGGTTAATATTGAAACGTTTGGTTCAAGACCGCTAAAGTTCACTGGCGTCCACGGACACTGTAGGGGTTAATATTGAAACGTTTGGTTCAAGACCGCTAAAGTTCACTGAAATTGTTTCCTTTTTTTTTTTTTTTTTAATCCATTTCATGATTTAAAAAAACAAACAAACGTGTAGGGATGGTACTTTCTATGAACGCGTCTCGGTTGGTAGTGCACGGAAATGAATATCCGTAAATAGAAGCGAACTTGGAGATCTGAAGTTGTGTCTGTGTGACAGATTAATACATATTTTTGTTATAGTATTTGGTGATTTTTGTTATTGTTTGGTTCTCTGAAATATCGTAATCATAGAGAAAAATAACTACTACTACTACTACTACTACTACTGAATAATATAAGTATAGTAGTAGTAGTGTTATAAAAAGAAAAATACCGAATATTATAAAGGCGCTTTACGAATCGATTCAAAGTCGCGTTGCGAACTAAATCGATCACGCACGCTCACGTGAAACACACGCATTCACTCGCACACCGAACACAAACACTCACGTGGTGAGAAGGGCCAGGTCACCTGTTACGAAAGATAGCGACGTTCTGGAGCGCCGAGCCACCCGACAAAAGTCACAGGAACCTCCGTCGCTCTAGGTTATGCGCGTGCTGCGATGATGACAGCATGACAGATCACGCCCATTTCCACTTCTGCTCTTCCATTCATCTTCACGTCATTTGCTTTTGACTGCGGACTAAAATGTCAGTCACAATTTTGCGTTAACCGGAAGTAAATTGAATGTATAATCCCTACCCCCTTCCCCCCGCCCCTCTCCCCGCGTTGGCTGAATCCGCTGAATGTGTGAATCTCGTGCATTTTCTTACCGACTTCTGATTGCGGATAACCTCTGTTTAGCCGCCCTAGACTGAAACCCTCGTCCACCCGATAAAAAACCCCAGTTGTTCTGAGGGCGTGCTAGGTTTGGAACCACCCAACGGCCTAACGCACGGAAACGATCTCAGTAGAAGGGTCTCTACCCCAATAAGCAAATGTCCTCGGGCCCACTGCGGCCGTCGCGGGCTCAAAGACGTTTTGCTGCTAGGGGGCCACGACTGAAAAAGGTGATTCGTTTATTTGGTACAAGATGGGGGTTCTGGTTCAATTTTGTAGATGCCGTAGGGGGTGGGGGGGGGGGGGGGGGGGGGGGGCTAAATCAATGGAATTACAATTTTTTAGTCTCTCTCTCTCTCTCTCTCTCTCTCTCTCTCTCTCTCTCTCTCTCTCTCTCTCTCTCTCTCTCTCTCTCTCTCTCTCTCTCTCTGCAAGAAGCGTAGATTCTCACGAGCCTTTGCTTATGCAGGGGCTCGTGAGAACTCACGCCTCTTGTTGACAGAGTTTGGTTTCAGGTGGACCTCGGACTGTAGGTGTTGTGGTGGTCAAGCGAGGACTGTATCCGCACTTTCTAGCGACCTACACCCAGATCGTTGACAGAACCTCTGCATCCAGGGGCGATGACTGATCAAGACTCGACCTTTGGATATTGGTAGTGCTTTTTGTCCAGGCGATTCCTTCCGGGAACCTCCTAGACCAAAAAGCGTGACCGACATCCAAAAGCCGGGTTAACCCTTTTCATCCTGATACTCTACTGCTTGAAATTAATTTGACTATAATAGTTCAAGGGTGGTGCCAGAATAGCTTGGCGCCTGAGGCGCCAAGCTATTCTGGCACCACCCTTGAACTAAAATGGTTGATGTGTCTGCTAATCCGTAATGTAGCCTTCATAGGACTATTTGAAAAAAACCAAACAGCCTCAGCATGTCTAGTACTGGGTTATCGTGAAAAAATATGGTAAGAGTGTACTTTGTAAGCTATTTCACCTCATCTTGGGTTTACTTTGCACCTAGTTCATACAGATTGCGCCTCGCTGGCAGTATCACTGACTGCCGTGGCCGTGTGGTGCTGGCATGTGAGGTTTCCAGCTGATCTTTGTCCCCGAGAGAGGGGTGGCCTGCTTACTGGACTCGACTCGATCACTGCTTTGTCTCTTTTTTCTTCTTTTTTTATTTTTTCCCCCGCGAAGCCAACATTTGTACTGGCTCGTTTATGAGCTTCTGCTTTGTTTCTTTGGAGCTTATATGAGTCCTGTTGGTCAAATTGTTACGCATTAGTTTAGCAAGTTGTTAATGCCATCCTTCTGGGCAGTGGGCAAGTCTTTAGGACATGTTCGGGGAGTTGGGCGCCCACAGTCTCGGGCAGATGATGCTCGTAAGCCTTGGATGGCAGCCCATCTAGGAGAAGGAAAACTCTGAATCAAAACCTCCGCTGCCTTGTGGTCATATCCTGACACGGAAAAGGCTTCAAGAGTAAACCTCGTGGACAAGCGGGCACGCAGAAAGGAGTGTAACAACTCCATCAGACAAGCGACTACGTACATTTGTGATCTTTGCAGCAGGGACTGCCACTCCCGCATTGGCCTCTACAGTCACAAAAGATGCTGCTTCAAATCCAGCTGAGCAGGCAATCAGATCAGAACAATTAGGATGCATTATCTATGGTCGATTCAGACCGACAGAGGCCTATTATTATTATTATTATTATTATTATTATTATTATTATTATTATTATTATTATTATTATTATTATTATTATTAATATTATTATTATTATTATTATTATTATTATTAATGTCATCCTTGATTTCTTCTTTTTTTCTTGTTTTTGTCAATTAACCTGTTCAATGTCTAGAAATGTTGAACACCACCCAACTACACGAGGTAGAGACGCAGAATTTAGGTGAGCATACCCCTCCCCCCCCCCCCCCCCCCCCCCCCCCGTCCAGTTTCGCTGTGATGAGAATGGACGCAAGGTCAAACGTTCACGGAGTATTCCTGAAGCAGGCGACACTCATCTGCAAGAGGCACAGATCCTCATGCGCCCCCGCATCTGCGGGGGCCCATGAGAATCTGTGCCTCTTGTGGTCCGTTTTATCTTTATCTCCGTGACGCGTCAATGTTTTGCGGTTGTCGCATCAGGCAGAGACTTGGTTTGAATTTCAGCTATCTGGACAATCCTGAAGGGAGCGATAGTCATCTTCAAGAGACCTAGGTTCTGATCCCCTCCCCTCCCCCCCCCCCGCACCTGCGGGGGCTCATGAGGATCTAAACCTCTTGCAGTCGACTTTACACCATGCGTTCCTAAGGGCGAAGGTGTTTTGCAGAAGTCATTTCGTGACACGTTGCGGTGGCGTGTGCCTTGGAGTGGCGATCTGGTAAAAGCGCATAATCTTGTCCGGGGAGGCTGGAATCCTTTCTAGCTTATTATGACGTACGACGTCAGCGCTCCGAGCCACCGTGCTTTCAATTAGTCACATTTACTTTGGAATCGCACCAAGCCAAAGGCCTGTCATCTAGCGCAGTGAAAATTGCACTGGTTTTGCAACCGTTGTGCCGAGTTAATCCCCTTGCGCATGAACCACTGGTACTATCTGTAATTAACCCTTATCATTCGGAATACACCAGTGTGTGAAATAAGTTTGACTAAGATAGTTCAAGGGTAGTGCCAGAATAGCTTGGCGCCTCTAGGCGCCGAGCTATTCTGGCACTACGCTTGAACTAAAGCCATAGCTTGCAAATGGGAGTGTACAAATGTGAAGCTTTAGCCACAGTATGATATGGGTTACAGTTGACCCCTAGTGCATGCCCACCACTGGTGCTTTCACAGTACCGGTGGCTGCATGCGCACGGGGGGTTAACACTGCGTAGTCTTGAGCAAAGGGTCTCTGGGTGAAAGGGTTAATTATTTTAAAGCTGCAGTCGCCAGTAATACATGACAAAGTTTACTGCGGCATGCACATCTTTTTTCCGAGGACACACACAAGCTTTAGTTATTAGGTACATCGTCAGTCCGTTCAGTGCTATACCTGACTCTGACTGTGTTTCGTCAACCTTCGTTCACTTCCAAGATCCAGACACCGTAGATGCCCGAGGAACATCGACTACAAGCGATCTCAGCAAGAGGCATAGATCATCATGAGCCCCCGCAACTGCTGGGGCCCATGCGGATTTACGCCTCTCGCAGTTGGGTGGTGTTCACATTTTCTCGGAAATGAACGGGTTCATGCATGTATTTTGAAATATCATGGTTGGTCAGTCCCGTGCAGTCCCGTGAGCTGTAATTTATCATGGTTGGTCAGTCCCGTGAGCTGTAATGTATCATGGTTGGTCAGTCCCGTGAGCTGTATTGTATCATGGTTGGTCAGTCCCGTGAGCTGTAATGTATCATGGTTGGTCAGTCCCGTGAGCTGTATTGTATCATGGTTGGTCAGTCCCGTGAGCTGTATTGTATCATGGTTGGTCAGTCCCGTGAGCTGTATTGTATCATGGTTGGTCAGTCCCGTGAGCTGTATTGTATCATGGTTGGTCAGTCCCGTGAGCTGTATTGTATCATGGTTGGTCAGTCCCGTGAGCTGTAATGTATCATGGTTGGTCAGTCCCGTGAGCTGTATTGTATCATGGTTGGTCAGTCCCGTGATCTGTAATGTATCATGGTTGGTCAGTCCCGTGAGCTGTAATGTATCATGGTTG
This sequence comes from Semisulcospira habei, assembly GCA_036245525.1. Taxonomy (NCBI): domain Eukaryota; kingdom Metazoa; phylum Mollusca; class Gastropoda; family Semisulcospiridae; genus Semisulcospira; species Semisulcospira habei. The sequence continues at coordinate 125,067,912 of BTPG01000002.1, read as the reverse complement.
GTCAGTCCCGTGAGCTGTATTGTATCATGGTTGGTCAGTCCCGTGATCTGTAATGTATCATGGTTGGTCAGTCCCGTGAGCTGTAATGTATCATGGTTGGTCAGTCCCGTGAGCTGTATTGTATCATGGTTGGTCAGTCCCGTGATCTGTAATGTATCATGGTTGGTCAGTCCCGTGAGCTGTAATGTATCATGGTTGGTCAGTCCCGTGAGCTGTATTTTATCATGGTTGGTCAGTCCCGTGATCTGTAATGTGTCAGTCCCGTGATCTGTAATGTATCATGGTTGGTCAGTCCCGTGATCTGTAATGTATCATGGTTGGTCAGTCCCGTGAGCTGTATTGTATCATGGTTGGTCAGTCCCGTGATCTGTAATGTATCATGGTTGGTCAGTCCCGTGAGCTGTATTGTATCATGGTTGGTCAGTCCCGTGAGCTGTATTGTATCATGGTTGGTCAGTCCCGTGAGCTGTAATGTATCATGGTCGGTCAGTCCCGTGAGCTGTATTGTATCATGGTTGGTCAGTCCCGTGAGCTGTATTGTAGCATGGTTGGTCAGTCCCGTGAGCTGTAATGTATCATGGTTGGTCAGTCCCGTGAGCTGTATTGTATCATGGTTGGTCAGTCCCGTGAGCTGTAATGTATCATGGTCGGTCAGTCCCGTGAGCTGTATTGTATCATGGTTGGTCAGTCCCGTGAGCTGTATTGTAGCATGGTTGGTCAGTCCCGTGAGCTGTAATGTATCATGGTTGGTCAGTCCCGTGAGCTGTATTGTATCATGGTTGGTCAGTCCCGTGAGCTGTAATGTATCATGGTTGGTCAGTCCCGTGAGCTGTATTGTAGCATGGTTGGTCAGTCCCGTGAGCTGTATTGTATCATGGTTGGTCAGTCCCGTGAGCTGTAATGTATCATGGTTGGTCAGTCCCGTGAGCTGTAATGTATCATGGTTGGTCAGTCCCGTGAGCTGTATTGTAGCATGGTTGGTCAGTCCCGTGAGCTGTATTGTATCATGGTTGGTCAGTCCCGTGAGCTGTAATGTATCATGGTTAGTCAGTCCCGTGAGCTGTAATGTATCATGGTCGGTCAGTCCCGTGAGCTGTAATGTAGTCTTCGCAGGGTAATCGCCAGAATGTAGGATTTCGACACCGGGGCTCTATGTGTTAACGGATTGTGTGTGTTAACCCATTCAGCCCCGACGTCCTACAGCAGGGGATGGGTAGACCCTGATAATTCAAGGGTAGTGCCAGATTAGCTTGGCGCCTGTCGGCGCCAAGCTAATCGGGCACTACCCTTGAATTATGGTCGATCCATCTCCTGCAACTGGTGCATAGTCGTTAGATGACGCCTCCAAAATTTGTAATACTGCCGTGGGGCTGAATAAGTTAACGGATTGGGACATTTGATCCTTGTAACCATTCCCGGGGCATTTGAAGGGATTGTAAAAACGTGAGATTTTACCTTACATCCAAATGTCGAGTCCTACATCGACCATAGCCGTATAACGGCGCATCAACAGTTTTTTCGTCTGCACCTCTCTCTGTCTCTGTCCCTCCCTTTGTCTTTGTCTGTCTGTCTGTCTGTCTGTCTGTCTCAACAACTACATAGAGGTTATGGTGTGCGCAAGCAAATGGCCCCGTCAAAGGTGCTGGCCGTTTTCACCCCCAAATAAATACGTAAAGCGAGGCACGTGTTTTAAATGCTTCGAAATAGGGCTGTCGTAGGCTAACCCTTTGGCTGTCGTGCGCTCATTTTGTCCAGGTGATTCCTGCAGGAGTCACCGCGACAAAATGCGCTACCGACAGCCAAAGTGTTAACGGATAATTTCTCACTGACTCCCGCTGTGTGTTGTGTGTGGGCGGCCGGAATGTTCGCTGAAGCTGGCACTGGCCACCCACCAACTCTGGTAATTAGTATACCTTGCTACTGGACGAAGACAAAAACCGCCGACGCTCCTCAAGCGACTAAGCGGATAACGCGTAAGTACTGTTGAGACAGATTGGATTCACGTGGCCGCTCATTTTATCTGCCAATTGATACGGGCTTTTGTCCATTAACCCATTCAGCCTTGACGCACTACAGCAGGAGATGGATCGACCATGATAATTCAAGGGTAGTGTCGGCGCCAAGCTAATCTGACACTACCCTTGAATTATCATGATCGATCCTTCTCCAGCAACAGGTGCATAGTCGTAAGATGGCGCCTCCAAAATTTGGGAAATACGTGCGTCGGGCTGAATGGGTTAATAGATGGAAAGTGAGATTTACACGAAAGCGGTTCTTGACAGTCACGTGTTTGCTGCGACCTATGCGGTCCATTTTTTTTTTGGACAGAAGACATCATTTCTAAGGAGGTCGTGGTGTGCAGGGACCAACCCAACCCCCTTTATGCATTTCACTAGTTCATTTCCCCAGCCATGCACAATCCATCACCACGGTCGTGTGTGTGTGTGTGTGCGTGTGTGTGTGTGTGTGTGTGTGTGTGTGTGTGTGTGTGTGCGTGTGTGCGTATGTTGTGTGTGTGTGTGTGCGTATGTTGTGTGTGTGTGTGTGTGTGTGCGTGTTAGTTGTTAGCCTTTTAATTGTATCAGCGCTTAGAGCTACTTTTAGAATAACCGCTTTATAAATCTCCTTTATTATTATTATTATTATTATTATTATTATTATTATTATTATTATTATTATTTCCGTTGACGTTTATGAACCCCTTCTCAGCTACTGACGATACGGTATCGTCAGTAGCTGTCGGGGGTCTGATCCGGGTATAAGTGCTCGCAGCCTGGATCAAGTGATTGAGAACTGCGGGTGTGTTTCTATTTCCGGCGCCACAAACTGCGTATAGCTCGGCCATGAGGCTAATTGAAAACTAATAAGAAACCTAACAAATACAGATAACGCAAACACGAAGTAATGGCTTTTTTTTCCCCTCCCACGGACAACAGCACAAAAGACTTTTTCTCAGAGTGTCTAACTAAGCTCAGCTCTGTGAAATCAAAAGATAGTATGTCCATTTTTGCGAGAGAAGAAACCCCACACGATTTGCGTTCTGTTAAAATGAAATCCACACTGTCAGCAAAAAAATGGACTTAGTCATTTACTTTCTTTTGCCGCTGCAGTGATGAATTACGCAAAAAAACAAAACGTATATTTTCTCACGTTCGAAGCAAAAGTGAGTCTATGTTCTGGGCCAGTGGTCGTCCGTCCGCTGTCGTCCGTCGTCTGTGGTAAACTTTAACGTTGGCATTTTCTCGGAGACTATTCAAGCCACATTCTTCAAACTTGGCCCAAGGATACTTTGTGGCAAGACCTTTCTAATCATACCAATTTCAGTGACCTCTCACAAAGGTCTAGGTCATAGGGGATCAGGAAATATATCAAAAATAGCTATTTTTGGACATAATTTATTTTTTCGCAAATTCTGTTCACAACTTCAAACCCAAACTTTTTTACAAAGATACCTGATGATAAGACCTTTATACGCACACTAATTTGGGTGACCCCTTGGAAAGGTCAAGGGTCACAAGAGCTCAAGAAATAGGTCCAAAATCGCCATATTTTGACAAAAGTTTGTGCTTTTTTCTCAATTACTATTCACAACTTCAAACCCAAGCTTGATACAGAGACACCTGGTGGTAAGACCTATCTATGCATACTAATTTGGATGACCCTTCAGAAAGGTCAAGGGTGACATGAGCTCAGGAAATAGGTTTAAAAAATAGCCAAATTTTGACAAGAAATGTTTTTTCTCAAATACTATTCACAACTCCAAACCAAAACTTGCTACAGAAATACTGATGATACCTATCTATGCATACTAATTTGGATGACCCCTCGAAAAGGTCAAGGGTCACACAAGCTCAGGAAATAGGTACAAAATAGCCATATTTTGAAAAATGTTTTTTCCCCTCAATTACTATTCACAACTTCAAACCCAAACGTGCTACAGAGATACTTGATGGTGCATACTATACATTTGGATGACCCCTCGGAAAAGGTCATGGGTCACAAGAGGTCGACAAAGAGCGCCTTCAAGACAGGTCGACAAAGATTAGTTCAAGGGTGGTGCCAGAATAGTTTGGCACCTCTAAGCGCCAAACTACTCTGGCACCACCCTTGAACTAACATGGTTGGTCTATATTTGGTTGTAGAGTGTCAGGGCAAGGTTCAGGTATGTAGAATATCCGGCTGTATGTCCCTTATGTTTTTGTTTTGTTTTTTATTTTGTTTTTTTTTTAAACAGAAAGTATATGGTATGTTTTGTGTGTCTTAGCAACTGCTGCAAGAACTAGAGGGGGAGCGAGAGAGACGCTGGAAGGCCGAGCAAGCCGCCCGCAAACTAGCTGACCATGTCAAGGACCTGCAGACCAAACGTGAGTCATGCACACGCACGCACTCACAAGCATACTCGTCTAAAATCACCGAGATGTGAGGCGACATGAAATAAAATTTATTCATTACGCACATGCTCACGGTCGTGCTTATTTTATTTTTGGCTCACGTGCGATAACTAATTCGAGTTTCCGTCTGTCTTACTAATACTACAGTAGTTGTCAAGTGGTGATAGAACTCTTGGGGGGGGGGGGGGGGGGGGGGGGGAGGGGAAAGGTTGCAGAAATTTGAGCCACTGTAATTAACTATCACGATAACGACCCGTGGAAACAGACCCTGCTTTAAAGCATATCATTCAATATCTTCTTTGATCATGTAGTTTACAGCCGGAAGACGTTTCCTTTCTGTGATCGCCAATAGCGTTTTGCGCTGCAGATAAACCCTTCCTGAATAAGCGTGGGTCTGAACGCGTCCACGCCACTTCAAAGAAGCATATGCGTATAGTCAGTAATTGACTAATCTATAGTTATGAGACATTTCTGCCTTGTAAAGGCAACATAGGCAGTAAGTCCCGTAGATGTCAAAGGCGATATGTTCATTGTATTACAATGAAAACCTCGCTGTTCACGAATATGGACTTGCTGTCTTTTGTCTTCACGGCCTTGCTTAGGTCTTCGTCAGCTCCCGGCTGTTTCAAGGAAGTAGACTTAAATGCCGGCGTTATACACTGACGAGCAAAAGAAATGCGACATTTTCGGAACCATTGCAAACATTTTAGTGTTTCCGATGGTTCCCAAAATGTCGCTTTTTTTTTTTTTTTTTTTTTTTTTTTTTTTTTTTGCTTGTCAGTATATACAGTAAAAACTAGTATGTCCTTTTTTTAACAATTAAAATCTTGCGTTGTTGTTGGGTTTTTTTTTGTTGTTGTTTTTTGTGGGTTTTTTTTGGAGTTTGTTTGTTTTCAAAAGGAAGATTTTCTTTGTCAAAAAATAGACATAGGGGATTTTGTAACGCCAGAGCGGCAAGCCGTGTACTATTAACCTATATCCATAGGGGATTTTGTAACGCCAGAGCGGCAAGCCGTGTACTATTAACCTATATCCATAGGGGATTTTGTAACGCCATAGCGGCAAGCCGTGTACTATTAACCTATATCCATAGGGGATTTTGTAACGCCAGAGCGGCAAGCCGTGTACTATTAACCTATATCCATAGGGGATTTTGTAACGCCAGAGCGGCAAGCCGTGTACTATTAACCTATATCACACTGAGGCCAAAAGCTTCAAATTTGTTCTCTGTCATATGTTATAGTACTTACAGATAAGGATATAGACCAGTGGCTTTAGTTGAAGTGTAGTGCCAGAATAGCTTGGCGCCAAGCTATTCTGACACTACCCTTGAACTATTTTAGTCAGACTTACTGCACACACGGGTGTATTCCGAATGATAAGGGTTAACGAAGATCCCCCCCCCCCCCCCTCGCAGCCGCGGGCGCTGAGGCTTTGCTGCTCGTGACAAGCCATGTGCCATGCTTAGTTGTCTCCCTCGATTCGTTACCGGCTGACCCAGTACGCAAAAGCTCCACAGACCGACGCCGGCCGCAGTGGGCCCGCGCACGGCAGTGCGCGGGCCCACTGCGGCCGTCGTCCGCCCGAAGACCGTTTGCTTGCAGGGGAAAACCGCGGCTTATTGAATCGCGGGAGACAGCCGTGCACGAGAAGTTTTGATCCTCGTTCAGGAGCCGGCGCCGCTCATGAGGATCAGATCAGATCTTCTTGCAAATGGACAGTGCGGATTCGCGTTTCTGTCCTAGTCAGTGTCACTAGCATCGGTCATCTTTGCAGTTGCACGCGCGCGCGTGTGTGCCGCCATGTCAGTGTAACATGCTAACAAGTAACAAGAATGCATGGTTTTGCGTGGGCAGCATTTCTTTTAACTCATTCAGCCCGACGGCCGTATTTCCCGAATTTTGCAGGCGTAATCTAATGACTGCAACAGTTGCAGGAGATGGATCGACCATGATAATTCAAGGGTAGTGCCAGATTAGCTTGGCGCCTGTGGGCGCCAAACTAATCTAGCACTGCCCTTGAGTTATCATGGTCGACCCATCTCCTGCTGTAGTGCGTCAGGACTGAATGGGTTAATGTAGTCAATATTCTTAGGGCAAGGGGGGGAGGGGGGGGGGAGGGGGGTAAGCACGGGGGATAGGGTAGGGGATCGGTCTCGTCCGCGGGGACTGTGCCCCTTAACCCTCCCCCGCCCCCTCCAACATACGCGCACACACACACACACACACACACACACACACACACACACACACACACACACACACACACACACACACAACACACACACACCTGCGCGCGCACACGCACGCGCACACACACACGCACGCGCACACACACACACACACACACACACACACACACACACACACACTACCACCACACCACACACTACATCCCCCGCCAGCCCTCTTCCCTCCCCCCCCCCCCCCCCCCCTTGCTTGTCTTTATAGTATTTCATTTTTGATGACACTATTAATTATCGAGCGTCATGCTTTTGATGGTAGCTGAAGTTTTAAACAGCCCGGAATTTCACGCTGCCAGTTTCTCTTTTTTTCTCTTGTCTCCTGCCTGTAATTGTGCGGATACGCCATCCGTTGTCTGAGTACTGAACGGCTGATACATACATGTCTCCCTTGGAATTAACTCATTTAGCCCTGACGCACTAAAGCAGGAGATGGATCGACCATGATAATTCAAGGGTAGTGCCAAGTTCTTCTCTAGTCTAAGCCAAGCTAATCTGGCACTGCCCTTCAATTATCATTATCGATCCATCTCCTGCAACTGGTGCATAGTCGTTAGATGACGCCTCCAACTTTTGGGAAATACGGCCGTCGGGCTGAATGGGTTAATGTAATCTTCGCCCATCGCGCCCCAAGATTGAAATCCACACACTTTGGAGTCGTCCTTTGAAGACTGTATTACAATTCAGGAGACAGATCGACTATGATAGTTCAAGGGTGGTGCCAGAATTGCTTAACGCTTGTCGTGTGTGTGTGTGTGTGTGTGTGGGGGGGTGTCCAAACCCTCTATAAGGGACTTTCTTATAGCATTTTAAAGAATTATTGGTGGTTGTGATGGTGGTGTTGGGGAGGGGGGGGTCCCAGGACCGCTCCCCCCCCCCCTCCACCACACCACCACCACCAGATCTGCGCCTCAACAGTGACTAATTTGAAGCTTTCGTCTGACGCCTGTACTGAATGGAAGGCACGTGACGATTGTACAGAAGCCAGACAATTTCAATTTCAATTTTCGTGGGCCAGACAACAGTACCTCGCAAAATCAGTATGGTGTATCAGCGATGGCTAGATTGTTGTATTAAAGCTACAATATGCTCCAGGCAATAACACTTTTTAGTTTACAATATTCCCTTATAAAATTAATGTTCTTAACAGGTCTTGCAGTAATGTTGCGCGGCGCCAAGCTGATCTGGCACTACCCTTGAATTATCATGGTCGATCCATCTCCTGCTGTAGTGCGTCGGGGCTGAATGGGTTAAGGATGTATATGTAACACGCTTGTAGAAATGTATTTGAACCTGAAACTTATAACGTAAAAAGCTGGCTCCACTGGCCTATAGGCGCCAAGCTATTCTGGCACCACCCTTGCACTATCCTGGTCGACCTGTCTCTTGAATTGTAACGCAGTCCTCAGAGGACAACTCCAAAATGCGGGTATTTCGTACGTGGGTCACGATAGGTTAAAACATGAAAGGAAAAATTAAAAAACATATTAACAAGATGGGATGAATAATCTGATTTCCATCGATAAACTCGAATCGAGGATGATTTTTTTTTTTAAACATCGGATTTGAAAAAAATGTCATGACCACATAGGGCGCTTTGCGCCAAATGTATGTTCAGCAGCGAGGTTAGCGTAACTGGACATCACTTAAGTTTTATCTTTTTACTTCAATTGTTAAAGGTTTAGTCTGCCCGCCTTTGACATCATGGACATGCTATTAAATTCGCCCCACCGCGACCCGTCCTAAAAAGTCCCTTGTATAAATAGAAGGGACTTAAAAATAAACTGTCGTTTTACGTATGGTAATTGCAAACTACTTTGATCAATGCCCCTGTAAATGAATGAAGTGAGGCTGAAATCAAGCCTTTGTCGATAGGCTGGGATTATTATAAACTAGAAAGTCTGACAATTCGCTTATAAAAAATTTCGCTTACGACAACAACAACAAGATCTCTCTCCCCTGCGAATTTGTTATCCCCGGACCTAAGTGTAAATAATTTGTGTCGAAGTTAAAACGGCCTGGTGTAAACTTCCATAGGCGCCAAGCTATTCTGGCACCACCCTTAAACTATCATGCTCTATCTGTCTCTAGAATTGTAAAAAAAAAAAAAAAAAAAGTCCTTCAGCGGACGATTTTAAAATTTGGGGACTTGGTTCCTGGGGCAGAAGGTGTTGAACGGTTTAGACGGTATATCATCGAGACACAGTTTTCACCCGATTTGGTTTGGGAATAACAGGGACCCTGCCTCCAGGAAACACCTCGACCGACATCGCTGCTGACAGCCAAAGGGTTACCCGCTTTTTTTTCTTTTTTTTTTTTTTGCACTGGTGGATCTCCCAGTACGTCATTTAACCCTCTTGTGCGCGCAGGCAGGGTTAGTGAACCCTTTCACTGCCGGGAAAAAATTGACCACCCAATCAGCAAGAGGCGTAGATCGTCATGGGCGGCCAAAGTTGCACCAACTTACCGCAGTTGCGGGGGCCCATGCGGATCTATGCCTCTTGCTGAAAGCACTTTGTATGCATGTGCCTTTGAACGTCTGGTGATCAATGACGTGGAATTGAAGGCCCACTACCGCCGTAACTGTTCAAAGATAAACTTCTATAACAGATGGTTACGAAACGCTACACACAGGTCTAGTTATGGTTCATTTAGACACAGGACAATTCAGTTCTGCACACGTCGTTTTTATATCAAGTACTCACAAACCAGATAGGTGAGGCTAGCGCTGGCAGAATTGTATGCAAACCAAGGGGAATCACAGCGCTGGACAGACAAACAGTTAGATCCCCTGCCCCCGCCTATCAGGCACCCAATCGCCAGCCCACAGAGAAATACGCAGGTATAGAATAAGACGATCATTTCCATCCTCTTAATAGAATGGATCAGGTCTCTTATACAACCCATGTCTTTCTCCGGAACTTAGGAAGTAGGCAGGAGAAACATACATACACAAACATGAAGGTGCGCTACTATATGTGGTCGGGTAAATACCCTGATTTCCCACAGTAGATGCACAGACCTTTACACAACAATGTAACGATACAAATTTGCCTCGAGTTATAGATACTCACAAACCAGACAGGTGAGGCTAGCGCTGGCAGAATTGTATGCAAACCAAGGGGAATCACAGCGCTGGACAGACAAACAGTTAGATCCCCTGCCCCCGCCTATCAGGCACCCAATCGCCAGCCCACAGAGAAATACGCAGGTATAGAATAAGACGATCATTTCCATCCTCTTAATAGAATGGATCAGGTCTCTTATATAACCCATGTCTTTCTCCGGAACTTAGGAAGTAGGCAGGAGAAACATACATACACAAACATGAAGGTGCGCTACTATATGTGGTCGGGTAAATACCCTGATTTCCCACAGTAGATGCACAGAACATTACACAAAAATGTAACGATACAAATTTGCCTCGAGTTATAGATACTCACAAACCAGACAGGTGAGGCTAGCGCTGGCAGAATTGTATGCAAACCAAGGGGAATCACAGCGCTGGACAGACAAACAGTTAGATCCCCTGCCCCCGCCTATCAGGCACCCAATCGCCAGCCCACAGAGAAATACGCAGGTATAGAATAAGACGATCATTTCCATCCTCTTAATAGAATGGATCAGGTCTCTTATATAACCCATGTCTTTCTCCGGAACTTAGGAAGTAGGCAGGAGAAACATACATACACAAACATGAAGGTGCGCTACTATATGTGGTCGGGTAAATACCCTGATTTCCCACAGTAGATGCACAGAACATTACACAACAATGTAACGATACAAATTTGCCTCGAGTTATAGATACTCACAAACCAGACAGGTGAGGCTAGCGCTGGCAGAATTGTATGCAAACCAAGGGGAATCACAGCGCTGGACAGACAAACAGTTAGATCCCCTGCCCCCGCCTATCAGGCACCCAATCGCCAGCCCACAGAGAAATACGCAGGTATAGAATAAGACGATCATTTCCATCCTCTTAATAGAATGGATCAGGTCTCTTATATAACCCATGTCTTTCTCCGGAACTTAGGAAGTAGGCAGGAGAAACATACATACACAAACATGAAGGTGCGCTACTATATGTGGTCGGGTAAATACCCTGATTTCCCACAGTAGATGCACAGAACATTACACAACAATGTAACGATACAAATTTGCCTCGAGTTATAGATACTCACAAACCAGACAGGTGAGGCTAGCGCTGGCAGAATTGTATGCAAACCAAGGGGAATCACAGCGCTGGACAGACAAACAGTTAGATCCCCTGCCCCCGCCTATCAGGCACCCAATCGCCAGCCCACAGAGAAATACGCAGGTATAGAATAAGACGATCATTTCCATCCTCTTAATAGAATGGATCAGGTCTCTTATATAACCCATGTCTTTCTCCGGAACTTAGGAAGTAGGCAGGAGAAACATACATACACAAACATGAAGGTGCGCTACTATATGTGGTCGGGTAAATACCCTGATTTCCCACAGTAGATGCACAGAACATTACACAACAATGTAACGATACAAATTTGCCTCGAGTTATAGATACTCACAAACCAGACAGGTGAGGCTAGCGCTGGCAGAATTGTATGCAAACCAAGGGGAATCACAGCGCTGGACAGACAAACAGTTAGATCCCCTGCCCCCGCCTATCAGGCACCCAATCGCCAGCCCACAGAGAAATACGCAGGTATAGAATAAGACGATCATTTCCATCCTCTTAATAGAATGGATCAGGTCTCTTATATAACCCATGTCTTTCTCCGGAACTTAGGAAGTAGGCAGGAGAAACATACATACACAAACATGAAGGTGCGCTACTATATGTGGTCGGGTAAATACCCTGATTTCCCACAGTAGATGCACAGAACATTACACAACAATGTAACGATACAAATTTGCCTCGAGTTATAGATACTCACAAACCAGACAGGTGAGGCTAGCGCTGGCAGAATTGTATGCAAACCAAGGGGAATCACAGCGCTGGACAGACAAACAGTTAGATCCCCTGCCCCCGCCTATCAGGCACCCAATCGCCAGCCCACAGAGAAATACGCAGGTATAGAATAAGACGATCATTTCCATCCTCTTAATAGAATGGATCAGGTCTCTTATATAACCCATGTCTTTCTCCGGAACTTAGGAAGTAGGCAGGAGAAACATACATACACAAACATGAAGGTGTGCTACTATATGTGGTCGGGTAAATACCCTGATTTCCCACAGTAGATGCACAGAACATTACACAACAATGTAACGATACAAATTTGCCTCGAGTTATAGATACTCACAAACCAGACAGGTGAGGCTAGCGCTGGCAGAATTGTATGCAAACCAAGGGGAATCACAGCGCTGGACAGACAAACAGTTAGATCCCCTGCCCCCGCCTATCAGGCACCCAATCGCCAGCCCACAGAGAAATACGCAGGTACAGAATAAGACGATCATTTCCATCCTCTTAATAGAATGGATCAGGTCTCTTATATAACCCATGTCTTTCTCCGGAACTTAGGAAGTAGGCAGGAGAAACATACATACACAAACATGAAGGTGCGCTACTATATGTGGTCGGGTAAATACCCTGATTTCCCACAGTAGATGCACAGAACATTACACAACAATGTAACGATACAAATTTGCCTCGAGTTATAGATACTCACAAACCAGATAGGTGAGGCTAGCGCTGGCAGAATTGTATGCAAACCAATATAAGTTTATGTCAAGTAACCTGACAGTGACGCCGCTCCGTTCTAGAAATACAACACTTCTAGTACGAGAAACAGCTAAAAATAGATTGACTCGCTAAGGGCTGCGCAGAATAAATAAGTGCGATTAAGCGTGTGCTTTTGCTGCGTGTCCAAACTGCTGTTAAAGTTCATTAGGTGTGTCGGCAAGGCGTAACACACACAAACAGTGCTGAAATGTGTCGGCAAGGCGTAACACACACAAACAGTGCTGAAAATGTGTCGGCAAGGCGTAACACACACAAACAGTGCTGAAAATGTGTCGGCAAGGCGTAACACACACAAACAGTGCTGAAAATGTGTCGGCAAGGCGTAACACACAAACAGTGCTGAAAATGTGTCGGCAAGGCGTAACACACAAACAGTGCTGAAAATGTGTCTTCAGATTTATGCGTAAAGGTACTTTAACAAATAAATGATTCCAAAAACACAACTTGCTATCCGACACTGGCTCTGTTAATCCGAATTTCTCTAAGCGTCAGGAATTATCCCTGCATTTTAGTGCCAACAAATAGCACGGACACGTTGCTGGTAGTCCACAGGCATAGGGTGGTCGTTGCGTGGTTCCTCACTTCTTAACACAGGGTTGCAGTATTTGAACAGCGCGCCTATTTGCATTTACTATACTGACGGGCAAAAAATGCGACATTTTGGGAACAAAAATGTTGCATGTCTTTTGCTCGTCAGTATACAACCGGTGTTGAGAGGTGACCAGTTGTCAACGATCATCCCATGCCTGTGTGTTGGTCGGTAACTTAAAAATAAATAAATAAATGAAATAAAACACTGCAAGCTGCGGGAGATGGACCGACGGACCGGCCACGAACGACTGTCTCAAGCCGACGTCAACCCCAGGGCCTGTCGTTCGCTTCTGGGTGTCACCCCGCACATTGCGTGACTGTAGACTTTAGTCCCTCCTCCAGGCCATGGTAAAAGACAGGATGTCCATTTTTGTGAAAAGCGAGATTTTCGTTGTATGGCAATGACACTCTCACCTTTCACAAAAATGAACCTAATTTTTTTTTTTTTTTTTTTTTTTTGCCTTCGAAGGTCATGAGGAGCGCTGTGGTGTATGGACTGCCACGTGAAATGTAGGCCAGTAGGCCAAGTGTCTTGTGTAAGTCAATCCAGTCTATCCACAGAGCGGCAGCCGCGGAAATCGTCATGAGACGCAAAAGACTCATTCACCCCGACGGCCGTATTTCCCAAATTTTGGAGGCGTCATCTAATGACTATACATCAGTTGCAGGAGATGGATCCACCATGATAATTCAAGGGCAGTGCCAGATTAGCTTGTAGTGCGCCAGGGCTGAATAGGTTAATCAATCCAGACCAAAAAGTTGACTGTCAAGTGTGTAAAATGCAAATAGTGACAGGCCTATCGTAACCATGATCTACCATCCCCACACCAATCCGGTTCGTAAAATACTTCTTTCTAACTGGGGTCTTTTGTCATCCAGTAAAGAGTCCGCTGCTATCTTTTCTGAACCTCCGTTGGTAGCTTTCAAGAGGGATATTAATTTACGGGACATGCTTGTTCGCTCTACTCTCAAGCCTCGTCATACCACCGTTGTACCCGTCTTTTCTAAGCGTGTTTCTTTCTCCGTTTGGTACTTCTTTGAATGGGTTAATGTCTTACTTCTCTTTTGCAGCATGGCTACTTCCTGCTCCTCCTTCCCCCCCCCCCCCGGCCACCCCACCCACTCCCCACCCCCACCCTCTCTCCGCAATCGGAATATAATAGGCGTGGCATAGATCGAGAGTCACGATGCCTTGGAGCCGCAAAGCGAGAGCTCGTTATTTGCATTCGAATCTGGTTGATTTAGTTCGTTGTTCAACCCTTTGCCTGTCGGTCGCGCTTTTTGTCGAGGTGATTCCTGAGGGAATCACCTCGACAAAAAGCGCGACCAACAGCCAAAGGGTTAACGTCCTTGACATCAGAGTGATTGGCCGCGCACGGTCTGAACAAGGCGGGTTATCCCGGACAGGGACAGCTACAGCTTATGGAGTACGCCCTGATCAGTTCCAGGCGCGTTCCAGCTGTGCCGCTTTGAATTCCCAGAACTTGTTGAATGACATGCTAAATATAGACATCAAGCCAGTGTCTTTCAACACTTACGTATTTGAATAAATAAGAGGTGCTGAATTTGTATAGGCAAGTGAAGGGCGGGGGAGAGGGTGGTGGGTGGTGGGGGGGGGGGACGGAAACAAAAAACACCCATCAGCGTGAGATTGCTCTCCGGCCGGCGAGTAAGGCTGACGTCTGCCCGATGACCCGGTAGCTATACTCTACGCAAAAGTCCATCGGGCCGAATACGGCCGCAGAGGGCCCGCGCACGACTGTGCGCGGGCCCACTGCGGCCGCCTTCGGCCCGATAGCCTTTTGGGTACTGTGTACTTAGGACCCAGAGACCTGTCCGCATCGCGGCGGTTTCGCGGTCTCCCGATCACCTCTCACTTCAGCCAGGGTCAAGGCCGTCACGTCTATCACGCCCTAGCGTTCACGTCTTTTATCTACTCCCCCCCCCCCCCCCCCCCACACCCCAACCTTCGTTTCTCCCCTAACCGAACACGTTAACCCTTTGGCTGTCGGTAGCGGTTTTTGTCGCGATGATTCCTGTCGGATGTCAGGGTGTTATTATTCCTGCCGGAATCATCGCGACTAAAACCGCTGCCGACAGCCAAAGGGTTAAAGACGTGTTACCGCGCGGCCCTGGCACTATAAGTGGCTTTACCGCGTGCGCAGATGCGTTCTGCTGTTGTTGCTGTCTTCGGATTTGCGTTTCTGGGTACAGCAGAGGTCGTGGCGATTCCGGCGTGTGCCCGTTTTTTTGTCGGAACTTTGGCCATGCCTGTCGGATTACCTCTTAACCTATTGTTTGGAGATCGATTACCTCCTTCGCTTCCTGAGCTAAGTGCGCGGAGATAGATTGAGCTAGAAGTCTCAGGAGTAGTCAGTTTTCCTGTTGCGGGAGATGGACTGCTCCAGTGATGTCAGTAGGGTAGTGAACGATAGACTGCTACATTGATGCACGTAGGGTAGTGGACGATAGACTGCTACAGTGATGCCCGTAGGGTAGTGGACGATAGACTGCTACAGTGATGTCTGTAGGGTAGTGGACGATAGACTGCTACAGTGATGTCTGTAGGGTAGTGGACGATAGACTGCTCCAGTGATGCCCGTAGGGTAGTGGACGATAGACTGCTCCAGTGATGCCCGTAGGGTAGTGAACGATAGACTGCTACAGTGATGCCCGTAGGGTAGTGGACGATAGACTGCTACAGTGATGCCCGTAGGGTAGTGAACGATAGACTGCTACAGTGATGCCCGTAGGGTAGTGGACGATAGACTGCTACAGTGATGCCCGTAGGGTAGTGGACGATAGACTGCTACAGTGATGCCCGTAGGGTAGTGGACGATAGACTGCTCCAGTGATGCCCGTAGGGTAGTGGACGATAGACTGCTACAGTGATGCCCGTAGGGTAGTGGACGATAGACTGCTCCAGTGATGCCCGTAGGGTAGTGGACGATAGACTGCTACAGTGATGCCCGTAGGGTAATGGACGATAGACTGCTACAGTGATGTCTGTAGGGTAGTGAACGATAGACTGCTTCAGTGATGCCCGTAGGGTAATGGACGATAGACTGCTCCAGTGATGCCCGTAGGTTAGTGGACGATAGACTGCTACAGTGATGCCCGTAGGATAGTGGACGATAGACTGCTCCAGTGATGTCTGTAGGGTAGTGGACGATAGACTGCTCCAGTGATGTCTGTAGGGTAGTGAACGATAGACTGCTCCAGTGATGTCTGTAGGGTAGTGAACGATAGACTGCTCCAGTGATGCCCGTAGGGTAGTGAACGATAGACTGCTCCAGTGATGTCTGTAGGGTAGTGAACGATAGACTGCTACAGTGATGTCTGTAGGGTAGTGAACGATAGACTGCTACAGTGATGTTTGTAGGGTAGTGAACGATAGACTGCTCCAGTGATGTCTGTAGGGTAGTGAACGATAGACTGCTACAGTGATGTCTGTAGGGTAGTGAACGATAGACTGCTCCAGTGATGTCTGTAGGGTAGTGAACGATAGACTGCTACAGTGATGTCCGTAGGGTAGTGAACTATAGACTGCTCCAGTGATGCCCGTAGGGTAGTGGACGATAGACTGCTACAGTGATGCCCGTAGGGTAGTGGACGATAGACTGCTACAGTGATGTCTGTAGGGTAGTGGACGATAGACTGCTACAGTGATGTCTGTAGGGTAGTGAACGATAGACTGCTCCAGTGATGTCTGTAGGGTAGTGAACGATAGACTGCTCCAGTGATGTCTGTAGGGTAGTGAACGATAGACTGCTACAGTGATGTCCGTAGGGTAGTGAACTATAGACTGCTCCAGTGATGCCCGTAGGGTAGTGGACGATAGACTGCTACAGTGATGCCCGTAGGGTAGTGGACGATAGACTGCTACAGTGATGTCTGTAGGGTAGTGGACGATAGACTGCTACAGTGATGTCTGTAGGGTAGTGAACGATAGACTGCTCCAGTGATGTCTGTAGGGTAGTGAACGATAGACTGCTCCAGTGATGTCTGTAGGGTAGTGAACGATAGACTGCTCCAGTGATGCCCGTAGGGTAGTGAACGATAGACTGCTACAGTGATGTCCGTAGGGTAGTGAACGATAGACTGCTACAGTGATGTCCGTAGGGTAGTGGACGATAGACTGCTACAGTGATGTCCGTAGGGTAGTGAACGATAGACTGCTACAGTGATGCCCATAGGGTAGTGGATGGTTAGCTCAGTTCTCTTTTTGTTGTTTTGGAGGCACGCATTTTCCTGGAGAGGTATATTGTTCCTGTTATGAAACACAAAGAGCACCTAATATAAAATAATAATAATAATTATGGTATTTATAATGCGCTTATCTTATAATAATTATAACGCTAAGCGCGCACTCACAACTCGCACACGCATGCGCACGCTTTAGACAGTGACTCACGTACCACACATAGTGAAAAAAAAAACCACATTACGCCGGTCAGCTTGGGGTGGGGAGTGTGGTGATATAGTGCTAGAACTGTTGAAAGAGGTGAGTTTTGAGGGCAGACTGGAAGGAGGAGAGAGAGTGTTTCTGACAGAGAGAGAGTGGGAGAGTGTTCCAGGTGGATGGACAGTAGACGGAGAAGGAGCGGGGGCCAAAAGTGCTGAGTTTGGTGCGGGGGATGAGGAGGCGGAGAGGGTCGGAGGCGGAGCGGAGGGAGCGGGAAGGAGTGTAGGGGTGAAGTAAGTTGGAGAGATAGGTAGGAGCGTAGTTGTTCAGGGATTTGTAGCAGAGAGACAGAATCTTGTATTGGATGCGTTGGGGGATGGATAGCCATGGAGCTTGAGCAGGGGAGTGATGTGATCAGACTTTTTCTTTCTGAGGACGAGGCGGGCAGCATTGTTCTGGACGCGCTGGAGAGTGAGAGTGGTAGAGTGAGGAAGGCCGGAAAGGAGAGAGTTTCAGTAGTCGATGCGAGATAAGATGAGAGAGACAGCGAGTTTGGTGGCAGCTTCGGTAGTGAGGTATTTTCTGATCTGACTAATGCGGCGGAGGTGGAAATAACATGCCTGGGCCGTGGCGGAGACGAAGCTGGTCATGGAAAGAGAGGAATCGAGGATAGCGCCGAGGTTCTTGACCGAGTCAGAGAGGGAGATGGGGGTGCTGTCGAGTTGAAGGTGGAGAGAGGGAGGGAGCTGGGAAAGTTTCTGGCGAGTGCCTACCAGCATGGCTTCCGTTTTGTCGTCGTTCAGTTTGAGCTTGTTTGCTGTCATCCAGTTTTTCACGTCTTCGTAGCAGTCAGCCGTGCGAGTCGGTAGTGTCTGAGTGTTGTCGAGTTTGTCTTTGTCTAGTAGTTGTGAGTCGTCAGCGTAGAGGTGGTGGTGTATGTGGTGAGACTGGATGATGTTGGACAGGGGAGAGGTGTATAGTGTGAAAAGGACCGGATCCAGGACGGACCCCTGTGGAACGCGCAGGAGAGCCTGACTAGGTTGGAGGAGACGCGTGTTTCATATTTAGAACAGTGTTTCATATAAGAAGCAGTGTTTGTCTAGCGTTATATATCAGAAACTATCCAGCCAGTTTGTTCCAAATTTCAGATGTTGATACTTTTTCTCAATACAGAGTATCCCACACCAGGATGATGTCACTTTCGGCAAGGCCAAGGTCACAACGGCAATATTTACTATGTATGCCATTGTCCAGGCAATGTTACTGTAAACACCGAAACGATGTGATCCAAATGCTAAATTGTGATATTTTGTGACGACACAGTGTCGCACACCAGAATCTATTTGCTGCCTTAAAGACCAAGGTCACATCGGCCATATTTGCTTTGTGCAGAATTGTGTGCTAGGCAATATCTCAATAGCCACTGGGCCTATCGAATACAAATTTTAGATAATAGTATTTTACTATTTTCAAACATTGCCATCAATCTTAACTGCGCTTCTACCTCAAGGTCAAGGTCATAGTTGCCATATTTGTCTTGCAGAATTTTTTAATTAGAGAATACCTCAGAAGTCATATTTGTGTGAGCCTTTGTCGTTTTTTGTGCAGGCAATATCTCTGAAACCACAGGCCCGATATTTCCAAATTTTGCTTGATATTTTCACTTAACCCTTTCACAGCCGAGAAACTCTGAATAGGATCCATCTGCAAGACACATAGATCCTCATGAGCCTCGCACGATGTCGGCTGCGGGGGCTCATGGCGATTCTGGCTCTTGCTGACACAACTGACATATATTTATTTGGCGGTTGGGGTTCCTTGGGACTGAATTAAGAAAGATTTTAGAGCAATATTTGCGTCTAGTGATAGCGAAGAGAATAAAACAGATATGCCAAAAACCATCACTTCAAGATGACGCGCACAGTTGTTGGAAATGCTTTCAGACGGACAAAGTGGCTCATTACTGACTGCGGGGAGGGGGTGGGGCTAAATAGTTGTTCCAAGAGCAAACCTTGTTGGCTTAGGTGTGACAGCAAATGTGAAACAGTATAAATGTAGTCACCAATCGTCCATGCATCCGCTCTTCAGTCGGCATGTGTGTATGCGTTCGTTTGAATAAGGCAATTTGTTAGGACTATAACTGACATTCACAGACTTTAAACTCGACACAACTGTAGTTTACGAGAACAACTTTACCTACATATTTCACCCGTAGAAAAGGTCATGGTCATCAAAGGTAGATGTGTTTGTAAAGATTAATCAATTTTCGCACACACACTTTTTAAAAGTTACTCACACACCATATTGGTGAAGCTAGCGCTGGTAGAACTGTACGCATACCAAGGGGAATTACTCAATTACTCAAAGTTAACTCTGGGTGCAAAAGTTTGAAAGTACCCAAGTATGCATTTTATACCACGAATACTATTGCCAATGACCTCTCATTAAGGTAGAGGGCAGTTAAAAAAAGAACGTGCGGGAGATTCCGTAGAGCTTTTCGTGGGAACTCGTCCTGTCGGCGGAGTCACAGTTGCGAGAATGTAAAGAGGGTGAAAGACCTACAAATGCGCCACTTGTTGACTATCAAACGAGTGGTGCGTGGTGCTGGTGTTTGTGCGGGTGAGGGGCCGCGGGAAGGGGGAGAGAGGTCTGGAGACCTTTTCACCAATGACCGAAAAATCACACGACGGACCGTTTACAATTTTGAAGAAGAGGCGCGGAAGGGTGTGTGTGTGTGTGTGTGTGTGTGTGTGGAGAGGGGGGGTGGGGGGGGCAAACTCCCAAAATATCCTGGGAGCTGTGCACCTTGGAACACCCCTCTCCCCCTGAATTTGCTTCTGAATATGTACATAAACCTGTGTCGATAATGCTAGCTTTTATCAAGTTTTACTTCTGAGGTGGAAAAACTAAATACAGTAACCTTTATGCCCCCATACATAGAACGTTTTTAACACAATTGCTGACCATGCCTGCCCTTTGACCTTTGGAAGGAGCAAATACAATTAATATGCATAGATAGTGTAACCCCTAGCAAAACATTTCTTCGAGGTGCAAAGTTCACATTCGAACTACCTGTAATAGCAACAACCTAACTAAAAGCCTTGTTCTACTTCCCCTGACCTTTGACCTTAACGAGAGGTTAACTTAGTAGAGCTGCAGACAAACGTTGTATCATCAGTTTTGTCTTTGGCAAGCTTTAAAATAAGATTATAACTTTTTTTTTTAATCACCCGTTTATTGACCTTTGTAACCTTGACCTTTCATGGAGGTCAGCGCAAGTGACAATGAAAGCTATTGTCAAATAGGACCACTGTGCCAATCAGTAGACGTCTGTGGCTCAGATGGTCTCTCAGAAATTCAAAATGATAAAATCTGTCACAATTGGATATACAAAGAATGATGGATGGATGGACAAATAGTGGACTCGTGGCGGATGACTCATTATATTTAACGCACGTTCAATGTTAAATGAGCCTATAATGTGTGCTAACCATCTCTCATGCCTTATTTTTCCAATAAAATGTAAGTGAACTTGTGAAAAGGACATATTCACAGTGTTTCATTATAGGAGACCTAGTGTTTCATATTAAGCAAATGGTGCCTAATATGAAACAATGTGTCACTTTTTTCAAACTGGAACTGCTTCTGCGTCGATTCGAGTTTTGAAATTTGGCTTTGTCCTAAGATGTATCAATATAATCTCTATCAAACCCTGGTTTCAGATTGATTCTACCTTTTGAGACGTTTTTGCTTAAGTGTTTCATACATGGGTACATCCCCGGGCCTAGTTTTTCATGAGCCCCCGCAGTTGCGAGGGCTCATGAGGATCCATACCTCTTGCTGAAACCACTTGGGATACCCGCGATCGTCCAAAGGACATAGATACGAAGTGTTCGCTGAGAAAACAACAACAAACAAACAACGATTTCAGAAGCAAAATGCGTCTAGTGGCATGGAAGGAGTTAAAGGCCCACTACCGCCGTAACTGTTCAAAGATACACTTCTGTAACAGATGGTTACGAAACGCGACACACAGGTCTAGTTATGGTTCATTTAGATACAGGATTGATTGATTGTACATTGCTTAACGTCCCGACAGCAACAAGACTTTCTCAGGACGTGCCTGCACTGCTTGTGAAAAAACCCAACTAAACAGAATATTGAATGTATGTCGCCAGCCGGTCCAATACATTAAATAAACCAACGACATGGGGCCTAAATAAAGCCAAGACCATTTAGCAACACACATCCAATACCAAGAGCTACAGGAAGTGCAGACAGTAGGGAGAGTTTTAAAAAGGCAAATACAGGTGAATGGACCAAGGGTAGACAGAAACACATGCCCCAGAATAGAGGGGAAAACCCACCCTGTGGGGCTGACCAGGGTGACCCTGGGAACTAAAAAGTAGTTAACCTCACCCAAGTCCCCCAGGGCAGACCCGGGTGGGGCATTTAGACACAGGAGAATGCAGTGCAGCACACGTCGTCTTAATATCAAGTAACCTGATAATGACGTCACTCCATTCTAAAAATACAGCACGAGAAACAGCTAAACTAATGGATTGACACTCTAACGCCAGCACAGAATAAATGAGTGCTATTAGGCGTGTATTTCTGCTGCGTGTCCAAGATGCGGTTAACTCATTCAGCCCCGACACACCACAGCAAGACATGGATCGAGCATGATAGTTCAAGGGTGGTGCCAGAATAGCTTGGCGCCCATAGGCGCCAAGCTATTCTGGCACCACTCTTGAACTATCGTACTCGATCTGTCTCTACAATTGTAATACAGTCCTTCAGAGGGCAACCTCAAACTTTGGGGATTTCGGTCTTGGGGTAGAATGACTTAAAGTGCATTAGGTGTGTAGACAAGGCATAACAAACAAATGGTGCTGAAATGTGTCTTCATTTTTATGGGTAATGGCACTTTAAGGGGACGTTTGTGATCGCTTGCAATGCCAAGGTCAATCACGTTCGTACACTTATCTGTTCCAAGCGCGAGCAGTCAAATGTGGGCACTGAAACAGAAACGACAAAATAACAGGGACAAAAAAGAAGATAATATGAGGGTTGTCCAGGGCAAAACAATGCAGTGAAATTTGGGATTGAGGAAATTTCCCGAAGTCAAATCCAATTACTGTTTAGGAAATACAATTAGATGGGTCACGCGCGTGCGTCTGTGTAACCCACGTATGTGTGTGTGTGTACGTGCGTGTGTGCGTTCCCTCAGCAGCAGCAGCCTGGGATCATGCTATTAACCCACTACATGCTGAGCCTGACTTTTTTATTTGCTTATTGTCCTACGAAGGCTGCGTTACAGATTTGGCGATGGATCAACCATTTTAGTTCAGGGGAGGTGCAAGAATAGCTTGGCGCCTCAGGCGCCAAGCTATTCTGGCACCACCCTTGAACTGTCATACTCAAATTAGTTAATTAGTTTCTAGCAGAAATGTATTAGGATGATAAGGGTTAATACCATCGCGCTAGTTTATGACTACCACCCTGAAATCCACAGGATAATATAATTGTACTATGATATTTAATGTGATGTTTAAATTAATTGGCTTACGTGTTTTATGTGATACATAGTCAGAATGAGGTGTGTTTAGTGATTATATCTTTATCGATCATATTTGTGTTTTGCATTTTGGCTGACGTGCGAAGGAAAAGCGAGTCTTATGTTCTGGGCCAGCGGTCGTCCGTCCGCCGTATAAACTTTAACATTGGCATTTTCTCGGAGACTATTGAAGCTACAGTCTTCACACTTGGCCCAAGGATACTTTATGGCAAGACCTTTCTAAACATACCAATTTCAGTGACTTCTCACAAAGGTCAAGGTCTCAGGGGATCAGGAAATATCAAAAATAGCTATATTTTGACATAAATTATTTATTTTTTCTCAAATACTATTCACAACTTCAAACCCAAACTTGGTACAAAGATACCCGATGGTAAGACCTTTCTGTACATACTAATTTGGTTGATCCCTCGGAAAGGTTAAGGGTCACAAGAACTCAGGAAATAGGTCCAAATTAGCCACATTGTTGACAACAGATTTTTTTCTCAAATACCATTCACAACTTCAAACCCAAACTTGCTACAGAGATACCTGATGGTAAGGCCTATCTATACATATTAATTTGGATGACCCCTCGGAAAGGTCAAGGGTCACAAGAAGTCGGAAAATGTATATAAAATTCTAATTTTTGATGGAATTGTACTTATTATCAACATTTTTGCAAACTTTTGAATCAAATTTGGCAAAGATTGTGCAATCTTCCTATGTATACTAATTTAGTCGACTCATCGCAATGGGCAAGGTTTACAGGGGTTTGACAGATGTGTGGAAACTGATTAAATTTTGAGAAAACATAGATTTTGTTGGTGCAGAAGCCATCCCTTTACTTATTGTCACATGTGTGGATCGGTCATACACGTGACCCATAAGGGCTTTGCCTTTCTTGTTTACTAATTGTTTTACCTCTTTCTTTTATGATGTGTGAGCTACAACAAGAATTTCGTTTTGGGACAATACAAATCTTGAATCTGATTTGCAAGCTAATGATCACAGCCACTGTTGTAAGTTCGTAAGGCTGAACAAACGGTCGTAATTATGGTGATTGATGCTGGTGACGACGATGATAATGGATGATGATAATGATGACAACGACTTTGACTATGACGACGACGACGACGATGATGGTGGGTGCCGATGTTGATGATGTTGCTGGTGATGTGCAGATAACGAGGACAGCGAGATGAAGACCACGGCCATGGAGGTGACGGAGAAACTCAAGCAGAGCGTCATGAACGAGCGGGAGGTCAAGGTCAGGCTGCAGGACCAGGTCACCAGCCTCCAGGTAACAATCGCACGTTCAACACATATATTTTAGAAACAGCAGGAGCCCATCTTGGTACAGGTCGGCAAGAGGCTTAGATTCCCATGAAGCCCTGCGGCATTGCCGCAGGGCTTCATGGGAATCTATGCCTCTTGCGGTTGGAGTGGTTACGGTTGGTTGGTTGGTTAGTTCGGGTTTAACGTCCACAGCACCGAGGTGATCATGGACGGCCCTGACGGGCGGGTTATGGGGGACAGGGAAATCTATTGCTTATGGAGTACGACCTGAACACTGATCAACTCAGGCGCACTCCAACTGTGCCACTTTGATTTACTAGGACCTTTCACCGGATGATATTTAACAAATCCGTTTTTTTCCCCCTGGATTGTGAGTCCAGCTACCGGGGCCGGGACGGGATTCGAACCCACGACCCGGCGATTTCCTTCGCTCTCCTGCTCCGACGTTTAACCGCCTGAGCTATTTTGGACTCTGGAGTGGTTACGATCTTCTAGCCCGTAAACCTGCCCCCCGTTCCAGGAAACTTGAGCAGCCAGTAACTGCCAACCAACTGTCCCTCTGAGTTGCAGCCAGATTTCTTTTGCGCGCGGTTAACACTAGTTCAAAACAAAGCCGCTGGAACCATGACAGGCAGGTACTGGCTATTGAAAACGACGTGCAGCTCGACGCTGATTTTCTCCATGAAACAGTCGTCCATCCTGCCCGCCGCGCCCCGGGAGAGTTGCGTCTTTTCAGGAGCCCCCGAGTTCTGAGTGGGCAGTGTGTCCTTCTGTGAAACCCATTTGACATGCACACGCATGGGCTCGTGCGAACCCATTCACTTCCTGGTAGAGATCGGGAGTGGGTTGCATGTAGCGTGCTTAAATATAGTGTGTTAAGCTCGCTGACTTAAGGTCTTTCTTGCTTAGTAAAGCTCTTGCTTAGTGCGCGAGTGTTTTCTGTTGCATGGAGCGACTTAGCGACGTGCGTAGCTCCGAACGAGTTCTTAGCGAGCGGGGATAGGTTATTTATAGATTATGGTAGGGTTCTCCCCTACGTCATCATAGATTGTAGAAATCGGCCAATAAAAACGCACGGTTTTCGCTTCTTCTGACCTAACGGAAACGAAGTAGACAAAACGCTGGTGAAATGGCGGCGATGAAAAACAAGAAGTCAAGAGAGAAAGAATGGCAAATTTTTCGTGCAGGCATCCCTGCTTGTCAGTCTAATGTAGACGTACATTAGTTAAGGAGTACCGTGTAGGCTCCCATAGTATGAGGATCTATGTCTCAAGTCTAATGTAGATGTACATTAGTTAAGGACTACCGTGTAGTAGGCTCCCATAGTATGAGGATCTATGTTTCTCTGACAACGGCTGGTGTTGGGTTATACCCATCGGTGTGCAGGGTCAGTTGAATCAGTTATGCAGACTCCTCACCGATAATTCCCAGATGTCCGTGAGACGAGGCTGGGTGGGGGGTCCGTGCGTTCCCACGTACATTTCGTGTTCCTCCTTCTCTATCCTAGATGGAAGGCTGTTTCTGCCACAAGGTTTAAGAGAGTGAATTCACATTTCCGTTCTCGCGTTAACACGGCAGCTAAGAACTCTTCCTCAGCTAAGCACGCCGCTACGCACGGGGGGGACCGTCCTTAGAATTAAGCACGCCACTAAGCTCGCTCCAGCAGATAAGCACGCTCATGCAACGCACATTTTCAGCTAAGCTTGTGAACTTAGCGCTAAGCAAGAAATTTGCGCGCTAAGCAAGCATATGCAACCCACCCCGGATTCGTTGGCATCT
Source organism: Semisulcospira habei (assembly GCA_036245525.1). Classification (NCBI taxonomy): domain Eukaryota; kingdom Metazoa; phylum Mollusca; class Gastropoda; family Semisulcospiridae; genus Semisulcospira; species Semisulcospira habei. The sequence goes on along the minus strand of BTPG01000002.1, from coordinate 125,041,917 downwards.
TTTTGATGGACGCATGTCATCTGGGTTTAACCCCTTCCACGGCGCAGACTGTGCTTGGTTAACTCTACGCCTCAGAGCCCCAGCCGTCGAAGGAACATGGGTTCAAAACAGATGTCAGCAAGAGGCATAGGTCCTCATGAGCCCCCGCGACTGTGGGGGCTCATGAGGATCTTTGCCTCTTGCGATTGGATCATATTGACCGTTTTGTCGGCAAGCAAGGAGTTAATTAAGTCTACGATTGAAAAATTCCCCGCGCAGCTCCCGTCTGGTAAGGTCTGTGAGCGGTGAGGATCTGGCGCATAGTGGAAACCGCGCCCTGATTGCAACGTATGTCAGGGACCCACAACGCAGCAATATTATCGTATTGGAAATGGCTGTTTTGTCGTGATTTTCCTGTAGATATATCTGATCGTACTGGAACAATGTTAGACGGCCAGTGTAAACTGCACGGACGCCCAAGCTTAAAGAACACATTGAACAGTTCGCTGCCTAATACAAGCTGTTTGCCTGCCTACTCGGTATGTTACAGTCCGAAATAGCTCCAAGCGAAGTGGGTTCGAGTCCCTGTCCCGGCCCCGGTAGCTGGACTTTGCAGTCAAGGGCAAAAGGACGGACTTGTTGAATAGCGTGTCTCTTTGAAAGGTCCTGGGAAATCCAAGTGGCACCTCTGTAGCGCGCCTGAATTGTCAGTGTTTAGGTCGTACTTCATAGGCAATAGCTGTCCCTGTCCCCCCATAGCTCGCCCGTAGAGGGCCGTCCGTCCCCCAGTAGTAAAACGTCTTCGGGCCCACGACGGCCGCAGTGGGCCCGATGAGCTTTGCTTACTGGGTTATGAATGTGGTGCCGTGGACGTTAAACCGACCAACCAACCAACCTAGAAGAACAGGGATCCAAGACGGGTTAGAGGGTCTGCAGGAGACCACATGCATTGGATGAGATTTGCGTAATCGATTACCTCAAAACACGGGTAGTAATGATGTTTACTGCTACTCGTGTTAAGAGGTGATACTGATCGATTACGCAACGATCATCCCGTGCCAGTGGTGGTTGGGGGGGAGGGGGGGGCGTGGGGGGGGGGGAAGGGGGATCTAAGTTAGGGCAAGAGTTTCATGACCCGGCTCAGAGTGTCAATATACTATTGACGTTGTGAGCAGCCCCGTTTTCTTCCTGTGGGACAATTATGTGGACAAAAAACAAAACAAAAAGAACAACAACTAAAAAAACAAACAAAACAAAAAAAAAACCGTGGTCTGTAAATTGTCTGTTACAGTTGGCAGCCGCCAAATGACAGTTGTGTTTTTCGTGTGGGAGTGCACACTTTTGTTGCGTCAGGATAAAAAGTAAAAGTGCGTGCGCATCCACTCGCTCACGTGACATTTCCGCGTGTTTTCACAACAGCTCGCATAACAAATCACGCGTTCAGCTTTTGAAAAGAAAAATGTGAATACGTTCAGACATGTCCAAACACACGTTAGAACCTGAGAACGCGTGGCCCAGGATCCGTCCGTCCCATCATGTGCAAGAGGCATAGATTCTCATGAGCCCCTGCATTCGCAGGAACTCATGAGAATCTATACCTCTTGCTGACCGAGACGGGCAACAGCTGCTCCTTAATTAGATCGAGGCTGGTTGCAGGTGTAGTTTATCAAATGGGTAATGAGAGACATGACGTGACACATACAATAAGCTGTTTCGAATTGCAGGACTAATTTGTGTGGACGCGCTGTCTAAAGTCGTGTTGGTAAAACCTCATTTTGTTAGTATTGTGTGCGGGTTTGTTTTGAATGTGGTGCGGGGGCAAAAAGAAACTTCTCTTGTCAGGAATCAGCCCCCATGGAGTACACCGTTTACACCCTCGGACTGACGAGTTATTCTGCGTTATCTCCTTCAACGTGAGGGTTCAGTCAGTGTAACAGTCGACACGCCGTGACAAAACATGTATCACTATGACCTCTCGCCGCCCGTGATCAGGAACTGCGGCGCGTCTGAAACAACTGCAAGGGCATTCGCGTGAAGAAGATGATGTATATGGTACTAAAAGATATGCTTTGCGAACGTTGGACTAAGAAGAGACATAAAACCTCATGAGTAGCCCCCGCGACTAGGGGGCTCATGAGGGTTTATGTCTCTTGCAGCTGGGTAGCGTTCCCTTTGCCCTGGAGGGGTCCACGAACAGGACTCGAGTCTGTGCCTTTGGTTGGTTGGCTGGTTGTACATTGCTTAACGTCCCGACAGCAACAAGACTTTCTCAGGACGTGCCTGCACTGCTTGTGAAAAAAAAAATAATAATAAATAAACAGAATATTGAATGTATGTCGCCAGCCGGTCTAATACGCTAAATAAACCCAAGACCATTTTAGCAACACACATCCAATATCAAGAGCTACAGGCAGCGCAGACAGTAGGGAGAGCTTAAAAAAGGAAAATACAGGTGAATGGTACAAGGGTAGACAGAAACACATGCCCCAGAATAGAGAGGAAAACCCACCCTGTGGGGCTGACCAGGGTGACCCTGGGAACTAAAAAGTAGCTAACCCCGCCCAAGTCCCCCAGGGCAGACCCGGGTGGGCGTTCTGTGCCTTTGGACTTCACAGATCTCGGTCGTCAAAGAAGATCAGATAAGTTTTTATTTTTGTTTTTTTCTTCTCAATAATACGAAATTTAAACTTCATAAGTTCAGTTCGCTCTTTTGTCCAGCAATATTTCAAGACATTCTCAGGCAGTCTGACCTTTTGCCCAGCATCATTTTAAGACGTTCTAAGAGTATTTATAAAGCAAATATTGCGAATTATTAAACCTTTATTGCCTGGGGCAGGTAGCTTTGAACTTAAGCCAATACTTATTTCTCTTGGCTGAAAAAAAAAGAAGCCAATTGATCGCAACCGTGATCCGATGGCAAAAGAAAGCTGACCCACCACCGAACAAATCCAATTAGGATTTTCTCTGCTGTTTGTCAGTCATCCTTTTGGCATAGAAATCGACGTACCACTAACATGCTGCTGTTTTTTTTTTTTTTTTTTTTTTGTTTTTTTTTAAGTTCTCTGAAAGTATTATGTAAAAGTATTATATTTCTTTCAGCTTATATAAGAATTGTTAAAAAAAAAAAAAAAAAAAAAAAAAAAACTACCACCGCTTAATGTGGCCTGATAATTATAGTCTTTGTGTATTTTGCTAAGTGTGCATCACCGCTAGTTGAACCAAAGATCCTATGAGCTATCGGGTCTGAATAACTAAATCCAGGAGTTGTCCTCTGGAGACTGCACACCTCATCAGACGATATGACCATGATAGTTCAGGGGTAGTGCCAGATTAGCTCCGCTCTAAGACAGCACAACGGAGACTCAAGCATGCAGTGTCGGCATTATCAGTTTAATTGTAACCAGTTTTAGGAAGTAACCTGTTGCCATTTGAGAAGAGAACAAGTGTATCGGCCGCTTAGCCGTCCAGCTCGGAAACTCTACGACAAGATAACGATCGATCATGGTAGTTCAAGGGTGGTGCCAGAATAGCTTGGCGCCTGCAGGCGCCGAGCTATTCTGGCACCACCCTTGAACTGTCATGGTCGACCCCTCTTTTTAACGAGTGGGTAATCTTTCGGCAAAAACAGTTCCTTACCGCGGGACTTTCCATCTTTACGGTCGTGTCAACGAGGTGCGCAGATGAAAGGCATGTTTGAGACAATTTAATAAGAACGAGGCATGCCTCCATACACACACACACAAAAAATTGTTGTCTTAATGCATTACCTGGCAAACGGTGTTGCAGATTCCTTGCTCAGTTGCAAATGCCTCGCGTGCATGCCTTGCTAAAGATTATGACATGAGCGAATAAGATAAGATAAGATACTGTTTATTGCCATTTGCCTTAAGAACATAAAGCATAGGAATGTGTGTTGGTGTCGTTACAATTACAAACATCACAGTCAAAAAAAAAAAAAAAAAAAAAAAACACCCACACAAACAAAAAAACAACCAATCAATACTCTACCACACAAATCCAATGCCCTACACACCCTGTAAAAACTTTAAAACTAAGCAACTAATATCACAAATCAATACATACCGTACACATCCACACTCATCTTCCACACACACACACACACACACACACACACACACACAGCAGATGAGACCAAGTGGTATGGGCATGTCACGCATTCAGCAGGGCTTGCCAAAACAATCCTGCAAGGCATGCGCAAGGAGGTCGAAGGAGAGGAAGACAGAGAAAAAGATGGGATGACAATATCTCAGAGTGAACAGGACTGAGGCTGGGTGATACGCTAAGAATGGCAGAGAACAGAGAGGAATGGAGGGAGCTGGTTGCCAAGTCATCAGTGGTGCCCCAACGGTCGGCAAGACTACGGGATATAGATAGATAGATAGATAGACAGAGACGTTGTTTTGCGCGTGTTTCCCTCTCGATTTATAGCATCGTAAACGGAACGGCCGAGGCCTCCTCAGTGTGAGGGACATAGGTGTGCACGTAGACCTTGCCAACAGAAGAATGAGATGTAACAAGGCCCGGTATAGCAGAATTCGGATTTGACGACTCTTTGCAGAGATCCCCGGCTTTTGCCACGGTAGCAACACGTCTTCGGGCCCTACTTTGTATCCATGCGCTCTTTGCATGGATAAACCTATTTAGCGTTGAATTGAGGATGTCGGACACAATCTGCTTCCACTGGCAGAGAAGGGGTTAATCTGTTTTGTGTCGCGGAGTATCAAAAAATGTGTGCCATCTGCCTTTTATTATGAGGCACTCAAACCCTTTCGCTGCCGATAGGAACGGAACACAGTCCAACTGCAAGAGACATAGATCCTCATGAGCCCCCGCAATCGCGGGGGCTCATGAGGATCTATGTCTCTTTCTGAGACCAATTAGCATCAACGATCCTTGGACCTCTGTGCCATTTGGCCGTCGAATGAACAGAGATTTAAGAAATACAACACGCGCTCTTATGTTCTTGTCTTTTGGATGTCATCTGCGCACTTTTGTCGAGATGATTCCTGCAAGTCACCTCGACACAGACTCAAATAGACCTTTCTCCATACGTGAGAAATAGACGAGAGGAAAGATGCATTCATTTAAATTAAAAGGGTGGGGGGGGGGGGTGCAATTTAATAATGCACGATTGGTTCTCATTCAGCGTTTGAAGAAAAAATCGCGGGCAAACTAGATTTTAAAAATGCATTAATTTCAGACGTTGAGTGGATTACGAAGCGGAAGAAAAAAATGCATTAATTTCAGACGTTGAGTGGATTACGAAGCGGACGAAAAAAATGCATTAATTTCAGGCGTTTAGTGGATTGCAAAGCGGACAAACGTAAGATAGCAGTGGTGTCTGTCCTCTGATCCATTGAAAACAACCCTGACACGCGGATACCCTCTGTTTTCCTCTATGCCGCACAGCCCCGCGTTTCCCTGCTGGGAAGGGAAGTGAATGGAGCGTGCTCCTTCTCTGCAGGGGAAAAGGTTGGACTATGTGGAGAGAGGTGTGTTCGCCGTGTGCTGGTAGACAGATTAAAGAGAGGTTACGTTTGTGCTGATCGATTCGGTCTCCCAACAACGAGCGACAGCGAATTCAACTTACGGCGGATATAACCAGCCTCGTGCCATAAGCGTAGATAACACTCTAAACATCTCCAAGAGGCATAGATCCTCATGAGCGCCTCCAAGGGGGCTTATGAGGATCTATGCCTCTTGGAGATGGGTGCTTATGAGGATCTGTGCCTATTAGACAGGTTTGCAGTGTTGTCTATGCTCATGGGACGCCGCTCTGGCTGTCCGCCGTGGTTTTCGCTCTCGTGCGTTGGTCCCCCACCCGGGTCTGCCCTGGGGGACATGGGTGGGGTTAACTACTCTTTAGTTGCCAGGGTCACCCTGGTCAGCCCCAAAGGGTGGGGTTTTCCCTCTGTTTTGGGGCATGTGTTGCTGTCTAAATCCATTCACCTGTATTTTCCTTTTTTTAAACTCTCCCTACTGTCTGCGCTGTCTGTAGCTCTTGATATTGGATGTGTGTTGCTAAATGGTCTTAGGTTTATTTAGCGTTTTAGTCCGGCTGGCGACATACATTCAATATTCTGTTTAGTTTTTTTTTTTTTTTTTTTCACAAGCAGTGCAGGCACGTCCTGAGAAAGTCTTTTTGTTGTCGGGACGTTAAGCAATGTACAACCAGCCATCGCTCGTTGGTGGGAATCGCTCGTTGCAAACGAAACTTCTCCTACGTCTCCACCACACCAGTCCCCGCACCTGATTGGCGTCAGCTGTTCTTGGCTTTTAGCACACTGACCTGGTTCGCTTCTACTCTATGACCCCTTTCAAGTCAAGATGTCTGCTGGGCCATCAAGGCTGATTGGGTCACAAAATATAGGACGCTCGCGGCACACTCCGGGACACACTGATTTTCTCCTTCGATTCGCTACCGCTGTTCAGCGGTAGCGAATCGAAGAAGACAACCAGTGCTTGTTACGTGGTAGTCGTGGTCGTAGTATGACGCAATCATACCAGACACCAGGTTCTTGTAGAAAAACCTACACTGTCTCTTAAAATGCCTCTCATACTGTCTAACGCTTTCTATTATACGATCACAGATTTCAGCAAATGACACAACTCAACCAATCAGAAAAGAAAACGTAACCAAAATCATTAATATTCATTAAAAAAAACACTCTAGATTTTTCTACAATCTTCCACTAAAATCAACTCTAGGTGTATTTCGTAAACGTCATGAAATGTAACCTACATTTTGTGTACTACAAAGCTTTGACTAACGTCATGTTTGAGGTCACTAGACCAATCGCGCCTTTTCAGAACCTTGCAGCTTAATCTAGGTCGGACTTTGCTACAAGTTAGCAAAATGTGCAACACACACACAAATCGCAATTCTCCATGTAAAAAGAAAAGAATCGTACTAAAACGGTACGTGATTCTAATCTAAAAATAATGCAACTGGCATGATATTGGTTATACGGTTTATATAGAAAAGTAGCTCTTTGCGGAGATATTTGCGAAAAAACGTTGCGTATAAATCGTTTGTTTGGACCATGGGAGTGCGTTTTGTAATGCACGTGTAATATGACAACGTACTAAATAATGCTTAGACACTGCGGGACAATGCCACGATTTTAGCCACAAATTGTCAGTAACCACCTCGCCCCCCTCCCCCCCCCCCCCACCCCGGCGGGAGGGGGGGGGGGGGCGAGGTGGTTACTGATAATTTTTCACCGTCCCTCGGATATTATGTTTCAGGCGCGGGCTTTAGCGAGCATTTCGTCCCACAAATAATTGTCTATATCGAACGTTTCTCCGCCGTAACCCACGAGAACTCTACTGCCTGAGCAGATTACACCACTGCACGCGCCTCCTCCTGTTTCAGTACTGTTTTGGGGAGCTTTCAAAGTAAACACTGCATCTGCATCATTCATCGGAAATCTCATAACTTTCGAGTGTGCCGCTTCCGTGGCCAGAAATTCAGGTCTCTCTTCGACAGTGTCTAGTGCTCGAGTAAAGAAAGAAATGTATGCATATACCAGTAAACACACACACACACACACACACACACACACACACACACACACACACACACACACACACACACACACACACACACACACACACACACACACACACAAACTGTCATGTAGTTGTTCCTAAGAAGAGACAGAGATGGACAGAAAAGGTGCAGATTCATGACATGGAAGCATTACTGCGCGCCCGTTATTCAAATTCAAATTCACAAACTTTATTGTGTCAGTCTAGCCGACAAATTTTCTTTCGTTGGGATCACATGCGCGCGTACGGTTTTAGCCACATTATGACAATTATGACAATGGTTGGGGGAAAAAAACACACTACATGACCACAGAGTTAGTGGTATAGGAGTGAGTCTGCCACTTGCAAGATGCCACTGCGACATCCGAGGTGCAAGTTCCTCGACGGCGACAACACTGAGGGAGAGAGAGAGATACGCTAGTTAACACACTCTTCATTTAGGAGACGGAGGGCCGAGGGTACAAAGCTGCCCTTGTAGCGTTTGGTTTTAACAAGAGGAGCCTTGAACCTACGACCAGACGGGAGCTTTGTATTATCCGCTAGTTGGGTAGAAAAACGACCTGTCAGATAAATCGTACATTTTCTCCAGCGCTGAAAATGCCCTGCGAGTGGTATAAGAAGGCTTGGCCTGATTCCGTCACAAGATTGAGACAAATGTGTCGGAGCAACTGGAAAAATGGTGGCAAAAAACCCTCGGGCCGACGTCGGCCGCTGTGGGCCCGCGTACGGGAGTGCTTGACGTTTGCTTTCACTGAACTAGCAGCGACCTTTCCCTTCGACGCAAATTAGTTTCAAGCAGTGGTGTATCAGAATGAAAAAGATAACAGAGCATTACACCATACTTGCTAAGCCGGGGCGTTAGGATTGGTACTAAATTTGCACGGTATTGCCGGTAAACAGGAAAAAAAAAAAAAAAAACACGGTATGGTATACCGGTTTGGGTGGCGGGTAGCGGTACACTGGGCTATTATTAACAATGAACCAAGACAGGCACGTTTCTTGTTGTTGCTGTGCTGGACGGTTCGAGACCAGGATGAGATGACGTGCATGTTTTTAGCCTGTATAGCCTGTATAAATCATAGCGGCGACAAAGAGCGTCACCGACAGTGTTAAAATTATTTCAACTCCGACTTTCTCATCCAAACTTCGTCTGTTTGAGTCTGCTTCCAAGCTCTATTGAGTGCTAGCCAGATGCTGTTTGTTTCCACGCACTAATGCACTGACACCAACTGGACACTGACACCAACTAATGCAGAACCTCCGCGTGCTAAACGGATCTTTCGTGTTGCACGTGGCCGTGTGCAACGTTGAAGCAGACTGCGCTAGTGGCCTTGTTGTAAAGGTTTGCTATGACTTTGATCAGGTTGGCATTGATGTTGTATAGCTTCATGGTGGACCAAAGGGCTGCATGCCACACCCTGTCAAACGCTTTCTTAAAATCCACAAAGACATGATAGAGGTCCTGCTGGTGCTGGAGGTATCTCTCACATAGAACTCTCAGGTTGAAGATGTGCTCAGTTGTGCTGCGCCCTGGTCTGAAGCCTGCCTGTTCCTCAGCTATGATTTCCTCTGCCTGTGGCTTCAGCCTGTTCAGTAGGATCCGTTAACATGACTTTGCTTGGGTGGGATATAAGACTGATCGTGCGATATTTCTGGCATTGATGTAAGTTGCCATTTTTGGGGAGAGTTATTATAAGTGATTGGGTCCATGGTGTGGGCCAATCCCCTGACTGCCAGATCTTATTGCAGATTGTTAGTAAGGCGCTTATCGTGTCTTCTCTCCCTTCTTGGTTTAGGACTACAGTTGGAGTCAGACAAGGCTGCTTGCTCTCACCTACTCTTTTCAACTTCCTGGAAAGAATCATGACGGACGCTCTGAAAGATCATGAAGGAACTGTCAGTACTGGAGGCAGAACAATCACGAACTTGCGCTTTGCGGACGACATTGATGGCCTTGCAGGAACAGAGAAGGAGCTGGCTCAGCTGGTGGAAAAGCTGGATAGTACAGCCATTGCATATGGGATGGAACTCAGTGCAGAGAAGACCAAACTTATGACCAATAACGCCAGTGGCTTTGGCACTGAAATCATGGTTGGGGGCCAAAAACTGGAAACAGTTAAGAAATTCAAATACTTAGGAGCCATTGTGACAGATGAGGGATCAAAACCAGAAATACTGTCCAGGATTGCGCAGACAACAACAGCACTGACAAGATTGAAGACCATATGGAAGGACAGAAACATCACACTCTGCTCCAAGATCAGACTGATGCGCTCCTTAGTCATCTCAGTGTTCTTGTATGCCTGCGAGTCATGGACCCTCACAGCAGACCTTGAAAGGAGGATACAAGCCACTGAAATGACGTTTTCGAAGGCTGCTTGGCATCTCATACAGAGATCACATCACAAACGAGGAAGTGGGAAGCAGAATCAGGCAAAGCCATCGGGCCCTATGAAGACTTATTAGCCACTGTGAGAAAACACAAACTGAAGTGGTATGGGCATGTCACGCGTTCAGCAGGGCTTGCCAAAACAATCCTGCAAGGCACTGTGCAAGGAGGACGAAGGAGAGGAAGACAGAGGAAAAGATGGGAGGACAATATCTCAGAGTGGACAGGACTGAAGCTGGGCGATACGCTGAGAATGGCAGAGAACAGAGAGGAATGGAGGGAGCTGGTTGCCAAGTCATCAGTGGTGCCCCAACGGTCGGCAAGACTACGGGATATAGATAGATATAGGTAGACAGTATGCAACGTTTAGGAAGCGGCCAAGCTGAGTTTTGTGCGGGTGCCTCGGAGTTTCTTGCCGCCGGTCCCAAGCCCGGATGAGAAAGGAGGAGGGAAAACCTACGCCAAAACTACAAAGAAAACGACGTCAAAACTGCTAGTCCCCGATCACTTTTAGTGCCAGTGGGACAGTAAACTGGAAAGAACAACCACATCAACAACAACAACAACAACGGGTGCCTCGGTGGCGTGATCGGTATATTTACCGATAAGCTGCCCAATTCTAAAGCGGGCTAGGAAGTTTCGAGGCGGGCAGGTATGTGGGATCGAAGCGCCCGCCTCCCCCGTTTTGGGGGGAGTTTTGCTAAAGATATGAATTATTTGTGCAAGTTGTGCACGGCGTTGTCTGTTAGGACCAAAGTGGATTACATGATTAGTTAACTAGTAACACTAAATTGTGTATTTACCTTGTCTGTTTTGCAATTTTGTTTGTTTTCTCTTGTGTGTGTGTGTGTGTGTGTGTGTGTGTGTGTGTGTGTGTGTGTGTGTGTGTGTGTGTGTGTGTGTGTGTGTGTTTTGTTAAAGAGAAAACAATTTTCTTTTCATATTTATTCTTATTTATTTTTGAATTTTATCTTTTTGGATTTTCCTTTTTATGTTTTTTTTTAATGTAACTTCTATAAAATTCAGTGTTGCGTGTTTAGTTGTTTTACAAATATGAAAATCCAAAATCCTATATTTTAAGCTAGCGGCTTACGAGGAGAGATATTTGCGGAACGTGCTATTATCATTACATCATAAATGTATTACCTACATGGAATCCAATTTAGAAATACATTTTTTTTTTTTAAAACTGTCTGCGTACAACTGGCCAAAACTGTGCATTTTGTATACACACGATCCAAAACGAACATCGACATAACATTCTGAAAAATGTCTATCACTCGTTCAACTTGTCAATTCTTTTATGTGTTGGGCCGTTGTCTCAGAACAGGTTTACTACTCAATGCAAACAACACAGAATGTTTAGTGAAAATACATTTCGAGAACGTGTACAGCACAATTTGATTATGTGAGGCTCCTATTATTATATTTCAGCTGATCGTCTACTGCCCAGTGCGCAAAGGTCAACGTGACACCCAATAGTCGATTATCAGACGCATGTTCGATTAGATCATTGTTGCGGAGGAACAGTTGGGGACTTGGTTGATGTTTCTGACACCCAGTTAGCAGCACACACTTAGTTTTGCAAGGGCTGGTAAGCGTGAGGCTTTTATATACCAAATTGAAATAACATCAATGCTCCTCCACCCTCCACCCCCCACCCCGCCCCTCCCCCAGTATACTATCAACTGTCGATTCATTTGCTTTAGAAACGTGTAGTTGTGAACGAGAGAGAGAGAGAGAGAGAGAGAGAGAGAGAGAGAGAGAGAGAGAGAGAGAGAGAGAGAGAAAACAGAGAACGTGTGTGTGTGCGTGTGGCTGTGTGGTGTAAAGCAGTGATATTTGCTGTTGCCGGTATACCAAAAGAAAATACCGTTATGGCGTAAAATAACCCATTTGGCCCCCACGCACTACAACAGGGGATGGATCGACCGTGATAATTCAAGGGTAGTGCCAGATTACGGCGCCAAGCTAATCTGGGACTACCCTTAAATTACCACGGTCGATCCATCTCCCGCGACTTGTACGTAGTCATTAGATGACGTCTCCAAAATGTAGGAAATGCGGCTGTGGGGTTAAATGGGTTAAAATACCGGTAGGAACTTTAAGTACCGGCACGCAACTCCAACTGGCGCGAGCCACCGCTAGAAGTCAAGACCTTTTTGAACCTCCCCTTTAACTGATGTGCACCCTTTCTGCACGATCTGCACGAGAAAGACATCAGACGGCTAGTCCATTTTTTAAAAAATTTGTGTGTGTGTGTGTGTGTGTGTGTGTGTGTGTGTGTGTGTGTGTGTGTGTGTGTGTGTGTGTGTGTGTGTGTGTGTGAAGAGCGAAATTTACATTGTATTGCAATGAAAATCTCCCTTTTCAGAACAACAACGAAACGTTCTTCTTGTTTTGTTTTGTTTTTTAATTTTTTTTTTTTTTTACACATTGTGCCAAACCATCCCCCAACTGTTCTTCCGCCAGAGACACACAGACCAGCAAAGAGGTGTGCTGCCAATAAGGGGACTCATGAACATCTGTGCGCTTGAAAGCGGATTTTTTTTTTTATTCCGTTAACCCGTTAACTACAGAGTGAAGAAGTAAAAACGATCCAACTGCACGAGACATAGATCCTCATGAGCCCCCGCTGTCGCGGGGGCTCATGAGGGTCTATGTCTCTTGCTGGCTGCACTTTCTGTAGCCATGTTCCTTTGTCTCTTGCTGGCTGCACTGTTAGTAGCCATGTTCCTTTGTCTCTTGCTGGCTGCACTGTTAGTAGCCATGTTCCTTTGTCTCTTGCTGGCTGCACTTTTTGTAGCCATGTTCCTTTGTCTCTTGCTGGCTGCACTGTTAGTAGCCATGTTCCTTTGTCTCTTGCTGGCTGCACTGTTAGTAGCCATGTTCCTTTGTCTCTTGCTGGCTGCACTTTTTGTAGCCATGTTCCTTTGTCTCTTGCTGGCTGCACTGTTAGTAGCCATGTTCCTTGGCCGTCTGCGGCACGCTGGCAAAGTATTTGGATTTGAATGAAAAAAGGTATCTTGAAACACAATCCGCGTCTGCTGGCAGTTGAAGTGGTTAACCCGTTACACACTGAGGCTGATTTTAACAAAGTTGCTTACTGCCCTATCAAGGCTACATCACAGATTAGGCGATAGATCAAACATTTTAGTTCAAGGGTAGTGCCAGAATAGCTTGGCGCCTCAGGCGCCAAGATATTCTGGCACCACCTTCGAACCCTCGAACTATCACAGTCAATTTTATTTCAAGCAATGGGTGCGTCAGAATGAAAAGGGTTAAAGGATGGCATTTAGTAGTGGGCGAAGGGAGAAAGGTATTTCCTGTCGGTAATCCCCAATGTGATCCGGGGCGTGATTTGCAGCCCAAGCCGACTAATCTCTGCACGGTAATATCAGTAGAGCCTAGAGGGACTTCAACTGGCCGAGGTGCAAGATAAGGAAACAGCTGAACTTCTCGTGCTGCGATGACCAGTTCGGAAAACGTGGCCATGTGAAATGTCATATCAAATACAAAGCTAGCGTTCCCAGTGTGAACATTGGGCCATGTCATGGTGTTACACCCCAACCCAGGGCCGGATCACTTAGCTCCGGGGGGGGGGGGGGGGAAGGGGGCAACTTCTTGTTGAGACCTTGAACCTGATAATAATAAAATTTCAACCAACAGTGGGGGAGGGGGAGAGGGGGGGGGGGTCCAAACACCCCCTAAAAGGGACTTTGTTATAGCATTTTAACAAATTTGGGGTCTGGGGGGCCATGGACCCCCCCCCTGGATCCACCCCTGCAAGCTGTGGCACGCCCCAGCCCCTGCACAGAAGGTCTTCCGGTCTCGAATTTGTCACGTGACCAGTGGAAATACTTGGGGTGTCACGATGTGCAGACTTAGGGGCTGATTGCTTACGTGAAACATATTTGTAAAACATGTGGTGCAGATTTGACCGTTTCAAAGATCAGTTTGTTTGAAATAAGCAAAAAAGTGCCCTTTTAATGTTTTGTCTTGATGAAGTCATTTCGGACTTAAGAAAGTGTGCGCCTTTTGCGGATTTTTCACTGTTTACCGCTAAATTGAGACAGCTTTCTGTAACTAAGATCCATCAAAACGTCATTTAATTTTCCAGATCTAGATCAAGATCTGCAGCGAAATTGGCGTAATTTTTATCTTGTTACTTCATTTGTCAGAGAATTAGGCCTGCCCACCTTTGACATCATGGACATGCTATGATATTCGCCCCACCGCGACCTATCCTAAAAAGTTCCTTCTGTAACTAGAAGGGACTTAATAAATAGGCCACACCCCTTGTCTCAAGCAAATATTCTTTTGCAACAGGCTTGCATTTCCAGTGATTAAATGGTGCCATGTTAAAAAAAAAATAATGTGGCTTATTTGACGTATAAGCATGTCCTTACCACATGGACTAATTTAGTTAACAATTTCTGCTCCACGACCGAAATCCGCAAATTTTGAAGTTGCTCTCTGAAGACTGTATTACACTTCTGGAAACAGATCGAGCGTGATAGTTCAAGGGTTGTGGCCCATAGGCGCCAAGCTATTTTGGCACAACCCTTGAACTATCACGCTCGATCCATGTATTGCCGTGGCGTGTCGGAGTTCCAGGTCAAGAGGCACAACGAAAAGATCGGTTTTTTTTTTTTTTTTTCGTTTTGTCTGTCTGTTCCTGTTGTCGGTTGTTTCTATGTTTTTCCCCCAACCGGGTCTGCCCTGCGGGACTTGGGTGGGGTTAACTATCTTTTTAGTTCCCAGGGTCACCCTGGTCAGCTCCACAGGGTGGGTTTTCCCCTCTATTCTGGGGCATGTGTGTCTGTCTACCCTTGGTCCATTCACCTGTATTTGCCTTTTTAAAACTCTCCCTACTGTCTGCGCTTTCTGTAGCTCTTGCTATCGGATGTGTGTTGCTAAATGGTCTTAGCTTTATTTAGCGTATGAGACCGGCTGGCGACATACGTTCAATTTTCTGTTTAGTTTTTGGTTTGTTTTTTGTTTTTTTGTTTTTTTCACAAGCAGTGCAGGCACGTCCTGAGAAAGTCTTGTCGCTGTCTGGACGTTAAGCAATGTACAACCAACCTACAACCAACCAAGATAGGCATCAGGAACATTGGACTAGCAAAAGACATAAATCCTCATGAGCCCTCGCGACTGCGGTAAGTTAGCGCGACTGCGGGGGCTCATGAGGGTTTGTGTCTCTTGCAGCTGAGTAGCGTTCACTTTACCTTGTTGTCACGGACTGTCGGAAAGATGGTGGTTTAAATGTTTGTGATGTGGGTGTAGGTTATAATATAATCTTGTCAACAGGGGGATCTCCACTCACACTCTCATACTCTCATCATTGTAGCCCTCAATCATCTCATTCAATACATTTCTCTCACTCTGGAGAGGGACGTCTCGCATACGTTCCCCACTCACGCAGCCATACAACTGATTACTACGAACTCAGTTGCTGAAATGCTAACTATGTTAATTATTTACATATAAACAATCAAACATGTCACACTTAACTAATGTCTAAAGTATCTTGTTATCTCGCTGTCAGTTCATCTTTGTTCTACCTAATGCTGTTATTTTCACTGTCTAGTTCTTTGTTTCTACCTCGGCTAGTTCTGTGCACAGAAACATAAAAGTCACCTTACCTGGCCAGGTTTTATACACTACTTCAAGTTATGCGGTGGCTATCTCAGTGGTCCTCGGTGTCGGCGCTGCGTCCGTCGACCCGCTACCTGGTCCTCGTCGGCGCTGCGTCTCAGTGTCGACCCTCTGGCCCCCGGTGATCTTTCAGTGTTCTCTTTCGGCACATTCACAACTGATTGTCACTGCTGCATTTTTGCACCCATCACATCTCACGCTTGGGCTAATGTGATCACTGGAGTAGAACCGTCAAGTTCTTCTCCGCGGCTTTCCTATACACTATAATAGTCCATATTGGAACGGTTGTTCCCGATCACTGACACAAGTTCAGTCACATTACTTTCCATCTCCGACCTCACGGTCTCTCCCTCTCTCAGCGCCAGTCTTTTCTCTCTTAGCCCATGCCGTCTTCAAGTGTTCTTTTCGTCTCTCGAGTTCTCCTTTTTCTTCTTCACGCTTCGCTTTATATATATCTATAATCTACACAAGTCTCTCCACCTTCCTCATAGTTGTATTCCTACGCGATGTCATGAAGAGTCAGTCATTCACATCGCTTCATCAATTTCAACTAATTTCGATAATTATGTAAAGTATACTAAACATGCATTTCACATCCAATCCATACATACAATTTATCCTAACACCCGTATCACAACATTAATATACTTCTTCTGTGTACGGACTATTTCTTTTCCAAATTCTGGAATTTCATCAGATACTGCTGACTAGGTGGATTCTTTGTCTCACGCGGGAAAGTCCTGACCCCCTCCCCCGCTAAATGGTTCAAGTACTTATAAATACATTCCCGCACGTAGACATTTCCTCTTGTCAGCCGATGATAAGGTACCAACCGACTTTCGCCATTAGATAGTTTACAAGTCGCACGTGCAGGCATGTCCGACCGTTTCCTGTTTCCGCTAACCCCATGCCTACTCGGACTCTGCAATATAAATTTCCCTCATTCCATAATTTCACTAGCGACTTTACTCCTTAACCTCCCACTAACTTCCGGACATAATTTTGCTCCCTTGACAATTCCCCTCAACTACAAGACAATACTCCGTATTGTTTCTTCTCTCAGCTCAAGGGCCAAATATTATGGCTGAACTCGACTCTATTTCCACATTATATACGGTTACACAAAAATGTCCCCAAGACAAACACGACTGTGCCGATTTGGCAACTCAGTCTGAGATATTAAAAGTATCTCATCAACAATTACAACATCAAAATGATAGGGCGGTTGGAGTAGTAGATTTAACACAACAACATCAATTCAAAATATCAACATTGCAAAGAGGCTTGGCCAATTCAGGTGTGGTGACCGACACGGCTTTACCGACGATCACTCGACCGCGTGGCGCGCATGTATTTCGGATTTCGCAACATTTCCGGCATTTTCTACATACATGCACATAAAACACAGCGACTGTCAAACTGATTATAACTGTGTTCACTTATTCTGCCTTTGCAATTACACTACTCTGCTCAAGTAGTCGGCACCTACATTTTCTTTTCCCGGTATGTATTTCACGTGATACCGATACGGTTGTAAGGTCATCGCCCACCGCAGCACCCGACTGTTTTGCAGCTGTGCTTTTTGAAGGTAGCGCAGCGGCTGATGATCCGTTTCCAGGACGAACTCTTTACCGTACAGGTATTTCTGAAACTTTTTCACTCCCCAAACCACGGCCATACACTCTTTTTCTACAGTGGCATAGCCTTGCTCACATTTGCTGAGTTTTCGGCTGGCATAGCGCACTGGAAATTTCTGTCCTTCGTATTCTTGCAGAAGGACTGCTCCAAGACCGGTGCCAGAGGCGTCTGTCCGTAGGGTGAAGGATTTTGAAAAATCTGGTAATTTCAGAATGGGGTAAGATCCCAATCTCTGTTTAATCGTGCAGAACGCTTTCTCAGCAGCGTCTGTCCATTCTACCTTGTTTGGCTTCCCCTTTTTCACCATGTCACTGAGAGGACTGGTGATGGTGGCAAAGTTTGGGATGAAATCCCGGTAAAACCCGACCAACCCCAGCAATGATCGGATTTGGGTTTTGGTCTCCGGCCTTGGTGTGGCCAGCATCCTTTCTACTTTCCCGTGTTCGGGCATTCGACTGTCCTCACTAATTATGAATCCCAGAAACTCTAAGTCTGGGTGCCCGATCTGACATTTGCTCGGCCTAGCCGTTAGCTTTGCTTCTTCCAGGCGTCGAAACACTTCCCTTAGGGTGGCAATGTGCTCTTCCCAAGTCTCGGTAGCGATGAGGATGTCATCCATAAAATTCACTACGTGTTTCATTCCTCTTAAAAGTTTTCGCATCATCCTGGTGAATACCGCTGGCGCATTCACCAAGCCGAAGGGCATCACCTTGAACTGATAAAGCCCGGATGGAGTGCTGAAAGCTGTAAGTGCCTTTGTCGCTTCAGTAAGAGATATCTGCCAGTATCCTTTACTTAGATCAATCTTTGTGAAGTACTTATTGCCTCTTGTCGAAATGTCGGCGTAGAGGTCTTCGATGCTTGGCATCACTTCAGCGTCTGTCTTTGTCACGTCATTCAGTCTTCGGTAGTCCACGCAGAATCGGTGGTCTCCTGTCTTCTTCCTTACAATGACCACAGGCGCCCGGTAGGGAGAACTCGAAGGTTCGATGACTCCCATTTCCAGCATCTTGCTCACTTCTTCATTGATAACCTCCTTCGTGGCATAAGGCACCGGATAGCCTTTTGTTTGTACTGGAGTTTTGGTGGTGAGTTCTATGTGGCATGTCTCTAGGGTCGTCTGCCCCGGCTTTACAGTTAATGTGTTTCTAAATTCCTCGCACAGCAGGCGCACCTCTTCCTTCTGATTTTCTTTCAGATTCTTGTAGATTTCGACATCCTTGTCTGTTTCCCGGCCACCGCACTCCCAGATCACGATTTCTCCCTCCATCTCTGGGTCTTGCTCTCCCGTGTCGATCACTGCAGCTCCTCCTTGACACTCCGTGGCTACATCTTTGGGCGCTCTTTCCGTGTACTGTCTGAGCATGTCGATGGGGAAGACCTTCTTCTTGCTATCTACGTCTAGCTTGTCATTCTGCCCCGTTTCCTCCAGTACACAAACCGGCCCCTTCCAGTGCATCTCCTTATCTCCCCCAGCCTTCACCTCACCGAACTGAGTGTCCAGTGACCTATCCCGTGTTTGCTCCTCCTTGATTTCTGCAGGGGTAGCGTTTACGCCCCGCTTTTGCTCAGGGGTGATGAGTGGCTTCGGCCCTCTTAACTCTTTCTTTTCTTGCCCTCTAGTTTTCACTGCGGCTGCAAGTGAAAATGAGGGGTCTGGGTCACCAGGTCCCCTTGCTCCTGGGATATTCCCTAGAATCAAATCATACAGCGGGTTAGGCATTACTAGTGCCTCGACCTGTCCGCTGAAGAATGGTGTGCGCACGGAAACTATTGCTGTCGCAAATTTCCGCACCGTCCCGTCTATAAGAACACACTTCCGCACCTCCCCTGTCATCTCTGTCTTTCTCACAAGACTCTCCCGCACTACTGCCCCCGTGCAACCTGTATCACGCAACACATGCACCTTTCTGTCCCCAATCTTTCCCTCACACACGGGCATCGTGTCCTCCGTGTCCGAGCTACAAAAACCCGACACGACAAAATGTCCGTCATCGCGGCTCCGTGAATAAATCACCCCGCTTCCTCTTATTTGAGCCCCTGGCTCCTCATATTTCACTACTCGCATCGCCGCAGTCTTCTGTGGCCTGGCTCGACAGTCTCTCGCAAGATGACCTGTCTTGCCGCAAATAAAGCACCCACGTCTATCCGGCGGTCTGTCCCCGTTTGCTTTCGGAAATCGCGGTCCTGTCGCCGGCCCTGACTGAACTAAATCTCGGCGGATCGGACCCACAGCCCCGTTGGCTGCCGGTGCTGGTCGCTTATCTTTTGGTTTTTCTTGAATTTCCGATCTTCGCCGCAAAGGATTCATATCCGCTCTAGCCTCGCGATAGTTTTCTGCTGCTTCGAGCAGTTCCGATACTGTTCTAAGTTTTTTTTCTCTGAGGTGGATGGCAAGTCCTGGCGCGCATTCGGTGAAAATTTGTTCGCGGAGGATCAATTCCCGCAGATCGCCGTAAACACTTTCTGCGCCACTCAGTTCGACCCACTTGTCAAAGTAATGAGTGAGACGGACGCCGAACTGCACGTACGTCTCGCCGGACTGTATCCGCGCCTCCCGAAATTTCCGGCGGAAGCCCTCTTCGGTGAGCTCATAAGCGCGCAAGATCGAATCCTTGACCTTATCATAATCACCTCTCATTTCCCGAGGCAGAGTGGACACGACGTCCAACGCCTTTCCTGTCAGCAGAGCTGACAGGCTGATGGCCCATTCTTGCTCTGGCCATCCCTCTATCTCCGCAAAAGTTTCGAATCTGCTAATGTACGCGTCGATAGAGTCTGTCGTCTGACAGAACTTCGGTAACTGCGGTCTCGGCGCCGCATGTCCGAACCGCCTTCGCTCACCTGTACCCGAACTGGCCTCCTCACGTCTTCTGTCCAGTTCTAACTCTCTTCCTTTCAGTTCTGCTTCTATCTTCAACTTCTCTGTTTCAAGAAAAAGTTTTTCTTTTGCCGCCGCCATCTGTTCACTCTCAAATTTCCTCCTTTCCGCTCTATCATTTCTTTCAACTCTCTGTTGAGTCTCTATGAACTTTTTTAGTTCCTCGCCCTGGTGGCCTAACTCCTTCCCCATACTTATCAACTTCTCGAGAGGCGTAAAACTCTCTTCCGCCATATTGTTCCGCTTCTTGTCCCCACCCGGTGTGACAGACAACGTGAACAGTATCTCCGCGGGTTACGCTCCCCTTCGCTACAATACCGCTCGCCGAACTTCCCGTGTTCGCCTGCGAGCACTCGTGTAGTACGTAGATTAACCCCCTGTCTGCTGGGACCGAGATGTTTAAATTTCGCTAGGCACCATGCACCTAATCCCAGACAACTTAATTATATTTCCCCGCACCCAGAAGGAACCTGTGTCATAAGTTATAGCTTCTATAACAACACTTAGTTAGAGCCTCGCTCACTGTCCCCGACAGACAGCCTTCAACATACACCACAAAACAATACCAGCAATGACGAAGAACTAACAGGGCAATTAATTAGGAGACTAATTAATTAGCATGCAATTAGTGGACACTTTGTCCTAGCACTACATCTAGCGCTAACTTCGCTTTCCCGTCTGAGACTATATTTTGGGCCAAATCCTGGCAGGCTCGCCAACTTTGTCACGGACTGTCGGAAAGATGGTGGTTTAAATGTTTGTGATGTGGGTGTAGGTTATAATATAATCTTGTCAACAGGGGGATCTCCACTCACACTCTCATACTCTCATCATTGTAGCCCTCAATCATCTCATTCAATACATTTCTCTCACTCTGGAGAGGGACGTCTCGCATACGTTCCCCACTCACGCAGCCATACAACTGATTACTACGAACTCAGTTGCTGAAATGCTAACTATGTTAATTATTTACATATAAACAATCAAACATGTCACACTTAACTAATGTATAAAGTATCTTGTTATCTCGCTGTCAGTTCATCTTTGTTCTACCTAATGCTGTTATTTCACTGTCTAGTTCTTTGTTTCTACCTCGGCTAGTTCTGTGCACAGAAACATAAAAGTCACCTTACCTGGCCAGGTTTTATACACTACTTCAAGTTATGCGGTGGCTATCTCAGTGGTCCTCGGTGTCGGCGCTGCGTCCGTCGACCCGCTACCTGGTCCTCGTCGGCGCTGCGTCTCAGTGTCGACCCTCTGGCCCCCGGTGATCTTTCAGTGTTCTCTTTCGGCACATTCACAACTGATTGTCACTGCTGCATTTTTGCACCCATCACATCTCACGCTTGGGCTAATGTGATCACTGGAGTAGAACCGTCAAGTTCTTCTCCGCGGCTTTCCTATACACTATAATAGTCCATATTGGAACGGTTGTTCCCGATCACTGACACAAGTTCAGTCACATTACTTTCCATCTCCGACCTCACGGTCTCTCCCTCTCTCAGCGCCAGTCTTTTCTCTCTTAGCCCATGCCGTCTTCAAGTGTTCTTTTCGTCTCTCGAGTTCTCCTTTTTCTTCTTCACGCTTCGCTTTATATATATCTATAATCTACACAAGTCTCTCCACCTTCCTCATAGTTGTATTCCTACGCGATGTCATGAAGAGTCAGTCATTCACATCGCTTCATCAATTTCAACTAATTTCGATAATTATGTAAAGTATACTAAACATGCATTTCACATCCAATCCATACATACAATTTATCCTAACACCCGTATCACAACATTAATATACTTCTTCTGTGTACGGACTATTTCTTTTCCAAATTCTGGAATTTCATCAGATACTGCTGACTAGGTGGATTCTTTGTCTCACGCGGGAAAGTCCTGACCCCCTCCCCCGCTAAATGGTTCAAGTACTTATAAATACATTCCCGCACGTAGACATTTCCTCTTGTCAGCCGATGATAAGGTACCAACCGACTTTCGCCATTAGATAGTTTACAAGTCGCACGTGCAGGCATGTCCGACCGTTTCCTGTTTCCGCTAACCCCATGCCTACTCGGACTCTGCAATATAAATTTCCCTCATTCCATAATTTCACTAGCGACTTTACTCCTTAACCTCCCACTAACTTCCGGACATAATTTTGCTCCCTTGACAATTCCCCTCAACTACAAGACAATACTCCGTATTGTTTCTTCTCTCAGCTCAAGGGCCAAATATTATGGCTGAACTCGACTCTATTTCCACATTATATACGGTTACACAAAAATGTCCCCAAGACAAACACGACTGTGCCGATTTGGCAACTCAGTCTGAGATATTAAAAGTATCTCATCAACAATTACAACATCAAAATGATAGGGCGGTTGGAGTAGTAGATTTAACACAACAACATCAATTCAAAATATCAACATTGCAAAGAGGCTTGGCCAATTCAGGTGTGGTGACCGACACGGCTTTACCGACGATCACTCGACCGCGTGGCGCGCATGTATTTCGGATTTCGCAACATTTCCGGCATTTTCTACATACATGCACATAAAACACAGCGACTGTCAAACTGATTATAACTGTGTTCACTTATTCTGCCTTTGCAATTACACTACTCTGCTCAAGTAGTCGGCACCTACATTTTCTTTTCCCGGTATGTATTTCACGTGATACCGATACGGTTGTAAGGTCATCGCCCACCGCAGCACCCGACTGTTTTGCAGCTGTGCTTTTTGAAGGTAGCGCAGCGGCTGATGATCCGTTTCCAGGACGAACTCTTTACCGTACAGGTATTTCTGAAACTTTTTCACTCCCCAAACCACGGCCATACACTCTTTTTCTACAGTGGCATAGCCTTGCTCACATTTGCTGAGTTTTCGGCTGGCATAGCGCACTGGAAATTTCTGTCCTTCGTATTCTTGCAGAAGGACTGCTCCAAGACCGGTGCCAGAGGCGTCTGTCCGTAGGGTGAAGGATTTTGAAAAATCTGGTAATTTCAGAATGGGGTAAGATCCCAATCTCTGTTTAATCGTGCAGAACGCTTTCTCAGCAGCGTCTGTCCATTCTACCTTGTTTGGCTTCCCCTTTTTCACCATGTCACTGAGAGGACTGGTGATGGTGGCAAAGTTTGGGATGAAATCCCGGTAAAACCCGACCAACCCCAGCAATGATCGGATTTGGGTTTTGGTCTCCGGCCTTGGTGTGGCCAGCATCCTTTCTACTTTCCCGTGTTCGGGCATTCGACTGTCCTCACTAATTATGAATCCCAGAAACTCTAAGTCTGGGTGCCCGATCTGACATTTGCTCGGCCTAGCCGTTAGCTTTGCTTCTTCCAGGCGTCGAAACACTTCCCTTAGGGTGGCAATGTGCTCTTCCCAAGTCTCGGTAGCGATGAGGATGTCATCCATAAAATTCACTACGTGTTTCATTCCTCTTAAAAGTTTTCGCATCATCCTGGTGAATACCGCTGGCGCATTCACCAAGCCGAAGGGCATCACCTTGAACTGATAAAGCCCGGATGGAGTGCTGAAAGCTGTAAGTGCCTTTGTCGCTTCAGTAAGAGATATCTGCCAGTATCCTTTACTTAGATCAATCTTTGTGAAGTACTTATTGCCTCTTGTCGAAATGTCGGCGTAGAGGTCTTCGATGCTTGGCATCACTTCAGCGTCTGTCTTTGTCACGTCATTCAGTCTTCGGTAGTCCACGCAGAATCGGTGGTCTCCTGTCTTCTTCCTTACAATGACCACAGGCGCCCGGTAGGGAGAACTCGAAGGTTCGATGACTCCCATTTCCAGCATCTTGCTCACTTCTTCATTGATAACCTCCTTCGTGGCATAAGGCACCGGATAGCCTTTTGTTTGTACTGGAGTTTTGGTGGTGAGTTCTATGTGGCATGTCTCTAGGGTCGTCTGCCCCGGCTTTACAGTTAATGTGTTTCTAAATTCCTCGCACAGCAGGCGCACCTCTTCCTTCTGATTTTCTTTCAGATTCTTGTAGATTTCGACATCCTTGTCTGTTTCCCGGCCACCGCACTCCCAGATCACGATTTCTCCCTCCATCTCTGGGTCTTGCTCTCCCGTGTCGATCACTGCAGCTCCTCCTTGACACTCCGTGGCTACATCTTTGGGCGCTCTTTCCGTGTACTGTCTGAGCATGTCGATGGGGAAGACCTTCTTCTTGCTATCTACGTCTAGCTTGTCATTCTGCCCCGTTTCCTCCAGTACACAAACCGGCCCCTTCCAGTGCATCTCCTTATCTCCCCCAGCCTTCACCTCACCGAACTGAGTGTCCAGTGACCTATCCCGTGTTTGCTCCTCCTTGATTTCTGCAGGGGTAGCGTTTACGCCCCGCTTTTGCTCAGGGGTGATGAGTGGCTTCGGCCCTCTTAACTCTTTCTTTTCTTGCCCTCTAGTTTTCACTGCGGCTGCAAGTGAAAATGAGGGGTCTGGGTCACCAGGTCCCCTTGCTCCTGGGATATTCCCTAGAATCAAATCATACAGCGGGTTAGGCATTACTAGTGCCTCGACCTGTCCGCTGAAGAATGGTGTGCGCACGGAAACTATTGCTGTCGCAAATTTCCGCACCGTCCCGTCTATAAGAACACACTTCCGCACCTCCCCTGTCATCTCTGTCTTTCTCACAAGACTCTCCCGCACTACTGCCCCCGTGCAACCTGTATCACGCAACACATGCACCTTTCTGTCCCCAATCTTTCCCTCACACACGGGCATCGTGTCCTCCGTGTCCGAGCTACAAAAACCCGACACGACAAAATGTCCGTCATCGCGGCTCCGTGAATAAATCACCCCGCTTCCTCTTATTTGAGCCCCTGGCTCCTCATATTTCACTACTCGCATCGCCGCAGTCTTCTGTGGCCTGGCTCGACAGTCTCTCGCAAGATGACCTGTCTTGCCGCAAATAAAGCACCCACGTCTATCCGGCGGTCTGTCCCCGTTTGCTTTCGGAAATCGCGGTCCTGTCGCCGGCCCTGACTGAACTAAATCTCGGCGGATCGGACCCACAGCCCCGTTGGCTGCCGGTGCTGGTCGCTTATCTTTTGGTTTTTCTTGAATTTCCGATCTTCGCCGCAAAGGATTCATATCCGCTCTAGCCTCGCGATAGTTTTCTGCTGCTTCGAGCAGTTCCGATACTGTTCTAAGTTTTTTTTCTCTGAGGTGGATGGCAAGTCCTGGCGCGCATTCGGTGAAAATTTGTTCGCGGAGGATCAATTCCCGCAGATCGCCGTAAACACTTTCTGCGCCACTCAGTTCGACCCACTTGTCAAAGTAATGAGTGAGACGGACGCCGAACTGCACGTACGTCTCGCCGGACTGTATCCGCGCCTCCCGAAATTTCCGGCGGAAGCCCTCTTCGGTGAGCTCATAAGCGCGCAAGATCGAATCCTTGACCTTATCATAATCACCTCTCATTTCCCGAGGCAGAGTGGACACGACGTCCAACGCCTTTCCTGTCAGCAGAGCTGACAGGCTGATGGCCCATTCTTGCTCTGGCCATCCCTCTATCTCCGCAAAAGTTTCGAATCTGCTAATGTACGCGTCGATAGAGTCTGTCGTCTGACAGAACTTCGGTAACTGCGGTCTCGGCGCCGCATGTCCGAACCGCCTTCGCTCACCTGTACCCGAACTGGCCTCCTCACGTCTTCTGTCCAGTTCTAACTCTCTTCCTTTCAGTTCTGCTTCTATCTTCAACTTCTCTGTTTCAAGAAAAAGTTTTTCTTTTGCCGCCGCCATCTGTTCACTCTCAAATTTCCTCCTTTCCGCTCTATCATTTCTTTCAACTCTCTGTTGAGTCTCTATGAACTTTTTTAGTTCCTCGCCCTGGTGGCCTAACTCCTTCCCCATACTTATCAACTTCTCGAGAGGCGTAAAACTCTCTTCCGCCATATTGTTCCGCTTCTTGTCCCCACCCGGTGTGACAGACAACGTGAACAGTATCTCCGCGGGTTACGCTCCCCTTCGCTACAATACCGCTCGCCGAACTTCCCGTGTTCGCCTGCGAGCACTCGTGTAGTACGTAGATTAACCCCCTGTCTGCTGGGACCGAGATGTTTAAATTTCGCTAGGCACCATGCACCTAATCCCAGACAACTTAATTATATTTCCCCGCACCCAGAAGGAACCTGTGTCATAAGTTATAGCTTCTATAACAACACTTAGTTAGAGCCTCGCTCACTGTCCCCGACAGACAGCCTTCAACATACACCACAAAACAATACCAGCAATGACGAAGAACTAACAGGGCAATTAATTAGGAGACTAATTAATTAGCATGCAATTAGTGGACACTTTGTCCTAGCACTACATCTAGCGCTAACTTCGCTTTCCCGTCTGAGACTATATTTTGGGCCAAATCCTGGCAGGCTCGCCAACTTTGTCACGGACTGTCGGAAAGATGGTGGTTTAAATGTTTGTGATGTGGGTGTAGGTTATAATATAATCTTGTCAACAGGGGGATCTCCACTCACACTCTCATACTCTCATCATTGTAGCCCTCAATCATCTCATTCAATACATTTCTCTCACTCTGGAGAGGGACGTCTCGCATACGTTCCCCACTCACGCAGCCATACAACTGATTACTACGAACTCAGTTGCTGAAATGCTAACTATGTTAATTATTTACATATAAACAATCAAACATGTCACACTTAACTAATGTCTAAAGTATCTTGTTATCTCGCTGTCAGTTCATCTTTGTTCTACCTAATGCTGTTATTTCACTGTCTAGTTCTTTGTTTCTACCTCGGCTAGTTCTGTGCACAGAAACATAAAAGTCACCTTACCTGGCCAGGTTTTATACACTACTTCAAGTTATGCGGTGGCTATCTCAGTGGTCCTCGGTGTCGGCGCTGCGTCCGTCGACCCGCTACCTGGTCCTCGTCGGCGCTGCGTCTCAGTGTCGACCCTCTGGCCCCCGGTGATCTTTCAGTGTTCTCTTTCGGCACATTCACAACTGATTGTCACTGCTGCATTTTTGCACCCATCACATCTCACGCTTGGGCTAATGTGATCACTGAAGTAGAACCGTCAAGTTCTTCTCCGCGGCTTTCCTATACACTATAATAGTCCATATTGGAACGGTTGTTCCCGATCACTGACACAAGTTCAGTCACATTACTTTCCATCTCCGACCTCACGGTCTCTCCCTCTCTCAGCGCCAGTCTTTTCTCTCTTAGCCCATGCCGTCTTCAAGTGTTCTTTTCGTCTCTCGAGTTCTCCTTTTTCTTCTTCACGCTTCGCTTTATATATATCTATAATCTACACAAGTCTCTCCACCTTCCTCATAGTTGTATTCCTACGCGATGTCATGAAGAGTCAGTCATTCACATCGCTTCATCAATTTCAACTAATTTCGATAATTATGTAAAGTATACTAAACATGCATTTCACATCCAATCCATACATACAATTTATCCTAACACCCGTATCACAACATTAATATACTTCTTCTGTGTACGGACTATTTCTTTTCCAAATTCTGGAATTTCATCAGATACTGCTGACTAGGTGGATTCTTTGTCTCACGCGGGAAAGTCCTGACCCCCTCCCCCGCTAAATGGTTCAAGTACTTATAAATACATTCCCGCACGTAGACATTTCCTCTTGTCAGCCGATGATAAGGTACCAACCGACTTTCGCCATTAGATAGTTTACAAGTCGCACGTGCAGGCATGTCCGACCGTTTCCTGTTTCCGCTAACCCCATGCCTACTCGGACTCTGCAATATAAATTTCCCTCATTCCATAATTTCACTAGCGACTTTACTCCTTAACCTCCCACTAACTTCCGGACATAATTTTGCTCCCTTGACACTTGTCAGTTAACTCATTCTACCCCAGACACACCACAGCAAGATAATGATCGGCCATGATAGTTCAAGGGTGATGCCAGAATAGCTTGGCGCCTATGGGCGCCAAGCTATTCTGGCATCACCCTTGAACTATCATGGTCGATCTGTCTCCTGCACTGCAATGCAGTCTTCAGAGGACAACGACAGAATTTGGGGATTTCGGTGTTGGGGTAGAATGAGTTAAGGGGTTACGTTTGACAGATTCTCAGGAGCCCGTGTGTCTGCAGGCATCACGCGAACGTATGCCTTATCAGTATTTGGATTCGATCTTAGCGTGTGAGACAGGCCGCCGCTCTCGCTGCCTATGTTTGCAACTTTATTTTTTGCAGAGAAGAACCCAACCCGGAGAAAGAAACGCGCTTAAAAATAACAGTTATGTCATTTTAAGCGTGTTTCTTTTCCCCGTTGGGTTCATTTGTGCATTTTACACGCTTGGCAGTCAGTTTTGGTTTGGATTTTTTTAAAATTTTGTGCGCTCTAACTAAGCGACAGTTGGCTTAGCAACTCGGCATCATCATCATCATTATGAACGTCATTATCATCGCCGTTCCCTCGTCTCTCGTCTCCGTGATTTTGAATTAACCAAGGCGTCCTGCACCAATAGCGGTGTAAGTGTCGCATAGCTTTGCCTGCGACACTTTCGCAGCTATTGATGCGAGACGCATTGAATGAGTTCAGAGTTCGTTGTGCGACATTGACCCATAGGTCCCATTTCCAAAGTTTATTACAAAGTGACGTGACATGGTGGCTGCGACTGTTCGCCCTTGTCGGTCTTCTCTTCAAAACTGGTGATTACGTTTAGACCGAGTACCCGTTGAACGAAATGCCGCCGGGCGACGCCGGTCAGCCTCATTTGGCCTTCACGCGGACAGGACACAACCCACGTCGTCGCAAGAATCAGTCTCCGAGTCTCACCAGTATCCCTAAATCGCAAAATAGGATATGTCGCGGGGCTCTGGCTCTGGCTCCCGTGTGGGTATCCGGGAAGCGACAGTCATCGGGCTGACGTCAGCCTTTGCCGGCCGGTGCACAGAACTAGTGCGCGGGCCAGCAAAGGCTGATGTTGGCCCGAGAATCTTTCGCTTAGCGGATGTTTCCCTTCCAAAGTCCGTATACATGTATGTACATTCAACGCTGCGTGCTTGCGGACGGCCTGACTTGATGGCTAGAGAGCCGAGGCTGGCGTGTATGATATCAAAATGGCGGTAATACAGCGCATTATGACGTTGTTAACTATCTGTCAAGGGGCGGACCAGTTCTTCTATATCTTCTAGATTATCAGTTTGTCATAGGGGAAGTAACTTGAACATGTACGTATTATGAAAGAAGCGGCCACTTCCGTCCGTCCTAACGTCCCTGGACTCTTCTTAACCTTTTGGCTGTCGGTAGCGGTTTTTGTCGAGGTGATTCCTGTAGGGTTAACAAAAGGGCATAGGTAAATCCAACTGCCTCTGTATTAAAAGGCGGGAGAGGTGGGCACGGCGGGTTGTGGCGTACGAGTTATTTGCGTTGTACGGGTTGCGGCGCATGGTTTAGCGCGCCTTCTACAAAATGAGTGGTCGGGCCCCGCTGAAAATGCCTTGTAACAGCCGTCCCTTATGATAACCAACTCTTGTTGTTACCATTCTCGTGACGTGCGTTGCATTGCGACCTTGTCATAAGCAAAGACGACTGTATTTTTGTTTCAGGCCCGTGTTGAGGATCTTGAGGATCAGCTGCGCCGCGCGAGAGAGGCCGAGGACGCCAACAGAGCGACAGCCAGAGATATGGAGGGCACCCTGGCCCAACATGAACGCCAGAGACTGCAGCAACAGGCGCACGAGGTGACAACCCCGGCCACGTAGACACAATATGAAACAACCCACTAACCAAAGAGACACCGCACTTGGAAAATAAATTGCCAACAAAGAAAGAAAAAAAGAACACAAGAAACAACATACATAAATGACCAAGAACAAAGGATTGTTCTTGGAAGAAATTAGAAGCAACACTCGTAAATAAAGAATCACCAGCATGGACAGAAACGTGCTGTATGCCGGTGCATAGTTTGCACTAAATCAAGTGCAGGTAGCTGTGATGCAGCCATAATTCGACGTCACACGCCGTGAACACGGCGTGTGACGTCGAATTATGACGCATCACAGCTGCCTGCGTCCAAGAAAGTCTGCTCGGTGAATGTTAGACGGTTAGTTTATTTTGTGAAAAATGAGATTTCCATTGCATTGCTAATGTATTATGTAACCTATATTGTATTAGGCCTACAATTAGGTTTTGAATCGTCTGTGTTGGGTTACTTCGAGGGTTACATCGTGGTATTGTAGTCCGATGAAGATGATTATCAGACCGACGCGCCAAATGCGCGGAGGTCTGATAATCAGCTTCAGAGGACTACAAATCACGATGTAAACCGAGAAATAACCCAACACAGACGGCTCAATGCCGTTGTCGTTCAGTCTAAATTACGCACTATTTGAAGCCTCGAATGTGTGATGTCAGGAGTAAACACCAAATATTTCTGACGTCAGACTGTATTTTCTGGGAAATACACAGGGGACGCGACTCTTTGTGAATAGGCTAACATGCCCGGTCGCGCAAGCATGCTTAGTTTTTGCCGCTGAAATTTCAAACGTTTACTAGCGGTGCTGCTTCTAAGCAGCCAGTGACTGACAATATCATAATCGGTAGCAATCAAGTGCGGACTTTTCTCACTGGGTTCAAGTGATAGATCTTCTAAACTTTGAGCGCAGGACTGCGTGGCAAGCGACTGGATATACGGTAGGTCTGACTCTGATTTCGTACATGAAACATGTATTGTTGGCATCTTTCGCCATCCAGTACTGAGCTCACACAAGCATTCAATAATGACTCGATCTTTTCAACAAAACCTGACATGTCGTAGATCTATCACATTTTCTTTATTTATTTCTCTTTCTCTCTTACTGCACAAGTGGCAACAGTCTTTGCTTTCTAAACAGCATACGTGCTGACTGACATGGAGCCGCACAATGGAAAGTTTCGAGCTGTCTCAGTTCAGAGTTGAATTGCGACACATTTGTGTAGCAGTTGTGTAGTGTGCCCACCCCTTGAGTCATGCCGAAATAAGGTACATTTCGTTTATTTCCCTATCGTCTACCACCATATGATCTTTGTGTTTTCCGGTTATTTATGATGTAAGGTGCTGGACAGCCCCGATCTAAGCGTTCAGACGAAAGACCTAGGACAGATTCGTGCGCGATACAAGAATTGCGCATTGGCCAGTGTCACACCAGGGAGGAAGAATATATACCACTCGGAATATTTGGATATTTGTTCGATTTTAATAATTTGATCTTCTCATTCGCACGACAAACAATAGACAAGACACAAGGCCCTTTCCCAGCTAAAACTCTAGTTTTAGACTATACTTGACACAATTTCATATTATCATTTGCGAATAAATCACATCTACGACAATAACTATTTCTTTCCCTATAACCTCACTGTTCAATACATAAATACACGTTCGTCATACGTGAACACCGCGTCTGCTTATTTTTCTTCACTGTCGATACGGTTAAGGTAATCTACCTATAACCTCACTGTTCAATACATGCATACACATTCATTATACGTCAACACTGCATCTGTTTATTTTTCTTCACTGTCGATACGGCTAAGGTAATCTGCACCAACATTATCTTTTCCTTTGATCACCTTCACCTGGAAATCGTGTTGCTGCAACTGCAATGCCCATCTCATCAAACGCCCATTTTCTGTCTTTGACTTCTGTAGATAATGTAATGGTTGATGATCTGTTTCCAACGTGAATCTTTGCCCATACAGGTATGGTTCAAATCTTTTTATACCCCACACGACTGCTAAGCATTCTTTTTCAATGGTAGAATAATTTCTTTCAGCTTCTGCCAATTTCTTGCTTGCATAAGCAATCGGATGCATTTCTTCATCTTTTTCCTGCATGAATACAGCTCCCATAGCTGTGTTTGATGCATCAGTCCTCAAAACGTATGGCTTGCTGTCATCAGGTAAGTGCATCACAGGTTTACTGCACAAAACTTCTTTCAACTTCCGAAATGCTTCCTCTGCCTCGTCTGTCCATTTGATTTTGTCAGGCTGTTTTGCCTTCGTCATGTCAGTCAATGGAGAAATTATTGTCACACCAGGGAGGAAGAATATATACCACTCGGAATATTTGGATATTTGTTCGATTTTAATAATTTGATCTTCTCATTCGCACGACAAACAATAGACAAGACGTATACAAACTTACGCAATATTCACTCAATTCATACATGCACCTGTAACTCACGCACACCCTTAACCATTCGTACAATGTTCACAGCACTAACCACACATCCTACACTTATTGTTCCACTACGATGTCACATCTCCGCAATGTCTGTCGATAATAACTGCTTAATTAATGCTTAGATCCTCGAACGATCAAACAGTTTGATTACTCCGACCGTGGATAAAGATGGATGTAGCGTCGCTGCTGTTGATTCGGCCACACCACTGGTCGAATAATCCGGCGCACTGTCTCTCGCGATGACACGTCGAAGCTCCACACGCACACCGTCAGGATCAACTTGTTATCTCGTACACCACGTTGATTAATTACATTCCCACATGACGCATACACAAATCCAACTTCTCAGCTGGTGATAGGGGAGGGAAGCATCTATAACACATACAAAACGTATCTCTCCATAAGAAATCCGCCATTGCTAAAAAGTTACTTCCGCCGGAATGACGACACTGTAACGATGACGACCGCTAACGGCTTCCGGACGTTGTCGCCGATTCCCGATCGTTTCCGACATCGAATAAATATTGTAATAACAGTCAATTCGAAATATCATGCACACACACGAATACGACATATTTCCGCACAACACATAACCTCTCACCACGATACGAATTATTCATTTCAAAATCAACAGGCTCCACAAAACGTTTCGATCATTCCATTCAATCCCGCGCGCCGATCGCCAGACGACACCGCAAACTCGCCGATGCGCGCCGAATATCATACAATCTCAGATCTAGAGCCGAACAACTAATACATTTTCCGAATCTACTACTTAACAAACGCGAATCAGCTATATAATAAACAAATACATACCCAAAGATGCGTGAAGTAAACCTTCGACTGTTTCAGGCCTGTCTGCCCATCTTGGCCGTTGGACAAGGTCCGGTACTCGTTACTCTAATCAGTCGATCTGGTTACTAGTCGTAGTTCTTAAACTACAAAATTTTACGTACCACTGTACTGAGCATTCCGCTCTCAATCGTCTATTCTACCATAGACCATAACACGGCATTTCTCTGCCCACTACACCTCACAAAAAAACAACTTTTACTGAGAGCAAAAATCTCTCCTGACTGACTGTCTTCCAAACGATTCACAGTGACGTAACTCTTCAAACCAACATCCTACGTCACATGTTCCAAACACACATCTTACGTCATATGTTCTTGACGTCACTAAAAAGTACATGCCATAACCGCAACACACAACAAAGAACGAAAGTTCTCCACGAAAGAAAATACTGCATAATGATTAAAATAAATTGTGACACAAAGCTGATTAAAAATTACAGGCACGGCAATGGTTCTAGGAGGTAGGCATTGGGGCATTGAACCCCTTGCGATTTTTAGATGCTGACCAATCACAGTGTCGGAAAATGAAGTGACTGAACGACAATTGAAATTGACTTTTACTCTCACGACGCAGCTGTGCCGATAAAAAGTGGACGACACTTTATTTGATTCAGCCCGATGGCCGTATTTCCCAGATTTTGGAGGCGTCGTCTAATGACTATGCACCAGCTGCAGGAGATGGATCGACCATGATAATTCAAGGGCAGTGCCAGATTAGCTTGGCGCCGGCAGGCGCCAAGCTAATCAGGCACTACCCTTGAATTATCATGGTCGACCGATCTCCTGCTGTAGTGCGTCAGGGCTGAATGGGTTTTTCAGGGCGGGATATGTACGTTTCGAAAACAGCTCATACACGGTCCACCCCGTACCGCACAAGGTCCTTTTCGATTTCTGACAAACATATTGGTCGGATTTCCTATTTAGTATACCTCTCATAATCACATCCTTTCAATGTAGATGTAGATGATCGTCTTGTTCTATACCTGCGTATTTCTCTGTGGGCTAGCGATTGGGTGCCTGATAGGCGGGGGCAAGGGATCTGTTTGTCTGTCCAGCGCGGAGTAATTCCCCTTGGTATCTGGTTTGTGAACATCCTTTCAAGTCTGCTGCCTTTCTCCAAACCCCTGCTCCGGAGGCGATCAATCGTGGGGTGCCCTTGGCTCTTCTCCTGGAACCTGCGCGCCGTTAAGCCCCAAATAGCTAACTAAATCTGTTGCTGAAAGAGAAATGCCTGTTCAGGTGTCTGACCACATCTTATGTTCCTTTGGCGGGCGTTGAACTAACAAAGGTTTCAGAAACACAATCGGCGACCACTGGCATTTAAGGGGTTAATAATACCGTTGGGTGTACGCGCAAAGGGTTAGGCACAGAGCCTCATTGGCCCCCACAGGCCCGCGGCGACTCATGAGGATCTGTGTTTCTTGTGGGCACGATCCCGTCGTTCACCGTCTATGTTTGTGTTAGTCTGCAGCCCATGCACGAGGTTATAACTGCCGGCTCCGCTCTGCTGCCCCACCCCCTCCCCCTCGCCCATCCCCACCCCTACCCCCCATCGGCGAGATGCGCTGAATCTTCTTAGCACCTGCAAAAGACGTCAACCAACTGAATCATTATATATTTTGCGCGGGAAAAGTAAATTTTTATTCCGCGCACTTCCTTAAGATTTCTGCCAGATTCGATCGTGTCTACTATAATCGGACTTCAAACGAGCGTCGCTGTAACAACTTCGTGTAATAGGAAGTTAGTTTACGCACATTAAAAACGCAACAGCTTTGATCAGTTTTGTCTGCCGCCGTGTACGAAGATACGTTTAGAAATTGGGTTTGTGCCAAGTGGTGTTCCTTTGAATACAACCAACCAACTGCAAGAGGCATAGAACCTCATGAGCCCCCGCAGTCGCGGGGGCATGAGGTTCTGTGCCTCTTGATTACCTTGCTTGTTTTGTATCCGTGGCCGTTGGACGGCTCCTTGCTTCCGCTTTTAAATTTACGATTGTTTTGTCGCGTGTTTAAAGTGCATCGCATGACTGAATCCAATAGAGGGTGGCCGGCTGTCAGCATCAACCAAATGAATACATGTGTAGAATGGTGACTTGATTGCTCCGCCATGTGGGGATGCCGGATTACAGGGCAAGAAGAGCATTCAAACTCGTCGATGTAGGCCAGTGCTGATGTAAAGAAACACCTTTTCTCAATAAGATCTTTCAAAACATCGTCC
The DNA here is from genome assembly GCA_036245525.1 of Semisulcospira habei. Taxonomy (NCBI): domain Eukaryota; kingdom Metazoa; phylum Mollusca; class Gastropoda; family Semisulcospiridae; genus Semisulcospira; species Semisulcospira habei. The sequence continues at coordinate 125,006,555 of BTPG01000002.1, read as the reverse complement.
CAAAAACAATTTCGCTGAATAAAAAAAAAAATCAAACACCAGCGTGTATTTCATCAAAACAGGAGAGCCTGTTGTAAGCGACCGCCTTTTGTGATAAGATTAAATAGTGGTCGTAACGGACAGGTGCTCTGTCGGGAGACCCCCACCCGGGTCTGCCCTGGGGGACTTGGGTGGGGTTAACTACTTTTTAGTTTCCAGGGTCACCCTGGTCAGCCCCACAGGGTGGGTTTTCCCTCTATTCTGGGGCACATGTTTCTGTCTACCCTTGGTCCATTCACCTGTATTTGCCTTTTTAAAACTCTCCCTACTGTCTGCGCTGCCTGTAGCTCTTGATACTGGATGTGTGTTGCTAAATGGTCTTAGCTTTATTTAGGCCCCATGTCGTAGATTTATTTAACGTATTGGACCGGCTGGCGACATACATTCAATGTTCTGTTTAGTTTTTTTTTTTTTTTTCACAAGCAGTGCAGGCACGTCCTGAGGAAGTCTTGTTGCTGTCGGAACGTTTAGCAATGTACAATCAATCGATCAATCTGTCGGGAGAGAAGTCTGGAAGAGCAGAAAGTGTCGCCTGTCATTAAAGACCATCCTTGAAGTGATGGTCTTTAATGACAGGTGATCTCTCATACGTGTGGTCGATCCGAACAGGTTCTACTATTCGAATGATCTAGTGGCTGACTGCTGTAGTGCCGTACTTGACCCCAAGCTACTCAGATTCACACATCAAGCCCTGCGGCTGAAAATCTCAAAGTTTGGAGCTTTCATCAAAAGACTACATAAGAGTTCAGGAAGCGAAATTGACGGTGATAGTTCAAGGGTGGTGCCAGAACAGCTTGGCGCCTACAGGCGCCAAGCTGTTCTGGCAGCACCCTTGAGCTATCACCGTCGATTCACAATCTTGTCAAAGTATTTCGGAGTGGAATGAATGTATGTAGATTGTAAGTAATAAATAAGACGATTTAATGAGGATGTTGACAGAGCATGCATATAGAGGCCAGCCGTACTATATCGCGGTACCTATGAGCCATAAAGTACATAGCGACACGTTGCTCGCGATCGCGTTATTGTAGTGTTGGGGCCGACGTCAGCCTTAGCTTTAGCTGACACGGCCGTGCGCGGGCCAGCTAAGGCTGACGTCGGTCCGAGGACCTCTCGCTCACCGGGCATCCCCGCCGGAACCAGACCTGTGCGAGTTTCATACGTGATCAGATACTGGGGCTGTCCTCTACCGTTTGCAAACTGGTAAGTCGCACTTTGCGCTTGACACGCAAGAGTCGGCTGGTGTCGTAAAACATGCTTAAAAAAAAATGCATGTGCATCTTTACCTTCCAGGCCAAGAAAGTGCAGGAGAGTGAGCTGAAAGCCGCGGCCCTGTCCCGGGAGGTGGACCTGCTACGCAGCGCCACGCATACGCAGAAAGGCCAGATCCACCAGCTGCAGGAACTGTTGGCCTCCAGGGAACAGCAGCACAGGTAATCAGAACCACAATGTCACGAGCACGACCCAGTCAGCGCTGACGTGCTGCAACTCTTAATTCTTTGGCTGTCGGTAGCGCTTTTCTACCGACAGCCAAAGGGTTAACAGAAAAGAAGGAAAACTTACAAGATAACGCGCGTGTTTCGTTGTCAGGTTTCTTCCCCCCCCCCTCCCTCCCACTCCCCCCCCCTTCTCCCCCTCCCCCCCCTCGCCCCCTCCCCCCTCCCCCGAGCCCGTCCAGATCTTAAACGCTACAGGAAGATAGTGACCATTTGCATGAATCGAGTGCCTTCATACCCTTCTGTCGATGACAAAATGCGTGTTAAGTCAATCCAAACTTCGGACTAAACGTGTGACTGCCGAGGGGCAAAATGAAAAGAAAATCCTAACGAAGAAAGAAACACGCTTAGAAACGACACTTGCAACACAATACGAAGAAGGAATGAAGCTTAGAAAGATCAGTTACAACACAGTTGTGTTGTACTTGCCCTTTTCTTCGATTGTTTTTTGTTGAGATTTTCTTCAACACCTTGCTGTCGGTAGCGCTTTTTGTCGCAATGATTCCTGCAGGAATAAAAACACCCTGACATCCTGCAGGAATAACAACACCCTGACATCCTACAGGAATAACAACACCCTGACATCCTGCAGGAATAACAACACCCTGACATCCTGCAGGTATAACAACACCCTGACATCCTACAGGTATAACAACACCCTGACATCCTACAGGTATAACAACACCCTGACATCCTACAGGTATAACAACACCCTGACATCCTACAGGTATAACAACACCCTGACATCCTACAGGTATAACAACACCCTGACATCCTACAGGTATAACAACACCCTGACATCCTGCAGGTATAACAACACCCTGACATCCTACAGGTATAACAACACCCTGACATCCTACAGGTATAACAACACCCTGACATCCTACAGGTATAACAACACCCTGACGTCCTGCAGGTATAACAACACCCTGACATCCTACAGGTATAACAACACCCTGACATCCTACAGGTATAACAACACCCTGACATCCTACAGGTATAACAACACCCTGACATCCTGCATTGTTCTTGTATACCTGCGAGTCATGGACCCTCACAGCAGATCTTGAAAGGAGGATACAAGCCACTGAAATGAGATGTTTTCGAAGGCTGCTTGGCATTTCATACAGAAATCACATCACGAACGAGGAAGTGGGAAGCAGAATCGGGCAAGCCATCGGGCCCTATGAAGACCTATTAGCCATTATGAAAAAACGCAAACTGAAGTGGTATGGGCATGTCACGCGTTCAGCAGGGCTTGCCAAAACAATCCTGCAAGGCACTGTGCAAGGAGGACGAAGGAGAGGAAGACAGAGGAAAAGATGGGAGGACAATATATCAGAGTGGACAGGGCTGAGGCTGGGTGATACGCTAAGAATGGCAGAGAACAGAGAGGAATGGAGGGAGCTGGTTGCCAAGTCATCAGTGGTGCCCCAACGGTCGGCAAGACTACGGAATATGGATAGATAGATAGACATCCTGCAGGAATATCAACACCCTCACATCCTGCAGGAATAACAACACCCTGACATCCTGCAGAAATAACAACACCCTGACATTCTGCAGGAATAACAACACCCTGACATCCTGCAAGAATAACAACACCCTGACATCCTGCAGGAATTACAACACCCTGACATCCTGCAGGAATCACAACACCCTGACATTCTGCAGGAATCACAACACCCTGACATCCTGCAGGAATTACAACACCCTGACATCCTGCAAGAATAACAACACCCTGACATCCTGCATGAATAACAACACCCTGACATCCTGCAGGAATCACAACACCCTGACATCCTGCAGGAATCACAACACCTGACAACCTGCAGGAATAACAACACCCTGACAGCCTGCAGGAATCACAACACCCTGACATCCTGCAGGAATAACAACACCTGACAACCTGCAGGAATAACAACACCCTGACAACCTGCAGGAATCACAACACCCTGACATCCTGCAGGAATCACAACACCCTGACATCCTGCAGGAATAACAACACCCTGACATCCTGCAGGAATAACAACACCCTGACATCCTGCAGGAATAACAATACCCTGACATCCTGCAGGAATAACAATACCCTGACATCCTGCAGGAATAACAACACCCTGACACCCTGCAGGAATAACAACACCCTGACATCCTGCAGGAATAACAATACCCTGACATCCTGCAGGAATAACAACACCCTGACAACCTGCAGGAATAACAACACCCTGACATCCTGCATGAATAACAACACCCTGACATCCTGCATGAATAACAACACCCTGACATCCTGCAGGAATAACAACACCCTGACATCCTGCAGGAATCATCGCGACAAAAAGCGCCACCGACAGCCAAAGGGTTAAGTTAGTCCATTTAGCCTTGACCTTGTTAGCTCAAAGATGGTGCCTACGGCGTCATGGTGTCATGGTCGACCTTGCTGTTCCAGAGATGGCGCCAATCCAATCTAGCACTACTCTTGCATTGAAATTCCTCAACAAAAGAAGCACGCTTTGAAAGGACAATTACAACACAGTTGTGGTGTTTATGTCCTTGCAGAGCGGGTTTCTTTGTTTGGGAGTATCTTAGGCGTTTTGCACACTTGACAGTCACCTGTTTTGGTCTGGATTTAAAATTTGTTACTTGTAGATTGTCATGATCGATCCGTCTGCCGTCACTGGTACGTATCCCGATAGCAGAAGGTCTTCGGACCGACGACGGCCGCTGTTGGCCGGCGTGTGCGCGGGCGAACTGCGGCCGTTGTCGGCCTGTAGACCTTCACGCACTGGGAAGTCATATTATGGGACATGTCTTCCTTGACAGAACTCCTGTCTTAAAAAAATATGTCTGGTTGCGATCAGAAACGTATGCCCACTGGATACCTCTCCCAAGAACCGCTACGGATGAAGTAACCAGTGTGTCGCGTGCGAAGACACGTATTGTATTAACCCCCTTCCCTGCCACTGTACGTACATTTTTGTTTCCTGAAATCTGGCTTCATTCAACGAAAAAGAGCCAACACCGTCCAAGAAACATGGATACAAATTGGTCTCGGCAAGAGGCATAGATCCTCATGAGCCCCCGCAGTCGCGGGGGCTCATGAGGATCTATGTCTCTTGCAGTTGGATCATGTTCACTTTTTTCTCGACAGTTAAGGGGTTAAACGAGACAATCGCTTTTCTGAATGGAACAGTAGGCGTCGTATTTCGGAAAACCCGAAAGATGTGATTTCTTGGAATTTTGGTGAGGGAAGTCCCAGAGTTTAATTCGTGTCGTAGAATCGTGTCGACGTGTAAGGTTTCATGTTGATCCTTGTGTCCTCCAAAAAGCCAGTATTTCTTTTGGCTCGTTTTGGGATCTCCTTTGATATGAGTTGCGTGTTCATCAAATTGTTATTAGTTTTAATAGGTTATTGATTTCACCTTTGGTTTCTTTTGTTGTTGTTGGTCGAATTGATATTTGTTTAGCGGTTTTTGACACAAGCCTTTAATGTGTACAATGTGAAGGTCTGATGCTTATGACAGTATTTAAAAGTATACTTAACCCATTTACTAACCTGACAGCCGCACTTCCTAAATTTTGGAGGTTTTACTGATCTAACGACTATGTACCTGTTGCAGGAGATGGATTGATCGTGATTATTCAAAGGTAGTACAAGATTGGCCAAGCTAATCTTGCACTACCTTTGAATTATCATGGTCATTCCATCTCCTGCTTTAGGGCGTTGGGGCTGAAGTGATTAATTCGATAATTGTGCTCGTTGTGAAGATCCCACTTCCACCCCCACCCCCACCCCCCCCCCCCCCCCAAAAAAAAAAAAAAAAAAAAAAAAAAAAAAAATTCACCATGGGAAGGCAGATGAATCGATGACTGTTTAGACCCACAAAAGACTTCGGAGTTGATAGGCGACGGCAGGATACGGATTTAGCACGAAAGTTCCAGAAATTTCTGGCGCATCCTGCTCAGACTTGCCGCGCAGCACCTTGTGACCCGCTCGCAGAGAGAGCACGCCAATAGCCACATAGAAACTGACCACAGGACCGGAAATAAGGACCGGATGTTCCGGCTTTAAGAGCTGTGGCCACACAGGGCAATTAGGTTACGCCCCCTTTTCACACACTGTTATCTGTTAGCCTCTTGCAGCATAAAACTATGAACGAAGAACTTTTCTGCCAAAACAAAAAATCCACGTGGAGCACATCCCAGGAGAAGCTATTTCAGCAATTCTTAAAAAAATTAAGAGTTAGCGTTTTTCACAACACTCAAATGCACTAAGTACCCCATGACAAAACTGTCGTCTGCAAGCCTGCATACAACCGTGCACATGCCCCAATTAGGCTCCCATGAACACACTAGGTCGACTAAAATTACCCAGATTTTGCTCTTTTTCACACCACCTGTCATGCCTTTTGTTGCTCAAAACGCCAAAAAAGGCACACAATTGAAGTTTTACACCCTAAAAAAATGGCAAAAAGGGAGGAAATTTTTTTAACTATTTCTGGCGGAAAAGTTACTACATGCACCGGAAGCAATTGCCCTGTGTGGCCTGTAATGAAACAAAAAAAGTTGTCAGCTGCAATCAAAACTGTATCACTGATAACCGTACCCTATAAGAAGATACACTGCCAAGTTTCAGACATGAATGGCTGATGGTTTTAAAGCTGCACCAAAATTACTACCTGCACCCCTTGGTGCCCGGAGTACCATTCGCTCCTGCGGCCGACTGTCAGCACCACACAAGTAAAGACCCAAAGAGAAAGACTTATGTTGAAGCTAGCAACCCTATATTTTGCAGACAAGCAGACACACATGTTACGCATTCAAAACAACCAGCAACTACAATTTTCAACAGTTGGTTATTTTTGGGCAATTTATTTGCTATACTACCCCCCAAGCAGGAACCATTTTGACAGTTTTTTCAACTTTGAACCCAACTGGACAACATAGAAAAGCCCTTGCACTGTTTAAAAAAATTCAGCAAACTGCCTAACCACAACTAGTCTGCACGAGGTGTCATTTCTTTTATTCCCTCCATCCAGCTTTAAACAAGGCTTAAGATACTGAAGGCAACTGACACTATGTTCCGCACTTTTTCTGAAAATGAATCACCAGCCAACATGCTTTTTCTTGCAAACAGCTACAAATCCTTGTACCAGCCAACTCAAGGGACCAAGGTGCTTCTCTGACTTTGACTACTTTGCATGGCAAAGCAGCAGAATGCTTTAAATAGTGTAAAATGATTGAAAAAGTAGCAAACAAATTCACGTGAACGCGTGTGCTCATTCGGGGGGGGGGGGGTGGAAGGGGGGGGGGTGTTAATGCTTTGGGTTAGTATTATTAGGGTAAGCATAGTAGAGTTAGTTTTAGGGTTAACATAGTTTTAGGATCTGAGTTAGCATAGTAAGGTTAGGCTTACCATGACTGAGGGTTGGGGGTGAGGGATTATTTGGGGGGGGGGGGGGGGCACGGGGGCAAGAAAGTGGTGTTTGGGGTGGGTGGTGGGTGGATGGAAATGTGTGGCATAGATTTTTAGGCATAATAGATATGTTCAGGATACAGCAGGATGATTTGTGTTTGAAAAAGGTGAAGAGATTTCTCACACACAAACTTCTCGATAATATTTATGACAACCGTGCCTTTCACCGCACCACACACCATCTAAACTGACTTCAGAAACCAGTCAAAACAACATGTTTTGGTGTCACCACACTGAGGTTTGCAGTTTACAGCATGTTTTCACTAAGATGACCCTCACAAAGCCCAAAATACACTGTGCAGGATAAACGGGTATGTTTGAATGCAGTCAAAACAAAAGCAAAAAATCGGCCACCCGACAAAAATCAAATTTAACTAAATTTCATCTAGATGACACCGAAATGACTGTTACCTTGTCAGAAGGGTTTTTGAATGACTACTATGACAGAAAATGTGACCTGGGATTGTTCCTGTGTGTTTTCTAGCCTTTTCTTTCCCCTTCGCACAAATATGCACCATTTTGCCACTATAATCCTTATACAGCTAAATAAAGCTATCTGTATGGCATCAAAAGTGCCAACATGGCCTAAAAACACCTGATATCAGCATAAAAAGCAAAAATTGTCGATTTTTTGGCACAATCGCCTTCCAAACGCCAATAGTAGAAAAATTCACTCTGCCTTTACAGGCCACACAGGGCAATTAGGTTACGCCCCCTTTTCACACACTGTTATCTGTTAGCCTCTTGCAGCATAAAACTATGAACGAAGAACTTTTCTGCCAAAACAAAAAATCCACGTGGAGCACATCCCAGGAGAAGCTATTTCAGCAATTCTTAAAAAAATTAAGAGTTAGCGTTTTTCACAACACTCAAATGCACTAAGTACCCCATGACAAAACTGTCGTCTGCAAGCCTGCATACAACCGTGCACATGCCCCAATTAGGCTCCCATGAACACACTAGGTCGACTAAAATTACCCAGATTTTGCTCTTTTTCACACCACCTGTCATGCCTTTTGTTGCTCAAAACGCCAAAAAAGGCACACAATTGAAGTTTTACACCCTAAAAAAATGGCAAAAAGGGAGGAAATTTTTTTAACTATTTCTGGCGGAAAAGTTACTACATGCACCGGAAGCAATTGCCCTGTGTGGCCTGTGAACTCGGCACCCTCTAGGCGAACAGGGACACTTTTCTATTAACCCCATCCCTGCTACTGGCTCTGTATTTTGTATCTGAAATGTTTATATTAGTCAGCGACCGCAGGCCACACCCGTCTCCCATCAAGCCCAAACAGAAAAGGAAGTCTGATGCGAGGGTCGTGACTGGCAGAAGTAAAGCATGTAAAGTGTGTGTGGGGTGGGTCGGGGATGAGGGGGGGGGGGGGGGGACCTTTCTACCCGCATCCTGGATTTATCGTTGTCTAGACAAAATGGTTGGAGGCCAAAAACTGGAAACAGTTAAGAAATTCAAATACTTAGGAGCCATTGTGACAGATGAGGGATCAAAACCAGAAATACTGTCCAGGATTGCGCAGACAACAACAGCACTGACAAGATTGAAGACCATATGGAAGGACAGAAACATCACACTCTGCTCCAAGATCAGACTGATGCGCTCCTTAGTCATCTCAGTGTTCTTGTATGCCTGCGAGTCATGGACCCTCACAGCAGACCTTGAAATGAGGATACAAGCCACTGAAATGAGATGTTTTCGAAGGCTGCTGGGCATCTCATACAGAGATCACATCACAAACGAGGAAGTGGGAAGCAGAATCAGGCAAGCCATCGGGCCCCCTCTCTCTCTTGGCTTGACTTCGCGAACGAAGATTTTATAGGAGTTGCCCACGACGTCGGTTTCAGTCCTCGAGATTAAACTGATCCGCGCGGCTGTTAACAAGCACACCGTTGAGTCGCTCTGACAAGTCGTTCACACACTTTTCGTCTCCCCTGCGTTCTCGGCGTATCGTGCAATTAGCCGTGTCTGGACGGAAGGATTGAAAATACCACGTCGAGTCCCCTCACTGCCGAGAAAAGGCGAGCAGCGCCCAACAACTGCAAGAGGCATAGAGGCAGGTGCGGGGGGCTCATGAGGTTTGATGCCTCTTGCTGACCTGAGTTTGTGTCCGCGTTTTCTGAGAGCGGCCGTGGTTCATCTGCGTTGATCAGTGTTCGCGCTAGGAGTTTGGACAACCGGTATTTTCTTTCAACAGCGCCTCCTGGTCTGCCGTCAAAATCGGTCAACTCAGATCAGTTCATTGTAGTATTCGTCAACAGTTCTCCGTGTCTCTACCTCCGAAATCAGTATTTCTCTTTTTAAATAGCCAGGTATCGTCTGCCGGCTGTTACTTTAACCCATTCAGGCCCGAGTCCCTACAGCAGGATATGGATTGACCGCGATAATTCAAGGGTAGTGCCAGATGAGCTTGGCGCCTGAAGGCGCCAAGCTCATCTGGCACTACCCTTGAATTATCATGGTCAGTCCATCCCCTGCAACTGGTACATGGTCTTTAGGCAACACCTCCAAACTGAATTTGAGAAATGGGACCTTGGGGGTAAAAGGGTTAATCTCCTGTTTTTTCCTTCAAAGAAACGGTGCATTGGTTAACACTGTTTTGGAAGTCACACTTGTTTTAAGACTTGTTTTTAGGCACTTCTAAAGACTCTCCTCTTCCCAACACACACAGCAAAGAAGAACTTCCGTCCGCCTTTTCCTCCTATTTTTCCGACAAAATCCAAACTCTGCGCAACACACTCGACACTCTGCCTTCTTCGCCTTGCCTCCCTGACACCCCCTTTTCCGGCACTCCCCTCTCGTCCTTCCGCCCCGTCTCTCAGGATGAAGTCCTCAATACAATAAAGTCCATGCCTTCCAAAACCTGCGAACTAGACCCCCTCCCAGCTTCCCTCTACCAGGACGGCCTCCCAAAACTTTTGCCCTTCATTACGGACATCATCAACACATCTCTAGAAAATGGCTCCGACCCCGATATCTTCAAGTCCGCCATCGTCCGTCCTCTCCTCAAAAAACACAACCTCGACCCAAACGAACTCAAGAACTACCGCCCAGTCTCCAATCTCTCTTTCCTGTCCAAGCTTCTTGAGAAGGTCGTCCTCAACCAACTCAACCTCCACCTCGCCGACAACAACCTCCTCAGTCCCTTCCAGCCTGCCTATCGCAAACATCACAGCACTGAAACTGCCCTTCTACATATCCTAAACGACCTGCTTCTCTCCACTGACTTGGGCAACATCTCCCTTCTTACGCTACTCGATCTCTCTGCCGCCTTCGACACCATAGACCACTCTATCCTCCTCCACCGTCTCCACCACTCCTTTGGCATCACTGACTCTGCTCACTCCTGGTTTCTCTCCTACCTCTCCGACAGACAGCAGTCCGTCACCATCGACGGCGTCTCCTCCAACCCAGTCAGGCTCTCCTGCGGCGTTCCTCAGGGGTCCGTCCTGGGCCCGGTCCTTTTTACACTCTACATCTCCCCACTGTCCAACATCATCCAGTCTCACCACATACACCACCACCTCTACGCTGACGACTCCCAACTACTAGACAAAGACAAACTCGACAACACTCAGACACTACTGACTCGCACGGCTGACTGCTATGAGGACGTGAAAAACTGGATGACAGCAAACAAGCTCAAACTGAACGACGACAAAACGGAAGCCATGCTGGTAGGCACTCGCCAGAAACTTTCCCAGCTCTCTCCCTCTCTCCACCTTCAACTCGACAGCACCCCCATCTCCCTCTCTGACTCGGTCAAGAACCTTGGCGTTATCCTCGATTCCTCTCTTTCCATGACCAGCTTCGTCTCCGCCACGGCCCAGGCATGTTATTTCCACCTCCGCCGCATCAGTCAGATCAGAAAATACCTCACTACCGAAGCTGCCACCAAACTCGGTGTCTCTCTCATCTTATCTCGCATCGACTACTGCAACTCTCTCCTTTCTGGCCTTCCTCACTCCACCACTCTCACTCTCCAGCGCGTCCAGTACAATGCTGCCCGCCTCGTCCTCAGAAAGAAAAAATCCGACCACATCACTCCCCTGCTCAAGCTCCTTCACTGGCTCCCCATCCCCCAACGCATCCAATACAAGATTCTGTCTCTCTGCTACAAATCCCTGAACAACTACGCTCCTGCGTATCTCTCCAACTTACTTCACCCCTACACTCCTCCCCGCTCCCTCCGCTCCGCCTCTGACCCTCTCCGCCTCCTCATCCCCCGCACCAAACTCAGCACTTTCGGCCCCCGCTCTTTCTCAGTATACGGTCCAACCACCTGGAACACTCTCCCACTCTCTCTCCGTCAGAAACACTCGCTCTCCTCCTTCCAGTCTGCCCTCAAAACTCATCTCTTTCAACAGTTCTAGCACTATATCACCACACTCCCCAGCCCAAGCTGACCGTCCTAATGTATCTTCACTATTTGTGTTACGTGAGTCATTGTCTAAAGCGTGCGCATGCGTGTGCGAGTTGTGAGTGCGCGCTTAGAGTTATAATTATTATAAGATAAGCGCATTATAAATACCGTAATTATTATTATTATTTAAGACTGAACACGACTTGTGCCCACTGAGGTGTAAAGGCCAGAGTAAATACAAACATAAATGATAGGCTGTTGAATGCAAGACGCCTGTTCCGACAGAACAACATTATCACATTAACACCTTCACTGCCGGGACACAGGAAGCACCACCCAAACGCAAGAGAGGCTCATGAGGATCTTCGTCTCTTGGCCGAGTCCATTCACACGTGTGTTGCACGCTCTCTTTGACTCAGCTCTGCCCCAGGACCGAAATCCTCAAATTATGAAGTTGCCCTCTTAAGGACTGTATTACAATTCTAGAGACAGATCGAGCATGCTAGTTCAAGGGTGTGCCAGAATAGCTTGGCGCCTATGGGCGCCAAGCTATTCTGGCACCACCCTTGAACTATCATGCTCGATCCTTGTCAGTCTTGTTGTGGTGTGTCGTGGCTGAATGAGTTAAAGATTTAAACTCTGTAGTAATGGTTTCTATAGTATGCATATGTCCCTTGGCACGCAAGGGGTTAGTTAATACTGACGCAACTGCAGGCTGCAAGGAAAGAGTGTGTGGGCTACGAAACACTGAAAACCGTACATTGTACAGCCCCTCATTTTTTTGTCCAAGAGATAATGATTTTCATGAGCCCTCGCAATACACTTCGCTGTTAAAACACCGGAAATGATGGAAGACATTACCATATTGGCTAAGACACCCTAAACTCATTCAGCCCGACGGCCGTATTTCCCAAATTTTGGAGGCGTCATCTAATGACTATACACCAGTTGCAGGAGATGGATCGACCATGATAATTCAATGGCACCGCAGTGCCAGATTAGCTTGGCGCCGAGGATTACCCTTGAATTCTCATGGTCGACCCATCTCCTGCTGTAGCGCGACAGGGCTAAATGGGTTAACTCATTGGAGACGTGCCACCTCCGGATACGCCGGCATAAGCCGCGTATCTGGAGGTGGCACGTCTCGAATGAGTTAAAGGACAAACTTTGAGAGTTTTGGACTCGAATTTTGGCTCTCAAAGCAGGCGCCAAGCTAATCTGGCACTACCCTTGAATTATGCCTGGCCCAACTTTACTTGAGTTTACTGCGACTCGTTGAACTTAAAGGCCCACTACCGCCGTAACTGTTCAAAGATACACTTCTGTAACAGATGGTTACGAAACGCGACACAGGTCCTGGCTCTGGTTCATTTAGACACAGGACAATCCAGTTCAGCACACGTCGTCTTTATATCACGTAACCTGACAATGACTTCACTCCGTTCTAGAAATACAACGGTATCAGTACGAGAATTGGTTTTTAGATTAGTTGTTTAGTTTTTGACGTTTTGTCAATGTGTGTAGAGCATTGGATTTGTGTGATAGAGTATTAATTATTTGTATTGTTGACTGTGATATTTGTAATTGTAACGACACCAACACACATTCCTATACTTTATGTTCTTAAGGCAAATGGCAATAAACAGTATTATTATATTATTATAACGGCTAAAAATAATCTGACACGATAACGGCTGCGCAGAATAAGCAAGCGCGATTACGCGTGTGCTTTTGCTGCGTGTCCCAACTGCTGTTTAAATTCATTAGGTGTGCCGACAAGGCGTAACAAATACAAATAATGCTGAAATATGTCTAGATTTACTCGTAATGGTACTTTAACTCACTCTACCCCAGACACACCACAGCAAGATATGGATCGACCATGATAGTGCAAGGGTGATGCCAGAATAGCTTGGCGCCCACGGGCGCCAAGCTATTCTGGCATCACCCTTGAACTATCATGGTCGATCTGTGTCCTGCACTGCAATGCATTCTTCAGAGGACAACGGCAAAATTTGGGGAGTTCGTCGATGGGGTAGAATGAGTTAAAGGCGGTTAATGTGAGCACTTTGTAGGCCTACTGCGTGCCCGCTCCTCAGAGGAAGTGCCTGTGGCGCTTAGGCCTGCGACAACAGCGGCAGGTGATTACAAAAACAAGCCGAGCTGAAAGGGAAGTGTCTCTGGTGTACCATAAACGTGGGCATACCAGGCACGGATCAACTCCTCTCTACCAGCAAGAGGCACAGATTCGCATCAGCTCCCACAGGCCTGCCGGAGCTCACGAGAATATGTGCCTTGCTGAGTAGATCAGGTTCAGATCGACATTGTTATTGCAGGCTCAGCGTCCAACTGTTAACCCATGAAGCCCTGAAAGACTACCACGGGATGTGGACCAACCATATTTCAAGGTTGGTGTCAGAATAGCATGGCGCCTCTAGGCACCAAGCTATTCTGACACCAACCTTGAAATATCATGGTCGATCTGTCACCAGATAGACCTCAGAGGATATCTACACAAATTGGATAATTTTGTCCTCGGGGGTGTAAGGAGTTAAGGTCGAGTTTGCCAGTGTATCCCAGGTACATTCCATCTTCCGGAGGTATAGATTCTCATGTGCTCATTCAGCCGCAGGAGCTCAGAAGAATCTGTGCCTCTTGATCGGGTCCATCAGTTCCTCAAGTCGCGAGAGTTATTTCCAGTTCAGCGTACGACGGTTTTTTTTTTTTTAGGGTGAGCTTGCTAGCGTAGCCAGGCCCATACCATCTTCATGCGGCATTGATTCTCATGAGCTCCTGCAGTCGCAGGAGCTCTTGAGAATCTACGCCTCTTGCAAAGATGCCTCGATGCCTGTATCCAAAATCGGCTTCAGATGCTCATGAAAAATGAGATTGTTATTGCAGGGTTTAGCGCACGACTGTGTGAGGTCTAGGGTGTCGGTGTATCGTCCGTATTTCACGCGCTGAATGTCCGGAACAGGACAGGGCCGCTTACGCTTCGTCACATTCAGACGGCGGGGCCGTAGATCTACTTAGTCGCTCTCGGCCTGACGTTAATCTATGGCCCTCTCAAAACTTCACTTAACTCATTCTGCCCGACGCAAGTATTTTCCAAATTTTGGGGGCGTCATGATCATCTAACGATTATGCACCTGTTGCAGGAGATGGATCGACCATGATAATTCAAGGGTAGTGGCCAGATTGGCTTGGCGCCGACAGGCGCCAAGCTAATCTGGCACTACCCTTGAATTATCGTGGTCGATCCATCTCCTGCTGTTGTGCGTCAGATTTGAATGGAATACGTAATGGAGGATGAACGCGTTGCACTTTCATGATCGACATTCCCAATGTTTGACTGGCTGCGATAAGTCCTACAATGGTGCCAATATCACGACCAGAAAGGTGACTGCCGCGCGTGTGAAGTGCAAAGGAATTCCAAGCAAAGAAAGAAACACGCTTAGAAAGGCCTACTACGTGTAGTAAAAGACAATTACATGTAGTCCTTTTGTGTCGGTGTTTTTCCTTTGGAAAAGGCTTTTCGCCCGAAAAGTGTTGTTTATTTCTTTGTTGAGAATTTCATTTCTGCCAGAATAGCTCGTCGCCAGGCGGCGCTGAGACATTTTGACACCACACTTGAACCATCATTATCGCATTCAAATCTTATTGTACAGTCATGCACTTCAAAAACGCGACCAAAAAAAAAAAAAAAAAACAGAATCGTAAATTCAAGCATAATTATGAACGCCAGGGCCCAGCGAATACGAATACAAGATAAAACAAGCTAGAGACATAGAACCTCATGAGCCCCCGTGACTGCTGGGGCTCATGAGGTTCTATGTCTCTTGCAGGTGTGTGGTTCTTGCGGTCAAGTAGGTAAACGTTGGTACCTAGCAATATATTAAAACTTGTATTCGGCGGCAGACATGACAACTCGATGCTGTCGCGCTTGTGAAGTGCGCGAGTATCACTGGCGCCGCCAGGCTGTTCTGGCATCACCCTTGAACTATCTTGCTCGATTCCTGTCTTACGGTATGTCAGGGTTGAATGGGTTAATGTGGGGCAGTAGATCTACAGTATCGCTTTCGCGGCCGGAAATGCGGTCTGTGCCTTTTGGCCATGCGCACTCGTTATCACACTTCTATGCGGACATGAAACGAATGTTTTCATATATTAATTACGTTCTTGTCCTGCAAGTAGTATCGTGACACTGCACTCGGCGAGCCGCTCAAAATAAAAGCTGCCGAGTCTGAGCTGGTCTGTGATTTTGGATCTTACGGCCTTTGGCCGTAAGGTCCAAAATCACAGACCAGCCCACATTATCATTCTACTCACGCGCAAAATCAAGCCAGCACAAAGACAGTCCACACACACTTTCCACCGTCTGTGGCCAGTAGCTACGGTTTAGTATGAGGTCCCTCGTATTCGTATCACGTGCTGGGTCAAGCCAGTGGCTAAGATCTGTAAGGCCGGACAGGCTGGGGGGGGGGGGGGGGGGGGGGGGGACTGCGCCCTGCTCCGTGAATCGCCAGTGACGCGGTAATCGTTGCCTGACCGTTGTAGATATATCGCCCGATGACCGTCTGTGACGCGAGGGCATCAGACAGCTTTGGTAACCCTCCATCCGCAGGGAGCGTAGGTTTTCAAGGGTCCCTGTCAGTCAGTTGAACGTTGACCGCTCTGTGAGTTTCTTCATAAAAGAATAGTTTTTATTTTATTTTTCAAGAACCGTTGAAAGTGAACACGCGCAAACTTAACTGAACCCCGTTAAACCTCGTGTGGGGTCGAAATTTCTTTATTTCTTTTTCAGTAACCCGTCTTTGAAATCATCAGTTCATGGTGGCAACAGCGATACCACCCCACCCCACTCCCCTCCCCTCGTCATACACGCAAAAGTTCACACACACACACACACACACATACGTAAACACACACCAGCACACGCACACACCAGTACACACACGCACACACTAGTACACACACACAAACCAACCAGTACACGCGCGCGCTCTCATCAAAAGTAAGCCCTTTCCACCCCACCCCCCCCCCCCCCCCCCCCCCCCCCCCCCCCCGCGCCTCCTTCACCCTGAACAAGCAAACAAACTTGAAAGTTCAGAAGATGTATGGGTCCCCATGTACGTCCACATATTATGCGGGGACTCCTGAGGATCGATGCCTCTCGCTGACGGATGTCAATCGCTTAACCCCTTCACTGCCAGTGCCGCCGTGAGATGGCCTTGGTTGCCTGCTCGGCGTTAAACCCAAATAACTAATTCACTGCCAGAGAACGCAGATTGTGTTTTTGAAAGCATGAACGGTAAGCTCGCCGTCGAAGGTCCCCAGCCTTCAAAGCAGCATGGATACATTAACAAGAGGCATAGATCCTCATGAGCCCCCGCAATTGCGGGGGCTCATGAGGAGCTATGCCTCTTGCGGCATGGTATAGTGTTCATTTTTTTTTTAATCTCGGCAGTGAAAGGGTGAAAGATAATGCGGTCAGGCTGACCTCACGAAAGATGGCCTCAGGCGTTGGGTCACCGGTGCACGAAAATTGCCTATATTATATAGCAGTATGTACAGCTCATTATCTCGGGCCCTTAATCCCGAAATAAGCCCTCAGCTTGAGGAACACCTGGAGCCGATCTTCATCAGCAATAGGCGTGGATTCTCACGAGGCCCTGCGTCAGCAGAGGCTTGTAAAAATCCACGCCTATTGCAGACGGAATAGACTAGCCAGGGAGACGGTGTTCTTCAAAGGGCGTTTGCCGTCGCTCTGTCTGGCAAAGGTCAGTCTGGAAGGGACGTTGAAAACCAATTACGGTGAACTCCGTTAGAAGGAAGACACACATAGCGGGCTAGAGGCACAGAGCTTAATGGACCTCAGCATCCCCAGGGAACGTTGGAACAAGAGGAACAGCTCATGATGATCTCATGGGGATCATAGCAGATGACAAAAGAATTTGAAGTTTTATCTGTCTGGACTGACCGTGAAAAGGAAGTGTCTGTGTCCACGCCCACATTCTGATGAGATCACCATGCGCTCTGTGGAGGAACAAAACAAAGCAGTAACCAATTTTCGTGAAAAGCGGGATTGTCATTATAGTACAATGAAACTCTAGCTTTTCGCGAAAATGGACTTGGCGTCTTTTGAAACAAAGAAACGCTTACTTTTTACGAAAATGGCCTTAATGTCTTTAGACTGCCCATGGCGCGTGTTTCCTCTTGTTCCTTTGACTTTACAAGCGTGTTACTCATGCCCCCCCCCCCCCCCCCCCCCCAAAAAAAAAAAAAAAAAAAAAAAAAAGAAAAAAAAGAAACAACATTCTTCAAGCCCATGTCGGAAACAATTCCACTACTTAGAGATTGACCTATTTAGCCCCGATGCACTACAGCAGGAGGCGGATCGAGCATGATAATTCAAGGGTAGTGCCAGATTAGATTGGCGCCTTACGGCGCCAAGCTAATCTGGCACTACACTTGAATTATCATGCTCGATACGTCTCGTGCAACTGGTGCATAGTCGTTAGTTGAAGCCTCCTGCAACTGGTGCATAGTCGTTAGTTGAAGCCTCCAAAATTGGGGAAAATGCGAGCTTTAACAAGCACGAGTGCTTTATTTTGGGAGTCGGGCATATGTCAAGTTATCAAACGACTTTTTGAACGAGTTGTGACCTCAGAATCGACATATTCCTTTTCTTCGAAGCGGTGCGGTGCCACAGTTTGGTCGCTGTTACTTACACCCGCCTCATTCGCTGATCCCACCGTGAGATGGCCTTAGTCTCCTTTCTCGGCGTTAAACCCAAATAATCCAATCTAATCATTCGTTGATCGTTGTTTGGCATTGCGACGGCGGAGTCCGCACAACCCGTATCACCACTCTTGAACAGGCGTTCAGAAGTGGGTCAAAATTGTGAGTGTTTCGGCGAAAACAGTGGATTAAAAGCCTGGACAGATGTATGTGCTATCGCATGTTTATCCGGGCTTCTGCGCTGTTATCGACGGAGCACGTGCAATTTCGACCTAATTCTGATTTCCCGAAATCGTTTGTTGAGACAGCCTTGTGACACAATTATGTTTGGGAAAAGCCTGCGAGCTGTATAGAAGCCTTTTTCATATGAAAGAAGCATATATTCGTCATTATGAATTTAGCTGCTGCATGCAGAGGATCCACGCTTCTCATGTGGTTGCTGATGAGGCTCTGTGCTTCGTGCAGGTGAAAGGGATTTGAAATTTTGATTTTGTCTAGAATGGCCATGAAAAAAAAGTAAAATTGTGTATCTTGTCCAACTTACGCACACAAAAACCTAAATTGAACATGAAGCATCTGCGCCTTTTGAAGGCAAAGGACAATATGTCTATTTTTGTGAAAAGCGAGATTTTCATTGTACTGCAATGAAAATCTCGCTTTTCTTAAAAATCGATTTGCTGTCTTTTGCCCTCACAGGGCAGTTCGTCCCGTACGCTGGATTTCTGGAGGACGCGCGCCTGGGATCTGTTGCATGAGTGAGCTTAGTCCTGCGTCGGCCACTAAGTAAGGTGCTCCGCACAAGCTATAGCGGAGGACCTTGCTTTGGCGGCTGACGCAGGACTAAGCTGGCTCATGCAACTGGCCCCATGGTGCAGGCATAAAGATGTTTCAAGAGAGCTTTCCGTGGAATGGCCGCGCAAAACCTATTGCCACGTAATTGAGTGTCAGCCCCAGATTGACGCGATTTTCCATTCTGGCCTCCAGACGTCATCTCCCACCTCCAATTCCTGTAGGACGAAAAACTATGATGAGCCCTTGACGAGTCTTCCAGCAGACGTGCGCTCTACACAGAGTGGCACCGTCGATTTAGGGCGGATGGAGCCGTTCATGGGCAGCCCGAGAGACGGATTCTTCATCAGACAACTGAGACAAGAGACTTAGATCTTTATGAGTCCCTGCTTTGCAGGGGCGCATAAAGATCTGTGTCTCTTGGAGATTGTAGTAGCAGAGTAAAAATTCTAAAAGTACGTTCAACCCCCCCCCCCCCCCCCAAAAAAAAAAAAAAAAAAAAAAAAAAAAAAAAAAAAAATCCTCGGTTGAAGGGTGGATGGAGTGGATCTTGGTCAACGAGAGCCATAGGGTCTCATCAGCTGCTCATGAGAATATTACGGTGGAGTATTCTAGCAGTCGTAGGCTCAGCCCAAAATACCGTCCTCGATTGGAGGGTTGTTGATGGTGGTGGGTAATCGACTGCAAGAGACGTAGGGGCTCATGAGAGTCTATGTTTCTTGCCTCAGAGGGAAGGCGCAGGGTAGTGCTGAGTGCCAGACCTGTCATCACGCGGCCTGCGCCTTTTCTTCACGTCTTCTTCAGTCACTCAGCGGCTCTTGTGTTGGCGAAGATTTTCACGATTTAATGTAATGTCTTTTCACACTTAGGTGATTTTAGACTGGTGGGTGGGTGGGAGTAGAGTTAAGAAGAAACGCCAAAGGAAACATAAATAGCTGCGTTAATAAATAATAATGTGTTGTATGTTATAAAGCTTGCCTGTTGGCCTCTGACCCCAAGACCGAAATCCCTAAATTTTGCCGTCGTCCTCTGAAGACTGCATTGCAATACAAGACACAGATCGACCATGATAGTTCAAGGGTGATGCCAGAATAGCTTGGCGCCCATAGGCGCCAAGCTATTCTGGCATCACCCTTGAAATATCATGGTCAATCCTCATCATGCTGGGGTAGAATGAGTTAATGTAACCCTTCGGGTATCGGTAGCGGTTTTAGTCGCGATGATTCCTACAGGAATCGTCGCTACGCAAACCACTACCGACACCCAAAGGGTTAACAGTTGTAATGACATTGCGATGGTTTTCTGGGTTCAGAAGTGTAATGGTATCTCAGGTTTTAGGGCACATTTATTTATTTATTTATTTATTTATTTATTTGTTTGTTTATTTTTTGGGGGGGGTGTCATTTTATTTATTTATTTATTTATTTATTTATTTATTTATTTTTGCTTTAATAAATCACATGTGAAAATCGATCGGTGTTTTTGTTTTTTTACACTGCTTATTTCTTGCGTCTCCGCAACCAGTACTTCCTGTAGGAGATGGAATGAGCATGATAGTTCATATTATGTGGCGTTAGGTTTATCACGCGCTTGCTTCCAGCCATCTTTTTTCAATCCAACCGTTCGTGTCATTTATATACATGCGTTTTATTTCATATCAACGATTTTTCAACCTTGTTCCTGTAACCCCTTTACTGCCAGGAGACGCAGATTTCAAGTTTAATTAAAGATTTCTTTGCAAATGTAGCGCCGAAGATCCCCCCCCCCCCCCCCCAGCTGTCAAAGGAGCTTGGATACAAAGTGGTGTCAGCAAGGGGCATAGACCCTCATGAGCCCCCGCGACTGCGGGGGCTCATGGGGATCTATGCCTCTTGCAGTTGGGTGGTGGTTAATGTTTCTCGGCAGCAAAGGGGTTAACTGTTTGCTCATCGCTCCGCTGACGAAGCGTATCCATTTGCGTGGGTTATTAACGCTTATCTTATCTACCGTGACGAGTGTTTGACTGACGTTAGTTTCGGAAAAGTGAAGGCTTTAATTTAAGTAGTTGAATATTGTACCGGTCGACCCTTTAATCCAGGGGAAAAAGGACGGGCTTGTTCCATAGCATGTCCGTTGAAAGGTCCTGGTAAATCAAAGTGCCACAGTTGCAGTGCGCCTGAATTGATCAGTGTTCAGGTCGTACTCCATAGGAAAGAGATTTCTCTGTCCCCCATAAACCCGCCCGTCAGGGGCCGTCCATTATCACTTCGGTGCCGTGGACGTTAAACCCCGAACTAACCAACCGGTCGACCCACTTCAAACTTTGTGCGGTGAGTCTTTTGAGAGTGGTCAGAATCCCACGGAGCAGTCAAGTCTTTCACGCTGAAAACGCAGTCGGTCAAACCGTTCGCCGTCAAAACCCACAGTCAGTCATACCGTTCGCCGTCAAAACCCACAGTCAGTCATACCGTTCGCCGTCAAAACCCACTGTCAGTCATACCGTTCGCCGTCAAAACCCACTGTCAGTCATACCGTTCGCCGTCAAAACCCACTGTCAGTCATACTTTGCACACTCAAAACCCCACTGTCGGTCATACTTTGCACACTCAAAACCCCACTGTCGGTCATACATTGCACATTAAAACCCTACTGTCGGTCATATCTCACACACTCAAAACCCAACCTGTGGGTCAAACCTCGCGCACTCAACACCTCACCTGTCGGTCAAACCTTGCATACTCAAAACCTCACCTGTCGGTCAAACCTTGCATACTCAAAACCCCACCTGTCGGGCAAACCTCACACACTCAAAACCCCACCTGTCGGTCATTCCCTGCACACTCAAACCCCCACTGTCGGTCAAACCTCACATACTCAAAACCACACTTTCTGTCATACATTGCTTACTCAAATCTCCACTGTTGGTCATACCTTGAGTTTTAATGGCGCTAAGTATGACCGCTCTCAGTACGATTACCTGATCACAGGTGTTAAGAATCTGACAGGTAAGGTCTAAAAGATGTAGCAATGAACAATGAACCTTTGCTTTTACCGTTGTAAAATAAAGGTTCATTGTTCATTGAGTGTAAATTTGTTACCCACAAGCTCCATCTTGTGCTAATCGTGTTATCTATTTAACACATGCTATGGCCAAGATACTGGTGAAGACTTTAAATACCAGTCATTTTCTTATCTTAAAATTATTATGTTGCTTACGAGATGGCGAGGGGAATTGCAAAATCATAGTGATGTCGATGGAGAGAACTCCGGTAGTTGACAATGAATTTCGTGGAGGGAGGGGGGGGGGTGAGGGTGAGGGGGGTTAACGCTGTGTCTCACGGCGAGGTCCAGGAGACGGGGTCGATCATGACAGTTCAAGGTTGGCGCCAGAATAGCTTGGCGCCTACAGGCGCCAAGCTATTCTGGCACCACCCTTGAACTATGCGCGAAGCTGTTCTGGCACTACCCTTGAACCATCATGGTCGATTTCTTCTCGTGCTGCACCGTGTTTCAGGGCTGAACGGGTTACCTCCTTAACCCATGCACTGCCGAGGAAAATCGACGGACGCCACAAACTCCCAAAAGTCATAGATCCTCATGGACCCGCGCAGTTGCGGGGCTCATGAGGATCTATGCCTCTTGCTGACGACTGTTTGTGCGTGTGTCCATGTTCCTTGGACGGCTGGGGCTCTTTGGCGTCAAATTAACCCTTTTAGCCCCGGATCCCTACAGCAGGAGACGGTTTGCCCATGATATTTCAAGGGTAGTGCCAGATTCGCTTGGCGCCGAGCTAATCTGGCACTACCCTTGAATTATCATGGTCCAGCCATCTCCTTCAGCTGACGCATAGTCGTTAGGCAACACCTCCGAAATTGGAGAAATGGGGCCGCGGGGCTAAAAGGGTTAACAAAGGTTTTAGACGCATTATCTGCGCCCCGGCACTGGCAGTGAAGAAGTTGAAAACCTTGATTCCTGTTTTTCTTACGAGCTGGTTGTGCTACCCGCGACTGAGACCGCATCAAGCCGGCCTATTTCCGACCTTTACATCTGGGGCTCGGTTGAACGAGTGTGCCCGGTCCTGCGCCGGCCACTAGGCAAGGTGCTCCGCTCAGTATCGCGGAGCACCTCGCCTAGTGGCTGCCGCAGGACTAAGCTCACGCGAGCAGCTCAGTGCGCCCTGCGTCGGAGGTCGTTGGCAGGCCGTGTGCATTTGAGACAAGGGACTGGAAGGTTCTGAACGCATGATCACGAACACGAGATTTTTTACGCATTAGCTTGTGTCTAGCTGTCTGCCGGAGTCGGGAAAGATCGTGTGTAAAACGTCAATTCAAAAGTGCGCACTTTTGGGTGTACGTCTTTTTGTTGTTGTTTTTTTTTTTTTTTTTTTTTTTTTTTTTTTGCTGCATGCAATACTGGGTTAATGTTTGCAATGTCTCATTTGTGTATAACCCCACCCGCGTCTGCCCTGGGGGACTTGGGTGGGGTTAACTACTTCTCCCAGGGTCACCCTGGTCAGCCCCACAGGGTAGGTTTTCCCCTCTATTCTGGGGCATGTGTTTCTGTCTACTCTTGGTCCATTCACCCGTATTTGCCTTTTTTAAGCTCTCCCAGGCTACTGTCTGCACTGTCTGTAGCTCTTGATATTGGATGTGTGTTGCTAAATGGTCTTAGGTTTATTTAGGCCCCATGTCGTAGGTTTATTTAACGTTTTGGACCGGCTGGTGACATACATTCAATGATTCTGTTTCGTTTTTGGTTTATTTCTTTTTCACAAACAGTGCAGGCACGTCCTGAGAAAGTCTTGTTGCTGTCGGGACGTTAAGCAATGTACAATCAATCATTTGTGTATAAAATATTTTAGTGAGTCATATACTAATGCTGCACAAAATGGCTAACTTTAACTCATTCAGGCGCGACACACCACAGCAAGACATAGATCCGAGCATGATAGTTCAAGGGTGGCGCCAGAATAGCTTGGCGCCGACAGGCGCCAAGCTATTCTGGCACCACCCATGAACTATCATGCTCGATCTGTCTCTTGAATTGTCACTGTACAGTCCTTCAGAGGGCAACTTCAAATTTTGGGGATTTCGGTCCTGAGGTAGAATGTGCCGTTAACTTGTAAAGTTTAAAAGGCGCAGAATGAAAGACTTTTCAGCTCTCCTCCTTAGTACGCAGAAGAGCTCCTTCCGTTACGATCAAAAGGCAGTGAAAAACCACTGCTACGTGTGCCTGCTCGCATGGGTTGTGACTAGAAGGGTAGACAAGTCTGAGTCGAGGGGAGACATCATTGATGACCCGTTGTATAGGCGAATTTTAGCATTTCAAAGCCTGCCATGGAACAGATCGCTTGAAATTGTCGGCGTAACTGTCTTCAGAATCATGTTGTCCGTTCTGCGTTCAGAATTCGCGTGACGAGTCAGTTTTTGCCCATAGTTGTTGCACCTTTTAAGTTGGCCGCATGTTTAATTAACTCTTAATCTCCCAGAACTAAACGACCCCCCATGGCCGGAAACTGACACGAAACTATTCCCCATCATACGCTCGCCATCGCCAAAAATGGAAAATATACAATTTTCGGAAATCAGTAGTAGATGAAAATTGCTCGTGTTTCGACGAAAAAGATGAATTGAAAGCCCGAACAAGACGCGATATCGCACGTTTTTCCAGCCTTTAACCCATTAAATCCTGAGGCTGATTTAAAAAAAAATCTGCTTATTGTTCTATAAAGGCTACATCATGACAGATTAGGAGATATATTCACCATTTTAGTTCAAGGGCCGCGGTGCCAGAATAGGCTTGGCGCCTTAGGCGCCAAGCCATTCTGGCACCACCTTTGAACTATCATAATCTAATTAATTTCAAGCAGGAGTGTATCAGGATGGAAAGGGTTGAATCCACTGTTACCGTAGAAACGCGTTCAGTTTTGACGTACTTCTGATCGCTGATGTCTGAACAACGTCCATTGCTAACAACTAAGACAGAGTACATTTCTGTGTTGTACTGCACCTAGTGTCCTGTAGAACACAGAAAGAGCAGGGGCTCATGAGGATTCACTTGCGGATGTAAGAAAACGCGCCGTAACAACGCATGAGAAATTCAGCCGGATTAACGATTTCTATCGGCACCTTACACCCGAACGTGTGAGAGCCGTACACCATACTATCAATTAGAGTCTTGTTTGATGGGTCTGGACAGTCACCACATGTCTTCATAAAAAAAAAGGTTGATAATGATGTTATTCAGCAGGCTCAGTGTAAAATATGTGGCGGCTACTGTTTGTTTTCCGCTGGGCTAGTCTTGTTTCCTAACCACACGCGACAACGCGTCCCTACAGCGTGGAGAATGTCTGAACCCCAGTAGCAAAACAGCTGTGCAGCGGGCCGCTGCGGCCTTCGTCGGCCCTAAGAGCTTTGCTTACTGTACAGGATTGACCTGACGACCTTTCATCAGGAAATGACGCACTTTAACTCCTTCACTGCCGAGATTAAGTGAAAGCGATGTAACTGCAAGAGGCATAGATCCTCATGAGCCCCCGCGACTGCGGGGGCTCATGAGGATCTATGCCTCTTGCTGAGACCTATTTGTATAATAATAATAATAATAATAATGTATATTTTTAATGCGCATATACTTTCGATAGAAAAGCTTTAGGCGCTTCGTACAAATGACATCCTAACGTACATACACCTTGCATCCCACAACACATATATAGTCCCCGAACATACACACTCACGCAACAAGATATACAAGAGAAATAAGAATAAAGAGAACACACCAACAAACAAACAAAAAATGCTCGCACACAAAAATACACAATGGCACCATAAAACCAACAATGGAGACACCAGACAGCCCTCACCGACATCGAACTGTTGACAAAAAGAAGAATTTTACGTTAAACGGAATAAAATGCGTCTTTAAAGACTGCCGGAAACTATTGGCTGATTCGACAATATCGAGGGACTGTGGGAGTTTATTCCAAAGAAATGTGTGCATGTTTATCGGACGGTGCTGGCTTTTGGCATATCTGAGGGACTGTGGGAGTTTATTCCAAAGAAATGTGTGCATGTTTATCGGACGGTGCTGGCTTTTGGCATATCTGAGGGACTGTGGGAGTTTATTCTAAAGAAATGTGTGCATGTTTATCGGACGGTGCTGGCTTTTGGCATATCTGAGGGACTGTGGGAGTTTATTCCAAAGAAATGTGTGCATGTTTATCGGACGGTGCTGGCTTTTGGCATATCTGAGGGACTGTGGGAGTTTATTCCAAAGAAATGTGTGCATGTTTATCGGACGGTGCTGGCTTTTGGCATATCTGAGGGACTGTGGGAGTTTATTCTAAAGAAATGTGTGCATGTTTATCGGACGGTGCTGGCTTTTGGCATATCTGAGGGACTGTGGGAGTTTATTCCAAAGAAATGTGTGCATGTTTATCGGACGGTGCTGGCTTTTGGCATATCTGAGGGACTGTGGGAGTTTATTCCAAAGAAATGTGTGCATGTTTATCGGACGGTGCTGGATTTTGGTCGCAGAATGAACAACGATTTCATCAGAAACACAAATGTACGCACAGTGGCAGGGACGGGGTCAAAACGGGGCAGCTTGGATCAGTTATATTTGGAGTCGTAATACTTCATTTCTGTAAAACTTTTCTGCTTGTACCAAGGTTTAACTCCCCTGACTGTCGGGACACGGAACCACCCAAACGCAACAGCCATAAACCTTCATGAGCCCCCGCAGTAGCATGGGCTCAAGAGGTTCTAGGCCTCTTGCTTGGCACATTTTTGTGTCCGTGTTCATTGAATGACTGGAATATTTCATGCTTTGAATTTACGTTGTTTATTGCTGGTTTTTTGTTGTTTGTTTGTTTGGGTGGTTTTTTTTTTTTTTTGAAGTTCGTGACTGTATGTCAACATTGATTTATGACCTCTCGGCTGCGGGGACAACGTCAAGTTGACATCAGAAAACTACATCAGAAATCAGTGGTGCCGGTGATGCAAAACGTGCCGCTGATCTGCGATTTAATTTTTTGGATTTTACGGCTCGAGGTCGTGTGCAGTGTGTGTGTGCTGGTCTGTGATTTTGGACCTTACGCTTTCAGCCGTACGCTTCAGAGTCGCAGACCACACGCGGATGTTTGACATCGCATATGGCTGGTCGGTTTCCGGTATCCATTATCTCATTCGAGACGTGCCGCCTCCGGATAGGCGGATTAAGCCGCGAATCCGGTGGCGGCACGTTTCGAATGAGTCAAATACGCCGTCTTTTCCTTGTAAAGTGAGCCATTGTCTGCCTTAAAAGCAGGAGGCACATTTTAGCTGCAAGAGACATACTCGCACAGATCCCTATGAACTTCTGCAGGGTTGCAGCATACAGGCATTTGCTCATCAAGGTCTGTGCCGTTTTGCTGTGCCGCCGGGGCACTGAATTTTGTTGTTGTCGCCAAGCTGTTCTGGCACCACCCGTCAGCTGTCATAGTCTATGTGCAAGTTCTAGTCGGGGTTAAGCGTGTGACTGTCGTCGTGACTGTCTCCTGTTGTCTGTCCGCTGTCTCCTGTTGTCTGTCCACTGTCTCTTCCCAGGATTTCTTCCTAGTCAGTAGTGAGGTTTCGTACTCCCAGCGTCAAACGAGAGCGAAGTCACGTCAGATAACCAGTGTGTGCCCTAACCATAGACATAAGCATAGACAACACGCCAAACATCTCCAAGAGGCATAGATCTATATATGCCCTCCGGGCTCATGAGGATCTATGATTCTTGGAGACGTTTGGAATGCTGTCTTTGCTTATGGTACAAGGCCGGTTCTCTTCAGTTGTTGGGAGTCGTGCTATATGTGCCCTCCGGGCTCATGAGGATCTATGATTCTTGGAGACGTTTGGAATGCTGTCTTTGCTTATGGTACAAGGCCGGTTCTCTTCAGTTGTTGGGAGTCGTGCTATATGTGCCCTCCGGGCTCATGAGGATCTATGATTCTTGGAGACGTTTGGAATGCTGTCTTTGCTTATGGTACAAGGCCGGTTCTCTTCAGTTGTTGGGAGTCGTGCTATATGTGCCCTCCGGGCTCATGAGGATCTATGATTCTTGGAGACGTTTGGAATGCTGTCTTTGCTTATGGTACAAGGCCGGTTCTAACAAAATAAATCAACGAAGGACTTTTTCTCGTCGGCATAAGAAATAACTAAACAGATAAAAATAGCATTATTCCGCCGTAGACGTCGAGAGGCGTTCCGGAAAAGGCCTTTGCCCCAGACTTACGACTACCAGTTTCCCCTGCCGCAAAACGTCTTCGGGCACACGATGACCGCAGTGGGCGCCCACTGCGGCCGTCGTGGACCCGTTGAGAACCTTAGCTTATTGGTTTCAGGCTTAATCGCAGACGATTGCAGCATGTGAATGTCCGTGAGATAGATCCGAGATCTGCAGCAAGGAGCACCACAGATTCTGCTGAACCTCTGCACGGTGCAGGGGCCCATGCGGATCTATGCCGCTTGTAGATGTGGGACTTGGCTGTGGGGACCGCCTGCTGCTCTCTGTAGGGGCAGGGAACTTTTCGTCTCCTACACGGCGGTGTCGTATATCATCCTGCGTGCTTACGCTAGACTACCGTGTAGGGGGCCGGGGGAATGGGCCGAATAATTCTCACATTAAGCTCCCGTGTGGTGTGATTTAACTCCCCTGCGCATTGATTGGGAGCAAATTGATAGCACTCTGTCCAAACCTGGATCATTTGATCGACGGCGGCGCATGCGCAGACAGGATGAACTTGACACAGTAACGTCCCCTCTCACTGGCGGTCGTATGATGGAGAAAGAGGGAAAAGTCCCAACGAAGAAAGAAACACGCTTAGAAAAGACAATTACAACAAAGACGAATACAGTAGAAGATATCCACATGGTGCCAAGGGTCGCTCAGCTGTTCAGCGTTTGTAAATTTTGATCGCTTGTAGTTTAAATGTGTTCTGTGGCTTGAAACCGGTACCAAAGTGAAGGCCAACATGAGGTGTGTTTCTTGCTG
This sequence comes from Semisulcospira habei, assembly GCA_036245525.1. Lineage (NCBI taxonomy): Eukaryota > Metazoa > Mollusca > Gastropoda > Semisulcospiridae > Semisulcospira > Semisulcospira habei. The sequence continues at coordinate 124,977,645 of BTPG01000002.1, read as the reverse complement.
TTTATTCCCTCATAGAGGGTGGAGGGGGGGGGGGTAGTAAGGGTCCGAGCCAGTGCTAGTCTGTGATTTGGAACCTGACGGCTTTAGGCCGCTAGACCGCAAGAACGGACTAGCACAGAAAGTGAAACTGCCCAAACCGGTTATGCTGGTAAATTGACGCATGGGTGGGACTTTTCCGGCTACAACCGGATTTCCGGATTCAGTTTTTTTTTCCCACTCAAAAAGTGCCCCAAGACCCAGGATTCAACTTTTTTTTTTTTTTTTCGGTTCCACCCATGTTGACGATTTCCGGCACTCAGAAGTATGTCAAAATGGCACGCGTTTTCCCGAAAACGGTGGATTTTCGGGTAAACGCGTGCCATTTTGACATACTTCTGAGTGCCGGACGTCTATTGTCTGCTGCTCCAATGACGAGCGGAATGTCTGGCGGCAGTTTGCCAGCTGATAAGTCTACAAGGATGACGGCGTATCGATGTTTTACATTGACCTGGGGAGCCGAGAACTGAGGCCTGTTTCTTTTATATGGGCATTTTCTTTTCCTGTCTAAAACTAACTGAGACACTCTGGTTCTACTTTTTGTCTACCGTATTTAAACAATGCGGTAGACTTTGACATGGGACTGGTCGGAGCGCATTCCGGAGCAAGCATGCACATAACGTTTTTGGCGTACGATGCAGAAATTCTGGCAAAGAAGTAACAGGATAAAAATGACGTCACGTCTAGCTACGCAAACCTTGCTAGAGAACGGATTTTTTTTTTTTTTTTTTTTTTTGCGCCAAAGCGCCGTGTGTGTGTGTCAGTGTGTGATGGTGTGTGTGATGGTGTGTGTGTGTGTGTGTCAGTGTGAGTGTGAGTGAGAGACAGTGACAAGAGCCCGCGTTTGAGGACGGACAAGCTTGAAATTGTTGGATATTGTTCCTAAAAGAATTATCTCGGGATCTTTTTTCGACGTTTTGATTAAGATGCTCATTGGCAAGAAAATGGCCGTTTCACAAAAACCGGTTGATCCTCACTGGAGACCGTATTTTTTCTTATTTTTACTAGATTATTTGCATATAGTTAGATAAAAGGGAGATATTGAATGAGTTCGTTAACCAGCATTATACCTCTAGAACGTTTGGAGTGAAAACAAAATATTTTTTGAAAGAAAAAAATATATTTTCACGTTTTTGGGATTAATTTCACGAATTATATGGGTTAATCTTAAAACAATTGAATTTTTTTACAAAAAAAACAACAACCAATCTTCTCATTAATAATCGCATGATTTTTCGTATACGGTATTTACATAAGCCTACAGTTTGTCTCGGTTGTCGAGTACGATTAGGTCAATTGTGACCTGTATGCCCTAGGTGTGAAAATCGAACAATTTTCTGCATCACATTTTCGGAGTCATTTGTAAAACAGCTAACACAACTTTATTTTTTCTTTTACGAAAAAAGCTATCTTTTCATGATTTTTCATAAACAGTGTTTACATATGCCTGCTATTTGTCCCGGCCCTGGGGTAGGATTAGGTCAAATTGTGACCTGTAAGCTCTAGGCATGAAAATCAGCAAGAAAATTGCAAAGTTGATTCTCTGCATCAAATGTTAGTACTACGATGATGACGTACAACATCGAGTCGTCACTATAATCACGGCGTCGTGGTGCTAATGATGCCATGATGTAAAGCTTGAAGTGACGTCATTTTGTTGCTCGTGCTATTCTTCTTATTCAGAATAGCTATGCTACGCCAGACCACAGAGCTTATGAATGGCGGGAATCGCCGTGAGTCCGTCTTTATTTCAGTGTTCCATTGTGTGTGGATCAGAGGGTGGGTTTGAGTAGGAGACGGATTCCTGTCGCTATACGAGCCCACGCAGAGCGTACTAACGGCGGGAAGCGCCGTGTGTCTGTCTTTATTTGTCAGTGTGCGCCGACGTGTGTGTTGATCAGAGGCTGGCTTAGAGAGGAGGGAAATGGATCAGCATAATAAGCCTAAAAATACGAACAACTCTGAATGCTCCTAAAAGATAAACGCATGTGAGGTCCAAACAATAGGGTAGACTTTGGGATGAAATCCTCATCTTGTTTTGCTTTATTTTCTAAATTATTTTAACCTATAAAGCCCTGACACGCTGCAACAGTATGTTGGTCAACCATGATAGTTCAAGGGAGGTGTCGGAATAGCTTGGCGCCTGTAGGCGCCAAGCTATTCCGACACCACCCTTGAACTATTGTGGTCGATCTGTCTCCAGACCCAGAAGATGTCTCCGAAATTTGAGAATGCTGTCCACAGGGCTGAATGCGTTAATAAATAATAATAATAATAATAATAATAATAATAATAATAATACCGGTTATTGTATAGGCGCTTTTTCCAAATCTGCGAATTGGCTCAAAGCGCCGCGAACTGAATCCAACACGCACGCTCACGTGACACACACACACACACATATACACTGAAGACAAACACAGTACAAAACAAACACAGGACATTCACGTGGTGCGAAGGGTCAGTCCTCAGGTCAGCTACTGAGGTTTCGGAAATTTTGATCGCTAGTATTTGAAATTTTATAAAGTGGCCTGAAACCGGTACCACAGTGGAGTTAAGGACAGCAACACTTTCATCAGCGGCTGCACGATCAAACGCCCGATCTTATGAATTAGTAACTTCAAAGTGACGTTCTCCAGACAATACAGGGTTAACATTTCGCAATACCTCCTTAAAATGTTCCTTTGTGACTTTACAATGCTGCGCAAAAAGACAGACTGAACTTTTGTTAACTTATAAAGTTTGAATGTAAAACGAGAGACTTTTTTTTTTTCTTCTTCTCCTTTTCTAAAAGTTAAGTTTGTCTTTTTGCGCAGCATTGTGAAACGCCATGCCGTTTATAAAGGAGCATTTTGTTATCAATTTTAGCCCACTTAATCAATTTCAAATATAAACGATTTGAATGAAAAAAAAAAAAAAAAAAAAAAAAAAAAAAACTTTAGTAGCTCTCTCGACCGCCCTTAGCACCACGTGAATGTTCTGTGTTTATGTACAGTGTGTGAGTGAATGCCCGTGATTCACGTGAGCGTGCTTGCTGGGTTCAGTTCGCGGCGGCGCTTTGAGCCGATTTTCAATTGGGACAAAGCGCCTATTTGATGCGCTGATTTAATTTAAGGCGAAAATGTTAACCCTGTAATGTCTGGAGAAAGTCACTTTAGAGTTGTTAATTTATGAGAGTTTAACGCCAAACGGGCGACGAGGGCGATCTGACGGGCTTTTAACCACCTTGCCTGCCGCTGTCCGTGCATTTCTGTTTTTGAAATCTTGATTCACTCAACGACTTAAAGCCGAAACCGTCCAAGATGCATGGATACAAACTGGTCTCAGCAAGAGGCATAGATCCCCATGAGCCCCCGCATTCGCGGGGGCTCATGAGGATCTATGCCTCTTGCCGTTAGATCGTGTTGGCTTTTTCTCTACAGCGAAAGGGTTAAGCGTATTGAACCGACAACGTATGGAAATTGAACTGGTTTCACATTATCCCTTTGGTCTGATTGGAGCTTATTCAAAACTTTTGAGAAACTCGTGTTCTGAAGGCCTTTGGAAGAGAATCCCTTTGATTCTTAATCAAAAGATCGGGAATTTTCTCTCCGGGAAAGAAAAAGAGACAGACGTGACCTGGCTTATCTGTGCAACGCTAATTGAAATAATGGGAGGACCAGTGGGGGACAGACGTACGGGTCCGTAAAATAAGGAAACAAACCCGTAAATAATATATATATTTTTTAAAAAAGATTGTGGATACAAAATGTAATTGCTGAAACGTTGACAAATCTTTCTGGAGCCTGCAAGGTCTGGGGATGAGACATATTGACCAGGGCCATGCCTTCTTACATCCCTACAGCCAATCTGACGCAAGTGCAAGAGGCATAGATCCTCATGAGCCCCCGCAATTGCGGGAGCTCATGAGGATCTATGCCTGTTGCTGGTTTCCTGGACAATTTTTAAAATTATGTTCATTTTATTTCTTTATTTTCTTTGTTTATTTGTTTGTTCATTTATTCATTATTTATTTATTTATTTATTTATTTATCAATTTTGGTTGAAAAGGGGTTTGGGGGTGGGTGGGAAGGGAGGTCCAACGTTCATGATACTACGGTTTCTTATGCAAGGGCTGTGCATAGTCATCATACGCCCTCGCGTTGATCATCACATGCTGTCACAAACTGCTGGAGTTTCATGACGATTAACGCCTGTTACCTCCCCCCCCCCCTTCCCTCCCTCTCTCCCCCCCCCCCCCCCCCCATTTATGTCGATATTCGCCAGACCACATTAGGTCAACGAAAATTCAACGTAAGAGGGTTTTTGCCTAATATGCACTCTGTTTTAAATAAAACACGTTCTCTGCACCAGCAGGCGACACCAATCTCTAATGCAGTGTAGGGCTCTCCTTTCCAACTGCTGCCCTCTGGAAGTAAACAGGTTAAGCCCAGCATGAATACATGCGGGACTTAAATGTTTTTTCGCCTTTCAAAGGGTAGACAACTGCAGCAATTTAATCCGTCAGGAGTGTTCAGGCAGTGGGGAAGACCAAGGAGGGAAGGAAACAGTGTCTTGTATTTCCTTCTGTTTTTGACTCACGTCGTCCGTGATAAACTTTAACGTTGGCATTTCTCGGAGTCTATTCAAGCCACATTCTTCAAATTTGGCCCACGGATACTTTGTGGTAAGATCTTTCTAAACATGCCAATTTGAGTGACCTCTAACAAAGGTCAAGGTCACAGGGGATCAGGAAATATGTCACAAATAGCTGTATTTTGACATAATTTATTTTTTCTCAAATACTATTCACAACTTCAAACCCAAACTTGGTACAATGATACCTGATGGTAAGACCTTTCTATACGTACTAATTTGGTTGATCCCTCGGAAAGGTCAAGGGTCACAAGAGCTCAGGAAATAAGTGAAAAATAGCCATATTTGGACAAAAGATGTTTTTTCTCAAATACTCTTCACAACTTCAAACCCAAACTTGGTACAGAGATACATGATGGTAAGACCTATCTGTGCATACTAATTTGGATGACCCCTCAGAAAGGTCAAGGGTCACAAGGGCTCAGGAAATAGGTCCAAAATAGCCAATATTTTGACAAAAGATGTTTTTTTTTCTGAAATACTATTCACAACTTTAAACCCAAACTTGCTACAGAGATACCTGATGGGAGGACCTTTCTATGCACACTAATTTGTTTGATCCCTCGGAAAGGTCAAGGGTCACGAGAGCTCATGAAATAGGTCTAAAATAGCTATATTTTGACAAAAGATGTTTTTTCTCAAATACTATTCACAACTTCAAACCTAAATTTGGTACAGAGATACCTGATGGTAAGAAAAGGATGACCCCTTAAAAGGTCAAGGTTCACAAGAGGCAGGCAAATGTGTGTAAAATGCTGATTTTTGAAAAAAATGTAGGTATTCCCAAATTTGTGCAAATTTTTCATCCAAATTTGGTACAAAGATAGCTGATGATAAGACCTTCCTATGCATACTAATTTAGTCGACTCATCACGAAGGTCAAGCGTCACGGGGGGGGGGGGGGGGGGGGGGGGGGGGGAGGGGGTTGACAGATGTGTGAAAAATGCTTACATTTTCAGAAAACATGGATTTTGCTGCTGCAGAAACCAACACACAAAGGTCACACATATGTAAATCGGTCATGCACGTGAGCCATAATGGCTTTGTCTTTCTTGTTTATTTTTTTGTTGGGTTTATTTTTTTTTTGTTGTTATCGGTATGAATTACGTTTTGTGATAAGTGCGTCTCTCTCTCTCTCTCTCTCTCTCTCTCTCTCTCTCTCTCTCTCTCTCTCTCTCTCTCTCTCTCTCTCTCTCTCTCTCTCTCTCTCTCTCTCTCTCACCCGGGTCTGCCCTGGGGGACTTGGGTGGGGTTAACTACATTTTAGTTCCCAGGGTCACCCTGGTCAGCCCACAGAGTGTTTTTTTTTTTTTTCTATTCTGGGGCATGTGTTTCTGTCTACCCTTGGTCCATTCACCTGTATTTTCCCTTTTAAAACTCTCCCTACTGTCTGCGCAGCCTGTAGCTCTTGATATTGGATGTGTGTTGCTAAATGGTCTTATCTTTATTTAGGCCCCTTGTTTTAGGTTTATTTAACGTATTGGACCGGCTAGCGACATACATTCAATATTCTGTTTAGTTTGTTTGTTTTTTTTTGTTTTTTTTGAAGCAGTGAGTGCAGGCACGTCGTGAGAAAGTCTTGTTGCTGTCGGGACGTTAAGCAATGTACAATCATCAATCAATCAATCAATCAATCTCTCACTCTCTCTCTCTCTCTCTCTCTCTCTCTCTCTCTCTCTCTCTCTCTCTCTCTCTCTCTCTCTCTCTCGTTAGGCATACACTTGGGTTTTTGCCAGACCTTCACCCCTCTCGCCGCGAGATGACTGTCATTGCCTTGTCGGCATTAATCCCTTTCCTGCCACAAGACTCCTATTTGTTTCCGAAATCTGAAGTCCGAAATATAAACAAGAGGTGGATTCATCCCGAAGTCTACCGTATTGTTGGAGTTCACATGCGATTTGCTTTAGGAACATTCACCGTTACTGTTTTATTACGCTTATTCTTCTGATTCATCTCTCTCCACCCTAACCCACCCTACCCCTCCCTCGCCCCCCCCCCCTCCCCCCGATCCGCACAAACACTGTCACATATGGCGCCAGTTATACCTTATGTGGGCTGGCGTAGTGACAGCTTTCTGAAAAAGAAAATGGGAAACCATGTCCAGAAAACTTTATCTCTACTGCATGCATTGTCCCACGTTTTACACAGTACGTTCGCAGGCATCATTACAAATATGGAGAGACTGTCGACCCTCTCCGCCTCCACATCCCCCGCACCAAACTCAGCACTTTCGGCCCCCGCTCCTTCTGCGGGCCATCCACCTGGAACACACTCCCACTCTCTCTCCGTCAGAAACCCTCTCCCTCCTTCCAGTCCGCCCTCAAAACTCACCTCTTTCAACTCCCCACCCCCAGCTGACTGTCGTAACGTATTGCGGTATGTGAGTCATTGTTAAAAGCGCGTACATGCATGCGTGAGTTGTGAGTGCGCGCTTAGAGTTATAATTATTATAAGATAAGCGCATTATAAATTCCGTAATTATTATTATTATTATTATTATTATTATTATTATTATTATTATTATTATTATTATTCCTAAATCAAATTGTCAGAAAGGGAGAGCATTGCTTCAACCCAATTACCCATATATAACTCTGACGTTTCGCGCTTTGCGTCAGTTAGGAACATTCATAACACTGACATATTTGTTTGGCACTTTTACGTCACTGTCATTGTCAGAGTCGTGAAAGGCACGCAAGGGTCTCTTCCACGCAGCCTCTTCCAGGGCTGACTCTTTGGTGGGTATGAAACCTGGTTCAAAAACTTTTTAAAATGTATTAATTATTGTTCAAACATTTGAATAAGTACAATGCTGTCTAACGAACTCATTCAATATCTTCATTTATTCTAGCCATTTCCTAAATATCTAGTAGAATAATTATATACGCACTCTAATGCGGATCAACCTGTTTTTGTGAAAGTCTTATTTTTTCAACAATGTGTGAACTAATTTTTTTTATAAAAATTTAATGCCTCCAAACAATTCTTTTAACTCATTCTACCCCAACACCGAAATCCCCAAATTTTGCCGTTGTCCTCTGAAGACTGCATTGCAGTGCAGGACACAGATCGACCATGATAGTTCAAGGGTGATGCCAGAATAGCTTGCCGCCCATAGGCGCCAAGCTATTCTGGCATCACCCTTGAACTATCATGGTCGAAAGACAAAATCCTAAAGTTTCAAGCTTATCCGTTCACAAACACGGGCTCTAGTCGTTGTCACACACACACCCACACACACACACACACACACACACACACACACACACACACACACACACACACACACACACACACACACACACACGCACGCACGCACACACACACACACACACACACACACACACACACACACACTCACTCACACACACACGGCGCTTTGGCGCTAGATCTGCGTTTAACAGCAAAGCTAGCGTAGCTAAACGTGACGTAATTTTATCTTGTTACTACACTTTTACAGTGTGACGCCTGCCCGCCTATGTTATCGCGGACTAGGTGTTGAACGGACAGAGGCCCCATTTCAAAGTCTACCGTATTTCCAATACCGTAGACAAAAACCGCAACCTTCCATGAGCCAACATTTGTAATTTATTTCAGCAAGCGTCATAGCTCCTCATGAGCTCCCGCAGTGGCCAGAGTCGTAGCTAGATTGGTGTCAGCAAGAGTCATAGATCCTCATGAGCCCCCGCTACTGCGGGGGCCCGTAAGGAGCTATGTCTCTTGCAGTTGGGGCGTGATCATCTTTTCACGGCAGTGAAGGGTTACCGGCATCCCGCCAGTGAAATAATTCCTGTTGAACTGCGTGTATTACAGAGAGGAGTTGTCCCAGCGGTACCGACTGGACAGTAAGGAGCTGCAGGAGGTCCTACAGAAAGAGGTGCAGGCCGTGGAGAAACATCACCAGCAGGAGATGAAGACCTACCAGGAAAAGTACGTAACACCTCTGGCTGTCAATCTGCTTGTCAATATTTAGGTTCAGGCAGAGCAGAAACAAGATCAGTACGATGACTTACCAGGAAGAGTACCTAACACCTAAATGTCTTTCTGAGTCTGAGTGTTAGTTTGTCTCTTTGTCTGTCTGTCTATTCCTTGATAGGGTGAGGCTGTAGAAGGACATGCAGACAGTATGAAGAAATGCGCCTCTGGGGAAATACAAGGACCTGCCATAACACGCTCGTTACTCTCTCTCTCTCTCTCTCTCTCTCTCTCTCTCTCTCTCTCTCTCTCTCTCTCTCTCTCTCTCTCTCTCTCTCTCTTTTGCCATGTGAGCGATAGGTCTTCGGGCAGACGTCGTGCACCGTTGGCCAACGCAAAGCCGCCCACAGATAGCAAGAAGACACGGGAGTTGCAGGATATGAAGACCATGCAGTACAAAATCTACACTTACAGCTGTGAGTGACGTCCGAAGGGGGCAGCTGTAGATCAGTCTCAGTAATGCACACTGCAGTGCTCTGGCCAGCTGCGGCGGACGTCGGCCCAGGGACCTCTCACTTACTGCGAAACCTCCCTTGACATGTCATTATGTCCCTTATTGTTAGTCAACGCGGCGAAGCATGTTTCGTGTTGTGTGTTTCCGCTGATGGTGGACACCGTAGGGAGTTCAGAAAGAATTTCTGGAGATCCTGAGGGTCGTCGCTGTGTATTGCAGATGGGGTGTGCGTCGTTGTGGCAACGTTCCCAGTGGCTTATCACGCTCGCTACACCGACTTTGATGCATCAATTTTGTGCCCAAGAACAAATCAAAGAAACTTCCGTTTGCAGTGTTAACTCATTCAAGGCGCGCCGCATCGATAGCTGCGGAAGTGTCGTATAGCGTTGCCTGAGTCAACGCTATACGACACTTTCGCAGCTATCGATGCGGGCACCTTCCGTGAGTTAATTCAGCTTCCTGTTAAGTGTCATTGTCTGGTCTTCTTTTAGGATTTCTGAGTGCCGAGTCCAGACGTTTTGTGAAAATAACCTATTTGGTTTGGAGGCTGAAGTGGAAGAACAAACATTGAAATGTTTGTCTCTCCGTTTCGCTTTCCAAACCAAATATATTACGTAAGAGTCGGTCTTCTCATCCATTTCTACGTGTTACCTGCATCCAGAGGGCTCAGAAATATACTAACGAGCAAAAGAAATGCGACATTTTTGGAATCATCCGGTGTTTCCAAAAACGCATTTCTTTTGATCGTCAGTATATAACCTATTTGGTTTGGAGAGTGAAATGGAAGGACACTTTCCAGACCAAATAGGTTACGTGTTGCACTCATCCAGACGATTCAGAGACATACAGACGATCAAAAGAAATGCGACATTTTTTGAATCATCCGGTGTTTCCAAAAACGCATTTCCAGACGATTCAGAGACATACAGACGATCAAAAGAAATGCGACATTTTTGGAATCATCGGAAACACTTTAGTATTTCCGATTCCAAAAATGTCGCATTTCTTTTGGTCGTCAGTGTAACACAACCTGTTTGCTTTGGACAGTGAAACCGAAATATGAACCTTATAATGTCTAGCTTTCCATTTTACTTTCCAAACCAAATAGGTGATGTAAGATTGGGTTCTGTCAGCTTTTTTTGTTCTTTTTTTTTTGTGGTTTTTTTTTTTTTGTTCTTTTTTTTTTTTTTGCGTGGGAGGGGGGGGGGGGGGGGGGCAGGCCAGTTGAAGTGATCAGAGTTAAGGTATCGCATGAGGGCTTTCGGTTGTAGTACCGAATAGTCACTGAGAATCAGATACGCCATTATGTATGGCCTTGCTGCCGATGATGTGGGTGGGTGTTGGTGTCTGTCTCCGTCAGCGTCTCGGTGTTCAAGGACCTGTTTGAAAACCTCTCAGCGGCGGACGTGAGATTGAGAAGAATAAATCGCATTACGGCTGTTCGGCGTGTCAGTCATGCAGTATTTATGAACTTTGTCTGCGCACCCTACTTTCACCCCTTCTCTGCTGTTGTATCAGTCATGCAGTATTTATGAACTTTGTCTGCGCACCCTACTTTCACCCCTTCTCTGCTTTTGTATCAGTCATGCAGTATTTATGAACTTTGTCTGCGCACCCTACTTTCACCCCTTCTCTGCTGTTGTATCAGTCCTGCAGTATTTATGAACTTTGTCTGCGCACCCTACTTTCACCCCTTCTCTGCTGTTGTATCGGTCGCAGACTGTGTTTCCGAAATCCTTGTTAACCCCATACATCCTGAAGTTGATTGTTTCAGATTGGTGAGCTGTCCTACGAAGGCTACATTTCAGTTTCGGCGACAGACTGACCATGATAGTTCAAGGGTGGTGCCAGGACAGTTTGGCGCCCCTGGGCGCCAAGCTGTTCTGGCACCACCCTTGAACTATTATGGTTAGATTTATCTGAAATGAGAGCGTATTAGGTTGAAAAGAGCTAACTGGGGGAGGGAGAGGTTCGGGGAAGGGGGGAGGGGCAGGGGGGGGGGGGGGCCATCCGTCCAGGTAACCTGGACGCAAATATAGGTCAACCAGAGGCTTAGTCGCCATGAGCTCCCGCAGCGTAGGTGCCCACAAGGATTTGTGTCTCTCGCTGTTAGATGGAGTTTGAGTCTTTTCTCGGTGCTAAAAGGGTCATTTGATCAATGTCTGCGTCTCGGTTAATGAGAAATGACGTCTTTCAAAGGATGGAGAGGTTGTAGGCGGTGATCGGTGTAAAGAGTGCATGCGCAAGCTATTTTTGTTTTTGTTTTTGTTTTTTGGATCGCCCCTGATCCGTATTTAACACACTGGGTCCTAGGATCAGAATTCGCAAATTTGGGAGTTGTCCTGAAGCAAGACAGTCGACAATGATAGTTCAAGGGTGGTGCCAGATCAGTTTGGCGCCTAGAGGCGCCAAGCTGATCTGGCACCACCCTTGAACTATTGTTGTTAATCTAAACAGTCGACTTCGAGAATAACAAGGTTGGATATGACAAGATGGGTAAGAAAAGCGGATGGACAATGACAGTTCAAGGGTGGTGCCTGATCGGCTTGGCACATGTAGGCGCCAAGGTGATCTGGGACCACCCTTGAGCTATTATTATTGAGCTATACAGTCGACTTCGATCATGGCAAGTTTGGTTATAACAAAAGCCCGATATAACAACGCTTTTTGCAGATGTCCAGACGATAGTGTGGTTTTTGTTTTGTTTCGTTATGTGGGTTTTGTTTTTCACGTAAATTTCTGCGCTTTTAACAATATTCACATTTAACAGGAACTAAAATAGAGTCGAGTTCTAGCGATTTGTTATAATTATCGGAAGTTTACTGTGTTGTTGTTTTTTTTAGTGTCAGGGCTGACAAATGTGTTTGCCAAACACAAGCAACAAAGAGCCTTTACTTCGTCATTATGTTCTGTACATTTCGTAAAAGTAAAAAATGAACCTATGGGCCTAAAATACGGCAAGAAAACTGGGTTTGATTTCACGTAAAAGCTTTAACCCATTACTTCCTGAGACGGATTTTTTTCTTTCAAAAATTGCTGATTGTCCTATGAAGGCTGCATTACAGATTAGGAGACAGATCAACCATTTTAGTTCAAGGGTGGTGCCATAATAGGCGCCTCAGGCACCAAGCTATTCTGGCACCACTCATGAACTCTCATCGCTGTCATCGTCAAATGTATTTCAAGGAACAGCATATGAGGATGAAAAGATTAAAGACTGCCCCCCCCCCCCCCCCCCTCTTAAAAAACCCAAAAAACTGTACAGAAATTGTATCTGTCGAGTTGAACAGATCGGATGAGGAGTACTCTGTCATACTCTGCATCAGCAGGGGCTCATGAGAATCTATGCCTCTTGCAGATGGAGGAGATTTGAGGTAGGGACGGCGATTACGAAAGATTGCGTCTGATATCGAGTTTGTAGTGTATTATTTTCACTCTATTTAGTCGGACAATGTGAGTTTGACGGGACATCAGCCACCTGCGGCCGAGTTGTCAGTGTTTCACGTGCCCTTGTAATAATTATGGGGCACTGTGTATTAGGTCATGGTGTCAGAAGCACTTTGTGAGTCATGACAGCGGAAAAGAAAGAAGAATAAGGATAATACAAGTCAAAACTCATGAACATTTTCTTTTAGTCCTCTAATTTAGAGTATGACTTTCACAACCCAGCCGGCAGTTCTTCCGGACTTGAAAACCGCGCATCATACATAAAAAGTCACTTTGTTGAGCAGTATTTACGTAGACTTCTGATAGAAATGTGGCTGCAATGACGTTTGCCTTGTCAGCAAGACTTTCGCTAGTCGTTTACAGTCAGAGCGTCACTGGTGTTCATGAATGCTCACTTCCGGTGCAACAAGTGGCAGTTGAATCGACCACGATAACGTTAGGATTATCTCCAGGCGCTACGCTAACCAGGCACTACCCTTGAATTGCCAGTCCACGGTCTCTTGTGAGAGGTGACGTGGACATGAACGTATATTTAGGTAAGTAACCTACGTCACTGTGTTTCTCTACGTTTTCTCTCTGAAAGGATTCTCTAGTGAGTTACATAATTTTCGTCTATACCCTAACAGGATTGAAAGGAATGAACAGATTTATCCCTTTGCGTGTCGGTTGCGGTTTCGGTCGCGATGTTTCGCGCAGGAATCGTCGCGACAAACTGCAAGGCTGACACGCAAAGGTTTAAATCATTTGATTATTGCCTTACACGCCGAAACATTAGCATCGCATTGACGTTATATACTGAGCCGTGTAGTGGGCATTCCCAAGACTGGGAGCTGTCTTCCGAAAGATTGTGCACCAGTTCAGAAGACAGATCGACCCCGATAGTTCAAGGGGGGTGCCAGAATAGCTTGGCGCCTCTAGGCGCCAAGCTATTCTGGCACCACCCTTGAACTATCAGGGTCGATCCTGCTCGTGTTTTAGTGTGGCGGGGCGGAATGACATCCCCGTGACTGCTGCTACTGACGATACTCGGTTGTTTTTGTTCTCGCCGTGCGATATAGTTGGTAGCAATCAAGGGGTAAACGCCTACATTCTAAGGATGTAAATGCTGGTGATTTCAGTTCTCTTCAATTCATTTATTCATTTATCCCTTAAGGGGCAGTTGCAATTTCTTGGACGGGGAATAATTAGAATACAATCCTACAACACACATCAGTCAACACTAAAAGACGTTTTGAATTCTAAAATCTGTGTGCATCTCATAATACTGGTATGCTAAACGTGTAAACAGCTGCTAATGATAAGACATTAAACTCTCTAAATACGAGGTCATTCAATAAACATTAATTAAAAAAAATAAATTTAAAAGCCAACAAGAAGCCTGGAGTCTAACGAGAATCGATCTACACCTCAAACCACTGGGAATTGGGAAAACCCCGGCCAGGGAACGAGAAATTAGGTAGGTCCTCAGTAAATAACAACTGATGTCTGTCAGTATAATGACGACTCTCTTCCGCGGCCATTGACTGAGAGTAACCAGACTCCTGAACGTGACGCATTAACCCTTTACGTCCTGAGGCTGATTTATTTTTAGTGTTTATTGTTCTATGAAGGCTACATTACAGATTAGGAGGTAGATCAACCATTTTAGTTCAAGGGTGGTGCCAGAATAGCTTGGCGCCTTCGGCGCCAAGCTATTCTGGCACCACCCTTGAACTGTCAGTCAAATTGATTCCAAGCAGTAGTGTCTCAGGACGTATGGGGTTAATTGATGTGTCGTGTGTGCTGGTCTGTGATTTTTGGACCTTACGACCCGAAGCCGTATGTTCAAAGTCACATCACAGCGCACATGCATAATTATTTTGCTCATGTTTTCGTGGAAACTTGCAGGATTACCCTCGCCCTCATGCAGGAGTACCCTCAGGCAGCCTTGATGTTTTGTGCTTTGATAATGATTTCTTAGAGTCGTTTTCTGGTCGTCTGGGATGGGTCAGCTTGGGAATGTGATAAACGATGGTCAGTGACGTCATCTTGAAGCGTAAAGACATGCGAGCTGGCCTGTGAGTTAGAACCTTACGGTTCAACCCTCCGCACTGTCGAGAAAAATTCAACACCGCCCAACGTCAAGAGGCAGTTGCGGGGACTGACGAGGGTCTAGGTATTTTGCTGAATCCGCTGTGCATCGGTGGTTCTTGGACGGCATGGCATCTCCGACGTTGAAGCCACAATGATTTCAGACAACGCAATCTGCGTCCACTGACAGTCAAGCGGTTAACGGCCCCCCAAGCGGCAGACAACCTAAAAGAAGATGTTCTTGAGCTAACTTGATGGAAGCGTCTCGCGCTCTTTATACACAGAGATTTCTCGGTCCTAACAATTGAGGCAAGCTTTCAGGCACTGTAGCTGTTTGAATGAGGCGTGCTTTCAGGCTCTGTCTAAAAATGATGGTTGTTAACCATTTTCATCCTGTTACTCTGTTGCTTGAAATAAATTTGACTGTGATAGTTCACGGGTGATGCCAGAATAGCTCGGCGCCTAAGGCGCCGAGCTATTTTGGCACCACCCTTGAACTAGAATGGTTCAGCTACCTCTTAATTAATCTATAATGTAGCCTCCAGGAGACAATAAGCAAAGTTTTATTTTAAAATGAATAAGCCTCGGAATGTAATGTGTTGATGAAAAAGAAAAGAGGCTATATTGGCACTACGTAGTGCCCAGCAGCGAAACGCCCACAGCGGCCGTCGTGGGCCCGAGGACCTTTGCTTACTAGGGGGCTATCTCTTTACGAGCTGTTTGGCTCAGAGCGCGAAAGGGAGCCAATGGTTGAAGGGGGGCAGTTTGACATCGCGCGCCCCAAAAATGCGCGTGCTTGATTGGCGCAAAAGAAAGTCAACATTTTCTTGGCGGAAACTGCTTTTTTTCTTTTTCTTGCAGAGCGTGAACGATGAGAAAATTAACCCTTCGGTGTCAGGGACACAGCGCACGCCATCCAGCTTGCAAGAGGCATAGACCCTCATGAGCCCCGCATTTGCGGGGGGTTATGCCGGGTTTATGCCTCTTCGGTGCTGGAGCCGCGCATTTTTTTTTTTCTTTTCGCAGAAAGTTTGTCGAGTTTTTAGTCAGGATGGTGATGGTTTCGAGGTGCATGGGCAATAGCCTTGAACACACACACACACACACATATACCCCACCTCAAACTGGTTGTCTCCATCGATTGCTGCACTGATCTCTATCACAAATAGCCCCCAAACTGCGTGAATCTGTGCAATTCAATATTTTGATGAGTTTTGCGCCTCCATTGTGCATTCAGTTCATCTCAGATCCACAGTAGGATCTTATTATTTAAAAAAAAATTAAATATTTAGCTTCACAGATGTATCAATTTCCGTTTGGAACGAAGAACTACGTTTTTGTGTAATTCGCGTCACTTCGAGGATTCAAGTAGATAAAAAGAAAATCACACTTTTCCCGTAGTCATCTGGCAAAGAAGCTAACTGGTGGTTCTGTGTTCTGTCGCATAGACAGTTCTATATTTAACGCTGCTTCGTCTTCAGTTTAAGTGATGTGGGCTGTTTTCATGAAGATAACGCTGACCTCATTTTCAAACGCCTATGCCGATTGCCTAAGTACGTTGTATTGCGGTTAGCAGACGAACTTTAATGCGCATGGAGACGCTGGCAAGTTCCAGAGATCATCGGTAGCGAACAAAGGGAGATACTGAACCAGTGAGGGAGATAATTAGTAACACACACACACCCCAACCCTCCCCCTCACACACACACCTTGTTTTGGAATGGATTCTTTTGGCCCGGCCGGGTTTTCTTTCCCCCCTTGATTTCTTTACGCCACGCCGATGGAAAACAGGATAGTGGAGCGGCCCTTCGATTGTCTTCTTTTCCCCCTTGTTTTCTTTACGCCACGCCGATGGAAAGCAGGATAGCGGAGCGGCCCTTCGATTGTCCCATATCATCACTGTCGTTTTTAGGAACAGCTGGAGCCCATCTTATTCCGCAACAAACATAGATTCTCATGAACCCTTGCTCACGTAAATCCTTGTCCCCGTTACTGACACAAACGGTCCGTGCGAGAGACAGGTTGCAGATGGGCTGTGGAGACAATTATTCCCTTTACTGCTGTGAAAAAAAGTGAACACGATCCGACTGCAAAAGACATAGATCCTCATGAGCCCCCGCGACTGCGGGGGCTCATGAGGATCTATGCCTCTTGTTGAGACCAATTTGCATCCGTGTTTCTGGGACGGTGTTGGCTTTGGTCGTTGAATGACGATTTCAGAAACAAAAATGTACATACGGTGGAAGGGATTTTTCATTTAATTTATATTTATTATTTTCTTTTTTCTTTTTTTTTTTCTTTTTTTTTTTTTTTTGAGGGGGGAGGGGGGGGGGGGGGAATCTTGATCTGATCTTGGTTAGGAAGAGATTTAGATTCTCACGAACGAGCCCCGGCTGTTCCAGGATACCATGAGAGTCTATGTTCCTTGCCGGCGAAACGCGCGATATGAGGGATTGGTTGCAGATGGTCAATGAATTTGGGAACGGCCTGAAGTTATCTAGTGGATGATGCATATGTTGTGGGAGATCGCACTCAGGGAATGCCATCAATTGTAAGATAGATTTTGAAGTTGGGTTTCTGATTACGCAATACTGTTTTGATATATTTGGCTTGGTGACGTCATCCCCAGAACCACTGACGGGTCACAATCCGGTTCCCAAGCTTTTCTGCCTTCCGACATGCAAGGGGCATAGATCCTCATGAGCCCACGCAGTCTTCGTGGGCTCATGAGGATCTACGCCTCTTGCAGAATTTCGGACTTCGCTGGCGACAGTGTGAGTGTGGGTACGCATACCTGTAGAAATTGAATGCATGGGAAGTTCTATTCCCACGAGCAAAAGAAATGCGATATCATTGAAATCACCAGATCACACATAAACCTTTCCAGTTCCACATATTCACGAATCAGTTCCTTACTGTTTATCACGTGGACCCTATCGCTGTTTGCGCCGCCTGCTTGGCTGATAAGTCGGAGATACACCTTTGGGACCCGACCCTTTAATACGAGGGGGGTGGGGGGGGGGGACGACTCCAGTAAATAAAAAAAATCAGGCCATCTGAGAGTATTAACTCATTCAACTCCACGCACGTATTTCCCAAATTTTGGAGGCGTCAACTAACGACTATGCACCAGTTGCAGGAGATGGATCGACCATGATAATTCATGGGTAGTGCCCGATTAGCTTGGCGCCGACTGGCACTACCCTTGAATTATCATGGTCAATCCATCTCCTGCTGTAGTGCGTCAGGGCTGAATGGGTTAATATGTGTATCTATATGATGGAGGAATTTCGAGCGAAGAGCCTGGAAACCCTTTT